>LR749781.1:998883-1197603 GCA_902729485.2 Mus minutoides
CATGAATATATTTTGTAAGATAATGACCTTTGTTTAGTTTTTGTGTGGCAGCATTGAATTATTTTAGCACTTTCCATTTTCTTTTAATTTGTCTGCATTGATTCATAAAGCTATTATTAGTATTCAGTAAAATATGGTGAACTATAAAAAAAAAAAAAAAAAAAAAGAATGTACATGAAGGCTCCAGCAGGTGGCACAATAACTCATAGACAGGATGAGTGGACTCCTTTTCCTTCTCAGCATAGTCACTCAGGCCACTTGGAAAACAGAAAAATAGGCACCCCTTGCTGACCACTGAAATAGCCAACCATACAGCTGAACTTAATATACAACCCCAAACTATGATACTTCAGGTTTTATTCTCAAGATAACCATCAAAGACCACATGGCTTAAAATGGCTCATTTAACATTCTGAAACTCAGGATTTTTGTTGTTGTTTTGTCTTTTTATAGAGAGTGACCACCGCACCACCACAAACACAGTTCAACAAACACAATTTTCAATAGGAAGATAATCTGTGGAAGAACTCTGCAGATTCCCAGGATGTTAGGGGGTGATACTTAGGTCTCTCTTCGTGCAAAGTCAAGAGGGATCAAGGCTAGAATCAGGACCCTGTGACTTCAGAGAGATTTCATCTTCCCATTATTTGATCAATAAACACAGGACAGGTTATTGATTTTCTAAACACTGGTATTTTAAAATTTCTAGTTAAATTATATAGCTTATCCAAGATAATCCCATTAGTTGAAGGCAGGCTTACATCATCTAAATTCAAATAGTCAATATTTTCTGACTGACTGTTCTGTAGTAACCATTTACCTTCCTTATTCTCCCAGTAACTGTGGATCTGTTTTACAAAGGGCTTAGAGACAGCAAGGTGATTTGGCCGAAGTCAAGAAACATATAGTAACAAAGGCATCATGTCTCAATCACTGTTATAGAACCCAATTACTTAGATATTAGTCTATCCCACTGTGCCCTATTTTCTCCCTGGGAAGGAAAGTTCTACCTCCTCCTTCAGACAAATATAAAAGCAGAATCTGCCCATGAAAAACTTACTAATGCTCACTGCTTAGAACCAGACAAGCAGTGTGTCCTGAAGTCTTAGTCCTGGGGATGATGACCAAGCGGGGATATATTAAAGCCTAAGTGAGATCAAAGACCCAAAGGACAACTTTTGGCTGTCCTCTTCGAAAGACCAGCAAAAATGAGTATATGGCTTGTGTGAAACACTTGTAGATGTGGAGAGGAGATTATCACCATAAAGTTACTCTCATACCCCTCCCAACAGATCCCAAGGCATGGTCAATGGTCACTCTGTATGAGTTCAAGCCAGTACATGCATGAGCGAGGGAAAAGAATATGCTGAATTCTCAGAGCACTTCACATTCTTCAGCGTGGCTCTGAGCAGTCACTATGTATACAGGTGAGCCTGGGGTGGGAAGAGCCTGCTCTTGGTGGCAGAGGTGAGGAGGAGATAAAATGTTAGCGAATCTGACTTTGTTCCCCCTGCTTTCCCTTGCCTTGCCCCGTACCTCCTGCAGCTTTTGATCTTCATGGGTCATGGAGAGTAGCACTGTGCTATTGCGCACCACAGGGATTTCCTGCCAGAGGGATCCACTGGAAGCCATGGAGAGGCGCTGGAGGTAGGAGTCTGAAGACACCAGTGCCTTTCGACGATGCCGTGGGGAAGAGAGCCCATGTGGCTCGACCAGGCTGTCCAGCCGCTGCTGGCTCTGAATCTCCTTGTTCAGAACAACATCACTGTACTCCTGATAAAGTAGCTGGGCTACGGGTGAAGATGCATAGGGAAAGGAGAAAGTCCTGAGAGAACGAAGTGAGTAGAAGCTCACTGCCAGAAACTGGTATCTATGGCTGACCTCTGGCAACCCTTTCTCTGGACACCACCATTCAATTGCTGGCAGTCATGAGTGCCTGTCCCATTTTAGGCAGAAAGCACACACAAGCCTACAGATGTGTTTTAAAGTACTCACAGGAAATGAGCTTGGAGCAACGTCTTGAAAAGCCTCCCATCCCCTCCTTTGGTTTCTTCTCCCTGTGGAGTAGGCAGGTTTTGAGGTTGCTTACTGTGAGACAGAAGACCCTGAGTGACTTTAGATTTAAAATCCTCTAACCTTGCATATACATGCTGGGATGCCAGGACTGAAGGAAAGTTGCTTCAGCCTGTCCCCATCATGGGTCCTTCCATTCAACCCTTCTCCCTTATCTCATAGTCCAGGGGAGATCAGAGGACTTAGGGAGAACTTAGAAATGCAGTGAGGCGTCTCAAACAATAACTCTACTTTGTAATTCAGGGGTCTTTGGGTTAGTATGTGAAGGAGACTGCGTTATAGCCATATGCCTTAGGAGGACAGCAGGTGACTTCGACACAGCAGGCAGAACTGGGTAGGTACAAACACCTTCCTGCTCTGCAGTTGTGGTGCCTCTTTCTTCCTCTCCTTACTTTTTGGACATAGAAGCACCAGAAATTCTGGATCCCAGGATCTTTATCTACTAAATTCTTACTAAGGAAATCTTAGTGTCATAAATGAAGACAGTACAGTTGAATTACTGAGGAGTCAGGGCAACTTACCGGAAAACAACAGAATCTGAAGAGCCAGGAAGTTTTCCCACAGCTGGATTTCGTAAATCTGAAAAGTGAAATGGGTGGCACAACAGAGACATTTAGAGTAGGTGAAAGAATAAGCAGGAGCCACAGGTAAGCAAAGGGAAGACAGTTCTACTGGAATCTGGAAGAGAAGACAATGATACCAAAGGTATTCTAAAGCCCAGTACCTCCTGTGCCCCTGGCGTTCATGTCAGGGTAGGAATTCCAGAAGATATATTAGCTCTGCCCTCAGCCTTCATGCAAGACAGGAAATGCACTAAGTAAGGGTACTTTAGAATTTTCAAAAGGTATAGCAATGGAAGGAGTCTGGCAATTTCAAGAAGAGGTGAGCTTTAGGGGAAGTGGAAGATGGAAAGGTAAATATGGAGGGGGAACATTCTGACAGGATCATGGTGGGTCATGACTTTCTGAGTTGATGTAGGTGATGTAGGTGAATGAAGCAGCAAAGAGAGCAATAGAGACCTCGCAGATGGAAGATGTATAATAAAAATCTTTATCTAACATAAATGGTTCTATAGTCTTTGCTCCTTACTTACCTGAAGAGCTTTCAGGCAAAATTGAAGGTCTACGCAGGCCTTGCCGGTTCCAGCCCTTTTGCTTGTTGGGTACCTGGCCCAGAACAACCTGTTGTTCACTGCTACTCTCTGGTGTCCTTGCTGGGTCTCGTCTGTGAGGCCAGCTGGATGCCTTCTCCAGTTGGTGGTGGATGGGTTTTTCTGAGTTCTTTCTTGATCCTAAAGCTGACCTCCTTGTATTATTAAATTCCTCCTGAGGGGTCGATCTTCTAAATGATCCTCTCACTGGTGGCTCAGAATCTTCAGTGAGCCCTGACTCATCCTTACCCATGGGCCTCTGAAGCTCTGGGGTCCAAGGAGTAGTAGGAGAAGAGGGACTAAGAAGGTTTGTCATGTTGCTGAAAGCCAGGCCAGTGGACACTTCACTATTACACCTACTGGTGGGAGGCAAAGATTCTGTTGATCTGCCTGTGGCTGGAGGCCAGGAAGTCCGTCCAACAGAAAGAGTAGAAACTGTCCAATCTTGATTATTAGGTCTTGGCTTGGCTTGACATCCTGAATGTATAATTCCTCCCTGGATACTCTTGCTTCTCCCCCTGCACTTTGGGGGCAATGGAGGTGGTTCAGAGGAAGGATCTATGATAGGGACTGGGGGTAGAGGCCTGTACATCCTTGAGATATTAGAGGAAGAAATGGAGGGATGGCAGAGCTCAGGCATATCAGGAGTTGGAGGTAATGGTTTGTTGTATCTCAGCTTGGAGGGGATAGAGGTCTGTGTATGGTCGGGGCTTTCTGGGGTAGATGGCAGAGGGCGGTGCCACCTTGCCACAGCGGCATCAGGAACTAGGGAAAATGAGCCTTTAGAAGATCTATGGAGCCCTGAACTTAGGGTCAGTGGAGGAGGATGACTATGTCTCTTCAGTGTAGAGGCTACTTCATGAAGAAGGCCATCTCTCTCCACTATGTGACTGTAGCTATATCTCTTCTCTGGGGGAGGAGGGGGTAAAGCTTCATGTATTGTCATATCCATGGAGACAGTGGGTGGAGAAGAAACATTTTCAGGAGAGCCTATGGCAAAGGCTGAGTTCTGTGGGGAACCCCATGGCAGACTATCATGAGGACTTCTAGGCCTCTCTGGATTTGAAGTGAATTCTTCAGAGTCCTGTTTCAAAGCAAACAAAGCAATAGAGGCATCTGAAAAGACGATACCATCCCTACTTCTTCTGTTTCTTCTTGGGGTCAGAGAGCCATAGATGGCTGGTTTAGGGGGCCTCTGAGGTAATTCCAAATGAGAGAAAGAGAGTGACATCCCCAGAGAGTCTGGAGTCTGCTCTGTCCTGTGAGAGCCTGGGAATGAATTGCTTCTTAGATGTTGGGTAACTCCAGTATAGCTGCTAAGAGGGCTATGAGGGTTGGCTGTGTCAGAGGTGGCACAAGGGTACCTGGAGGATTTTGCAGGTAGTGGAGGAGTCTTACATGGCCCACAACGATGTGGAGTGTTAGCTGAGACAGAGGCTGCTAGGGTCTCCTTCTCAGGAAGATTAACTAAAGAGCTAACAGGTGACAAGGTGGCAGTGCTGGGAAAAACATTGGGAGGACTGAAAGGAGGTGAATCTGGTATCTCTGAAAGAGCCACAGATGTACTAGCAGAGACAACCTCAGTCCCCTTCCTTAGCCTGAATTCTTCTTGCTGGCTGTTGTGAGTCCTATTATCAAGGGATTCTTCAGGAACAAAAGAGGCAGGGGGAGAAATGGGTTGCTGAGACCATTCTCTTGACTCCAGTGCAGGAGCTTGAGGGCTCAGTTCCTCACACACAGGCTCCCTCAGATTCTGTGAACTATCAGCCACAGAGGAAGAAATACCTGGGAACAATGTGCCTGGGGAGAGAACCTCAGGAGCTACGGAAGCCATCGGAAGACAAGGCTTGCTGTCCTCTCCTGGTCTGCTCCCTTCCACTGCTGTCTGCCCAACACTCTCCCCATTCCCTTGGTCCCTGTCACCTGAGTCTACAACCTCCTTCTGGTCCCCTATGGGCATCACTTTTCCTGTTTGGTCATGATCTCTCTGCTTTCTCCTTACATTCTCTAATTTCTCTACTAACCTTTGGTTCTCTGCATACTGAGTGGCTACCCTCCTCTCTTCCACCTCCCTGAATTCCTGGTCCTGTCCCTCCTCTTCTGAATCTCTCTGAACCCAAACCCTCCTTTCTCTGTTCTCTTGGCCTCTCTCACTGTAATTTAGACCTTCTAATTCCCCACTGAGCCCCTCACTTTCCCATTGTCCTCCAAGTAGCATATAGCTTTGGATCTGTTCCTGTTTCTGTTCTTCCTCACGGCCATTAAACCCCTCTTCCACCTCCTCCTGCTCTCCCAGGAGCCCACCAAAACAAATGTCTTCATTCAGAGTTCCTTCCTCCTGAATTTCTACTTCCTGTCCTTCCTGCTCCTCCAGTCCCTGGGCTTCCTGAGGTTGAAGGAAGCCTTCTTGCCCTTGATTTTCTTGTGTGGCCTCCAACTGCAGCTGTTTCCCCTGCCTAAGCAGTTCACTTCCAGTGGCCTCAGTTTGCTCAGTCTCAACAGGGTGATTTTTGCAGGGAGGCCAAGATCCTCTAGGGATTGAGGTATCTGGGGAGGTTTCTTCCTCTTCTTTCTCTTTGCTAACGGTTAAAGTCAAAGACATAAGTTCTGACTGCAATTCTGCCCCCACTCTGCTGTCTAGTTTGCTGGGTATGTCTAGCCATTCTTCCTGGACAGCACATGCCAAGAGCTCAGGGGCAGCTATTGTTCTTGACAGTCTGTCTTTAAGGCTCTGGATTACAGCTTCCTGCTGGTCTGGAGTGTTACAGGCCTCAGCCAAAAGGATTTCCTGGCTTGTCTCCATATCTGAAGATTTTTTCTTGAAGAAAATTGCCATACTATTAGGTGTATGGTCACTCATGTCCCTTAACACTTTTGACTGGTCCATCAAAGCTCTGTGTCCATCTGTCCACTTATAAGATGGGTCTTGGCCTTCTTGAGCTTCAGGATCCAAGGCAGGGATCTGACTGCTCTTCATGATACCTTCAGGGATAGTTTTAAATTCTTCTATGTCAGGGACTGCTGTAGATACTCCATATTCAGGTCCCTCAGCCTCCATCAGGGCAGAATCCTAAAGAAGGATACAAAATAAAAGTTTCTCATGCCTCGTCTATGTGTATGTAAACAAGAAAAGATCAAAAATAAGAAGAATGGGAAACTTCTATGGTTCCCTTTAGGATCATTCTGGACCATTTAGGTATACAGTGATACAAGCGCTGGCCTTTGTATGTGACCTTTTTAACTTTACTTATTTTTAAATTAAACTGAGCTATATGCATTTTTTAAATAAATAAATTTTTACATAAATTTTAAAATTTTTATTTTTATTTATGCATATCTGTATGTGCATTCAGTAACCACAGAATTCAGAAGAGGGAAACAGATCGCCTGGAACTGGAGTTATATGATTGTGAACTATTAATATGGGTGCTAGGAACTGAACCCTGGTCCTCTGAAAGAGTGGCACATATTCTTAATTGCTAAGTCATCTCTGTAGTCATTAAGGACTTACAGGGATTGAGGTGATGGTTCTTGGTTAAGTACAATGAAGATTTACCAAGAGAATATGGAGGAGAGTTTGGTTGGCCTGATGCACAAGCATAAGAACCCTAGCATGGTCATAAAAATTCCAGGAATAATCATGTGTGTCTGTAACCCTAACAAGTGCAGGTGTGATCAGGGACAGGTAGCTTCCTGATCAGCCTGTCTAGTCAACCAATCAGTACCAGTTGAGTGAGAACTTCTCTCAAAAGATAAGATGGAAAGCTTTCTAGAAAAATATCTGGCATAAATTCTGGCCTCTATAATATGTGTGTGTGTGTGTGTGTGTGTGTGTGTGTGTGTGTGTGTGTGTGTGCACAGACACAAACCACACACATCTACTTAGGGACCCTTTAAAGTATCAGACAATCAGCAGTGACCAAGACAAAGCTCCTGTTTGCTCTTGTACCTCTGTGGGAAAAACTGATTATAAACAATTCAATCAGCATTAAAGACCATTGTGAAGGAGTTCCAGGAACTCCCAGTGGTCACTGCCCTCTAACTTCTATTATGCCATTGTCTATTTCTCCCAGTCAACTCTCTGGACTCTCAGTGTGAGTCAGCTTCAAGTAACTCCCAGACATGATGGCTGACACACCCTACATCTAACAGCCCAGAGAAGCAGTGTCAGAGGTAGAACTGTCCTCCTGAGCTGTTGACGTGGGATTAAAATAGGTCAAGCTATTACAGCCGATATGCAACAGATGAATCCTTTATACAAATTCTGGATTTTACTATCTTCCTACTTCTACAGTGTCTGTAGTTATTTATAACTAACGAACAATTTTGTGTCAAATTATAGAGACAGCTGTTTTAAAATGGCTAGCTAAGATAACCCACTTACTATATTCGACATGGCTGGTAAAGCTGGGCCACCTTCCTTATGACACTCTCCTCCTCACCAGGCTAACTCCTCTCACTACTTGCCAACACTGTGACCTTTTACCCTGTCTCCCTACTCCCCACTTCCAACAGATCACCTCATATCCTATTGTACAAAAACAAGCAATCAGCAAACAATGGACAGATGCTACTTCAATGTATACAATTCAAAAGAAGCTTGCACACCCACTCTCCCTCTTTCCCATGGTCCACCTCGTTACCTTGACTCCTCTAGGCCATGATTATCTCTCTAAACCAGTGGTTCTCAACCTTCCCAAGGCTATGACCCTTTAAAACATTTCCTCACATTATGATAACCCCCAACCGCAAAATTATTTTTATTGTTACTTCATAACTGTAATTTTGCCACTGTTATGAGTTGTAATATAAATATCTGTATTTCCCAATAGCCTTAGGTGAGATAGGGTCACTCAGCAGCCCACAAAGAGGTCAAAACCAAGAGATTGAGAACCAGTGCTCTAACACTTAATCAGAATCTAAGCGTTCCCAGCAGCAGGCAACTTCTGAATATCTGAACCGAGTTCTGCCTATGAGCTGCCTTCAGAGCCTTCCCCGCCCACCTGCTCCACGAGCTCTGATAGGTGCCATTCTGTCAGGATCCTCTAAATCACACTTTGGTGCTGGCTGTGACTGTCACTACTCACATCAGGATTTCCTTTGTAGTTATGCCATTATCCTGCTCTGGATGACGCTTTGGGTATCTAATTCCTCAAATGGCTTAAACTACATTCCTATTTCAGGTAATAAAAAAAAAAAATTATGACTCACTTCACTTTTCCCTTGCATTTATACCATTTCAACTATAAAAGTATGTGTTCTGATTCAACTTCAGTCGAACCAGAAAGTGACAAGCAGTGTGAGATAGGATTTGTTCAGTTGCCTACATCTACCACAACATCAACCCATAGTAAGTGCTCAATAAACATTTTAAACATAAAGAATAAACCTTTTGTTTCCCACCTGGCCAAGATTCTCCATATCATACTCACATATCTTTAAACCTGGAGCACAGCCTAGTCCTAAACTCCACAAGTATAGTGCATTTTCTACACAAAATGCCACTTATAGTTGAAATTCCTTGGTATCTTCATACTAGACTTAAGATAAATCCCAAAATTTCAGCAATGGTCTTACACACTGTACAATCTGGCCTTTGCCTTCCTTTTTCAGCACCTGCCTCTACCCTCAGCTCTCCACCCCTTCTCGCTAGGCTATGGGCCTTCATATGTGGTGGTCCACTGCTGGAATTTGTTCCCAGAGAATTCTCTGCTTCTCCTGAAAAACACATAGAACTTGTCTAGCATTCCCTAGCTGTATCAGGATCTCCAAGAAGGTACACTCTCCACTGTGTTAACTGTGCAATCCCAACTACCTAAGGTTTTGTGGTCATTTTTCCCAGCTATCTCACATCTCTGTTAGCGCATACCCTCTACCAGGTTAACTATGCAGTCCACTTTACCTTAAGCTTTATGGTTCTTGGTAAAGATAGGCAGTTATAAGAGTTATTTTTCAGTTCTTTTTGATTCTTTGCTACTATTTAAGTCAACTGTAGGAATCATTTAAATCTATTTAAATATCTCTTCCTCTTCTCTAAGAGATGGGGAAATAGTTTCCTTCACAGTTCTAATGAAGATTAACTAACATAATACAAAAAGTTAATTGTTATCTTTAAAAGTCATAGGAAGTACACAGGTATTATTGATCTGAGAGACTGAATATGTGTAGGAAAGAAATAGAAGACTGTAAGACTGCAGAGAAATTCCTAGAAACACAAAACTTTGCTCAACTTGCAGATGGCAAACTAAAGCCCACAGACTCCATTTCCTAAGGGAAGGATACATGTAAATTTGAAACAAAGACTAAGTACACAGTCATCCAGCCACAACACAGGAGAGGACACCATGGGCCTGTGGGCCCCTCACTATACCCAACTGTGCAACTTTCTAGTTTCTTCCAGGTTTAAAGGTGGTTTAAAAGACACTTGTAAGAATGCCTTTTGTTGTCATGCTGAGTTTCCAAGTATGTGTGGTATACACACACACACATACACACACACACACCAACTTAATCAACCCTTACAGTCTCTATGCAATACAATCTTACATAACCAAACAAGCAGGTCCCTAGGCATCTTGCAGATATGGTCTGTGACAAGTTCCTGGTCACCTCACAGATGCAGATATTATCTATATAGGGCAAGTATATGTGATTAACATAAATGCACATGGATCGAAGGACTTTAATGTCCTTTTCCAGTTATGAAAAAGCAGTATGTGATTTACTCTATATAGCCCTTAAATATAAAATGTATAAATGATACATAATGTGACCTTATTCTCTCAGCCACATGTTAAATAACGTATCTGCTAACTGAAACTTGCTCCTACCTGCCTCAGAAAACTATGTGACAAACCCTGTTATCTCTCCTCATCAGCATCTGTACTGTCTGGAACCCTCTCTCCCAACATCATTATACCCTTAGAAGAAGGGTAGTGACATGCCCCTTTAATCCCAGCAATCAGGAGGCAGAGCCAGCAAGATCTTTAAGTTTGAGGTTAGCCTGGTCTACTGAGTTCTAGGACTGTCAGAACTACAAAGAGAAACTCTGTCTCAAAAACCAAGGAAGGAAGGAAGGAAGGAAGGAAGGAAGGAAGGAAGGAAGGAAGGAAGGAAGAGGGGAAGAGAGGGATGGAGGGAGAGAGGAAAGAAAGAAAGCCAGCCACTTAATTGTTTATACCCCAAAGTTAGCACATACTGTTAGTTCTTATATTTAATTCTAACTTAATAATCCTATGCAAACAGGCATGACCCAGCTAGAATATGGAGAAAGCTAAAGGAAATCTGTAAAACATTCATATAAAGGCATTAGAATGGAATTTTTTTTTAACTACCTATTCCGTTAAGAGTTGAAACATCCTCATATCCCTCTCATCCGGGGTGACTAATCACCATTTATCTGCATACAGGGAGAGACAGGGCACAGCATCATCACAGGGAACTGTTTTCTCTTCAGACCAGAGACAGTTCACATCTTCAAGACCCCATAGACAAAGCTCCAAGTGATCCCATTAGCAGAACAGTACAGAACACAGTAAGACCTCCATAGTCTCACAGAGACTCCACAACCAACTCTTTAGCTCTTGTCCATTTCTAATTATCCAGGTGTAAAAGGATTTCAAAGATACCCTTCCTTACCTCTTGGGATTGCTTCTGCATTTACAATGGCATATATACTTCTGTCTACAGTAAGAAAACAATCTCCCACTTGGAATTTGGAGGCATCCAAAAGATACCCTCTTCATTTCATTTAGCTCATACAATCACCACACAGATATGTACTTTGAATCAGTGTTTGACATTACTACCGTCAATATTCCAGTCACCAAAATAAGTGTAGTATGACACCACTGTTATGACTTGTCCAACCAACCCAGTAAAGAATGGAATAAGCGGGGCTGGAGAGATGGCTCAGTGGTTAAGAGCACCGACTGTTCTTCCAAAGGTCCTGAGTTCAAATCCCAGCAACCACATGGTGGATCACAACCATCTGTAACAAAAATCTGATGCCCTCTTCTGGAATGTCTGAAGACAGCTACAGTGTACACACATATAATAAATAAATAAAAATAAATAAATCTTTAAAAAAAAAAAAGAATGGAATAAGCACCTTTTACCTATTGTCTAATGTCTTAGACCATATCATGAATTGCCTTAGAGGCCAGGTGGTCTTATATAAGAACACTCTTAAGTGAGAATGCTTATGCCCTCAGGCCAACCAGTGGCTGTGGGGCCATCCTGTCAAACAAGGTGTGACTTGTTTGTCATTGGCATACAAATGACATTGTTTCTGTTTATCTTACAGACACTCCAAGTGGCCAGCTTACTCTACACACATGGCAGGTACAGGGTCCTCTTTATGACACAGATACAGACTGTCTATCACCTGTTTTTTGTCTATACCATTCTGTTCAACATTATCTCACGAGATCCCACTTCTGTCCACACCAGAGTAAGTGACTATTCCAGACACCACAGATGACGTCTTCTTGTCTGTCCCAAAGACAGGCAAGTCCATAACGTGACCACACACAACTTCAGACAAACCTCATTATGGGCAGCCATACCCTCCAGGGAAAACAGATATATGAAAACTTTGGCTACATCTTCAATTTCTGTATTCTTTTGAAAAGAGGTATCCCTTCACATTCCTTCTGACTTCTCCCTCCCAGTGCTTACATCTCTCCTTTACCACAAACTTAGAATTTAGAAGCTGTCTGTCTACTCAGCTTCCCCTTGTCCCCTCCAAGTCCTTTTAAGGTTCATGGGTTCTGTCTTAGACCTGAGGACTGGTTAACAAATGATGACTGTTTTGATAGAGCCAGAAGCTTGCATACCCCAGGTGTAGATAAAGCAGGAAGTGTGGGAAGAGGCCACACTGGGGGCTGTTTCTCTGGGACTTGGTGCTTTTGAAGTAAAGCTGAGAGCACAGTGGGAGAGCAAGGGAGGAAGGAAGCTGAAAGGAAAACCACCCTCTCAACCCTCCAGTTTGGTGTGCCCTTCCCCCTCAGTCTGACACAGCGCTGGCCAGAGTTCACTGCTAGGCCGACAGGACAAGATTGTCCAGAGAACCCAAGATTCAGGAAAGGGGGAGGGGAGTGAGCAGAGGGGACGAAGACTTGAAAACTGAGGCTCCAGGATTAGCTCTCCCAGGTCAGTTCTACTAAAAGGCATTTATAGAAGATGCCCTGAACTAGGGTTCTGAAAATGGGCTCCCGCACCCGCGATATTCCGAATAGCTCTCTTACACATTCCTTAGAACCTTGTGTCGAGGCCAACAAGAAACTCCCTATGTACAGGTAAATGGGGGAGAGGGAACTCAGCGCAAGGATCCCTGATTTAGATTTCAGAGCCTTAGTTAACAGCGGAGAGAGGTGTGTACACAGATTCACACATACGTAGGCATATAAATGCCGCGAAGATAACGAAGCAAGGCCCAGGCCTGGTTACAAAAGAAGAAAAAAAAAGGCACTTCCAGGTAAGAAACCGTCTAGAAACGGAATCTCAAGAATTCTTTATCATAGGAGTTAGCTTTCCCCAGGGCCCCGACTTTCCGGGTGGAAAAAAGTTTTGATTATTGGCCCGGGAACATCGCGGGACAGGGTGCCCATTTCCAAGGCTCAGACCTGGCTGGAAAACAAACTTTTCCAGGAGGCCATTCCTTCCGCCTCCCTTCCAGGTCCCGACCAGGTACTCAGCCCCTCACTCGGAGCCCGGCCCACTGGCCCAGCCCCCCATTTCCGGAGCCTGCGCCCCGGGACCTGCCCCGGACTGGTCCCCGGGGAGGCCTAGTTCTCTCTTCTTTCCCGCCCCTGCCTTACCTCCACCCGGCGCCACGACCACCCAGAGTCCGGGGCTCAGAAGAGAGGAGAGCACCCACCTGGTCGGAGTCACATGCTGCCCCGGGCTGGCCCGAGAGTCCCCTCCAGGTCCGGGCGCCCGCCGCGGTCCCCAGCCAGGCCAGGCCGCCCCGGCGCCCCACCCGCGGCCCGCCCCTGCCGCCGGACGGGAGGGAGGGACCGGCTTCTCCTAAGGAAGTTTCAGGTGAGGAAACAGGGACACACCTTCCCGGGGGAGGGGCGGCTCCGGGCCGAGCTGGGAAGAGCGAGCTCCGCGGGATTGAGCTCTACCCACAGCAGCCGCAGGCCGTGGCCGTCCAGGGGCAGAACCCCGGCAGGAGTCACCAGGGAGCCGCAGGAGAGAACTGGGCACGGGACTCGCCGGTGTCCGGCGTGGCCCTAGACGCCCCTGCGTGTCTGTCTCTTCCTCCGTGGGTCCTCTTCAGGTCTCCAACTGAGGCTCATTCGGACCCGGATGACTTTCTGCCTCTCGATGTTTCCGAACATCCCAGATTTGGGATTGTCAGCGTGTTTCTTTACCTTACTCTTCCTTGGTGTTTGCTATAAGATAAAGGGTATCTTTTGCTCAAGTTCTTCTGTCCCTGTCTCTATGCTTCTCTATCTCCGTCTCTCCCTCTCTACCCCCCTCTCTCCTTCCCATGTTCCTCTCTCCCTTCACTAGTTGCATGTGAAACATTATTAGGTCTTTTCTGTAGATAGCCTCTGTTTGCCTCCATGTTTCACAGTTCATTTTAAGATCTTATGTCTCAGTTTGTATGATCCTTCTCTGTTCTCTCCAGTATTTGGAGAGAGAACACACACACACCTTTACCTAGTGACAGGAACTTTGGATGTTCTGTCCACAGGCTCCCTCCCCAAACCCATTCCTGGCTCTGGGAGGTACCATACTGATTTTTTTTTTCCCCCAGGAGAATTAACAGACTCTTTGGCTGTTTTTCTTTTAGGAATGCTGTGGCCCATTGTGGGTAGACTGTCCCCTGGTCCCTGTGTCCACCGCTGCTGCACTGGCCCTGGCAGAAGAGTCTAAGCAGTTGTTTAGAAGGCCCTGTAGAATCAGACATGACCATGGAAGAAAGGCCTCCTCTCTGGTAGTCCTGAAGCAATGCAGGGTGCAAAAAACGCCCTAGTTCCGTCATGCTCTTTTGAAGGATTAAACTTTAAAGAGTTTAGCTAGCTTAGACACACTCTTAATTGCAATGAAGTATACAGGAAATAATAAGAAATGCCAAGTCTAGGATTCAGCCATATAAGGGCAGGCCAGCATGCTTCATAAACCCAGCAAGGGCATAAGAACAAGGAGTGAAGCAAATCAAAAAATTAAAGCTGCTCAAAAAGTTCCTTCCAGACTGGGAGAGAAAACGTAAGTCCTGATCAGAAAGTCCTGATCTCTAGTGGGTGAACACATTTTGCCAACCTCTGCTGCAGAAGTTGCTGGTCTCTGACAGCACTCCAGCTTAGGCACAGCCAGTATGGACAGGGAGCTGGGCATTCTTATTGCTGCCCCTGGCTCTCCTCAGTGAAAGCTCACTTCCGGTTTTCTCTTCATCTGGCTCTCACACTCTGACCTCCCTGTGTGTGCTGATTCTGAGCTGGCAACATTGTTGCTCTTTAAGTCTCTATGCTCTTTGCTCTGATCTCCAGCTCCTTTCACTAGTTAAACAGGGAAATGTTGGCCCGGCTTTCCCACTGGTAGTAAGATGTAGAAAAGTTGAACTGATTTCTTAGGCAGTTTGCTTCTTCTTGACCCTGACCCTATCTTCAGGGTATTCATGAATATTCATGAACATAGACTAGTCTAGTTCTCCTCACCTTGCAGACTGAGTTTCATTAGTTATCATTTTCTTTTACATTACTTGGTGCCTGGACTTTGGAGTTAGGGTTGTCATTCAGTCCTGAAATAAAGAGACTTTATTTGGGATCATATGCCCTCTAAAACTCTTAGATATGAGAGAGAATGAATGGTGGGAAGAGGATGGAATGTAAATTCAGACACTTATAGACTTGAATACTTGAATTTTACCTCTGTCACTTATTTAACATGATAATGTGGGGATGGTCGCTTTCTGGTTCTTTACTTTGATGTTCCTATACAATGCCACTTTACTGGGTTGCTGAGGTGACTAAAGAAGGGATAGAGAGAAATCACTTATACAAACATGTGGGAAGGTGCTTGTATTAATTAGTCAGGGTCCTCTAGAGTTTCAGAATTGATGGACTATCTCTATATATTGAGGGAATTTATTGTGGTAACTTATAGTCTGTCGTCCAACTAACCCAACAATGGGCAGCTGTGGATCTAAGTCCAAGAGTCAGTCACATTGAGTTTAGTTGTTTAAGCTGATCTTCTATAGAAGTAGGTTCCAACAGATGTGCTGGCAGGTAAGTGCAAGCAGTCCAAGAAGAGTGAAACTTCCTTCCTCCAATGTCCTTATGTAGGCCTCCAGCAGAAGGTGGGGCCCAGATTAAGGTATGTACCAATGTGCCTGGACCTGGAAATTGCTTTGTTCCAGGCTGATCTTTAACTCAGACATCTTCTTGCCTCAGTCTCCTGGGATTAAAGGAATGTACTACCTTATCTGGACCTAAACTTTTCATGGCCACTGTACCACGAGATCATCTCCATGTCAATATCTAGGTCAGCCTCAAGATCTGGGTCACAGGTGTGCCCCTCAATTCTGGATTGTAGTTCATTCCTCATATAGTCAAGTTGACAACCAGGAATAGCCCCCACAGTGCTAGTTATAGGTTATTTTCTTTTCTAAGAGGGCCTGGCTGTTATACGTAAGGAATTGATTTTTAATAACAAGAAGAAAATAGGTTCAGATTAAACTTATTTTTAAATAAGAGCTGTATTTGTTGCAGAAGAATAAACATAGGCTTTGGAATTTGAGGTCCCTTCAATCAGAGAAAGTGCTTCTGAAATCCAGCTAGAAGTGAGAGAGGACCAAGAAACTTCCCTGTGTAGTTCTAGATATTAAGACTAAAGTGTTTTCCAGGAAGCATGCACTAGTCTTAACTCTGCAGCTGCCACTATCTTGAAGACATTTGCCTGGCGGCATATTCCCTGTTCCCTCTTGGGCAACTCTGACTCCTGCCAGTCCTATACTGGTTCTTTAAATATTTTCCAGACCTTCTTGCATCTTAGCTTTGTACCTGTTCTTGTGTCACACCTTTAAACATTTTGGACTTGACTTTGAGTGCCTTTCTTTTCTTAACTTAGGTGACTGTGGTATCATCTTCTCTGTGTTTTAAATCCACCCTAGCCTCTATGGTTCTTAGCTCTTTTGTTAACACTTTGGTTAACCCATCCTTTTATACACATTGGTTCCCACTTATTTGTTTTCTCAGCCTTCCCACACTGGCTTATTCAAGATAGTGCTATCCAAGGCTAGTACTAATTAACGACTTCATTTTCCCACTATCCTCTGCTCCATATATATTCATAGACATCAGGTTTACAAAGACCAGGCCTATTTCCAAGGAGATTCCCACCACATCAGAGTAACAGACTAAGTGTGGCACATTTTCTGAACGTATTATAATGAGTACATAAAGCAGAGCAAACTTCACTGGTGGGCAGTAGAGGTGACCTAGTGGGTGAAGGTATTTGATCATAGTTGTTATAGAAAGTGATTCTTTTGCTTGTAGAAGGAGATACAGCAAAGGCAAAAGGACATTAGAAATAGGACATATAACCAGAGAAGCCTGAGTATCTTCTCATCAGGGAAGTGCACATAGTGCAGGTTTAGCTAGAGGAAAGGTGAAATAACAGAGACTGTTTGGGAATGGTGGTCAGGCAACCATATCAGGAAGATCTCGTGGCAGCGCATTCTCCTGAGTTCAGATTCTATTCTCTGGGGATGAGCCTCTGGAGGACTGTGAGCAAGACCATGATGTGATCAGCATAGAAGTCAAGGAAAAGCCATTCTCTTTGGAATATGGAGAGTAGATAGAAGTAGATAGTGAAATGTAGGTATGGGGAAGGCTACTTAATATATGTAGTTGATAACCTGGTGCACATTGCAGTCTGTAGATAAGGCAGAAGATACCGTGAACCAGTGCTGGAGAGGTGGGCAAGCAAGGCAGGCCCTGGAGTTAAGACTGCTCCTTGAAGGCAAATAATAAATTCAGAACTGAAAAGTTGACTTTAGGAAGATGAAATAACTTGCTCACTTGTAAACTGGTGGGATAGGATTAAAGACTCCCAAAGTAAACCCACACAATGTAGCAAGTTAATGTTTTATAAAAGTTGTCAGAAGTAGATTGAAAAACAAAACAAAACAAAACAAAACAAAGGAGCCTTTTCAACATATGATGCTGGACAAACTGGATATCCACATGTAGAAGAACAAAAGTTGGTCTCATTCTCTCCCCCTGTACAAAAATTAATTCAACCCTTGCCAGCAAGTGTCTTTGCCTGACGTATAGTTGGCCAAGAATCTTTCCAAGCTTAAAGTCCTTTCTTTGATTTGGTGGCTGTTCCCACTGCAGTGTAAACAGTTCTTGCAATCCCATTTCTAGATATCTGAGTGATTCCCTGTGCTTCTGAGTCATTTGCAGAAAGTCCATTCTAACTCTATAGTTTTTATTTTATCTTTGTCTCTCAAAGAAGACTGAGTTTCACGTCTTACATTAAGGTCCATGCGACTTTAGGAACAGTTGTCTTCAAGACAAGAGAGGACAATGATGCTGGCAAGGATGTGGGAAATGTGGACCCCCCTGGTATATTATTAGTACAGCTGCTACAGATATCAGTATGGAGACTCCTTATAAAACTAAAAGTGAAACTACTATATGACCCATCTGTACTTCCTGGCAATACCTGCAGGACTGAAGGCAATATACCACAGAGATATTTACATAACCATGCTTTCTGCTGCAGTAGTCACAGTTGCTAAAATATGGAGCTATCCTAGATGTCCATCAAGAAAGAAATCAATGAATAGGGCCAGAGAGATGGCTCTGTTTAAGAGTACTGGATGCTCTTTTGTAGAAGGATCTGATGGTGTTTTGAATTTCCTCAGGATCTGTTGTTATGTCTCCCTTTTCATTTCTGATTTTGTTGATTTGGATGCTATCCCTGTGCCCTCTAGTGAGTCGGGCCAAGGGTTTGTCTATCTTGTTGACTTTTTCAAAGAACCAGCTCCTGGTTTGATTGATTCTTTGGATAGTTCTTTTTGTTNATACAAACATGTGGGAAGGTGCTTGTATTAATTAGTCAGGGTCCTCTAGAGTTTCAGAATTGATGGACTATCTCTATATATTGAGGGAATTTATTGTGGTAACTTATAGTCTGTCGTCCAACTAACCCAACAATGGGCAGCTGTGGATCTAAGTCCAAGAGTCAGTCACATTGAGTTTAGTTGTTTAAGCTGATCTTCTGTAGAAGTAGGTTCCAACAGATGTGCTGGCAGGTAACTGCAAGCAGTCCAAGAAGAGTGAAACTTCCTTCCTCCAATGTCCTTATGTAGGCCTCCAGCAGAAGGTGGGGCCCAGATTAAGGTATATACCAATGTGCCTGGACCTGGAAATTGCTTTGTTCCAGGCTGATCTTTAACTCAGACATCTTCTTGCCTCAGTCTCCTGGGATTAAAGGAATGTACTACCTTATCTGGACCTAAACTTTTCATGGCCACTGTACCACGAGATCATCTCCATGTCAATATCTAGGTCAGCCTCAAGATCTGGGTCACAGGTGTGCCCCTCAATTCTGGATTGTAGTTCATTCCTCATATAGTCAAGTTGACAACCAGGAATAGCCCCCACAGTGCTAGTTATAGGTTATTTTCTTTTCTAAGAGGGCCTGGCTGTTATACGTATGGAATTGATTTTTAATAACAAGAAGAAAATAGGTTCAGATTAAACTTATTTTTAAATAAGAGCTGTATTTGTTGCAGAAGAATAAACATAGGCTTTGGAATTTGAGGTCACTTCAATCAGAGAAAGTGCTTCTGAAATCCAGCTAGAAGTGAGAGAGGACCAAGAAACTTCCCTGTGTAGTTCTAGATATTAAGACTAAAGTGTTTTCCAGGAAGCATGCACTAGCCTTAACTCTGCAGCTGCCACTATCTCGAAGACATTTGCCTGGTGGCATATTCCCTGTTCCCTCTTGGGCAACTCTGACTCCTGCCAGTCCTATACTGGTTCTTTAAATATTTTCCAGACCTTCTTGCATCTTAGCTTTGTACCTGTTCTTGTGTCACACCTTTAAACATTTTGGACTTGACTTTGAGTGCCTTTCTTTTCTTAACTTAGGTGACTGTGTTTTAAATCCACCCTAGCCTCTATGGTTCTTAGCTCTTTTGTTAACACTTTGGTTAACCAATCCTTTTCTACACATTGGTTCCCACTTATTTGTTTTCTCAGCCTTCCCACACTGGCTTATTCAAGATAGTGCTATCCAAGGCTAGTACTAATTAACGACTTCATTTTCCCACTATCCTCTGCTCCATATATATTCATAGACATCAGGTTTACAAAGACCAGGCCTATTTCCAAGGAGATTCCCACCACATCAGAGTAACAGACTAAGTGTGGAACATGTTCTGAATGTATTATAATGAGTACATAAAGCAGAGCAAACTTCACTGGTGGGCAGTAGAGGTGACCTAGTGGGTGAAGGTATTTGATCATAGTTGTTATAGAAAGTGATTCTTTTGCTTGTAGAAGGAGATACAGCAAAGGCAAAAGGACATTAGAAATAGGACATATAGCCAGAGAAGCCTGAGTATCTTCTCATCAGGGAAGTGCACATAGTGCAGGTTTAGCTAGAGGAAAGGTGAAATAACAGAGACTGTTTGGGAATGGTGGTCAGGCAACCATATCAGGAAGATCTCGTGGCAGTGCATTCTCCTGAGTTCAGATTCTATTCTCTGGAGATGAGCCTCTGGAGGACTGTGAGCAAGACCATGATGTGATCAGCATAGAAGTCAAGGAAAAGCCATTCTCTTTGGAATATGGAGAGTAGATAGAAGTAGAAGTGAAATGTAGGCTACTTAATACATGTAGTTGATAACCTGGTGCACATTGCAGTCTGTAGATAAGGCAGAAGATACCGTGAACCAGTGCTGGAGAGGTGGGCAAGCAAGGCAGGCCCTGGAGTTAAGACTGCTCCTTGAAGGCAAATAATAAATTCAGAACTGAAAAGTTGACTTTAGGAAGATGAAATAACTTGCTCACTTGTAAACTGGTGGGATAGGATTAAAGACTCCCAAAGTAAACCCACACAATGTAGCCAGTTAATGTTTTATAAAAGTTGTCAGAAGTAGATTGAAAAACAAAACAAAACAAAACAAAACAAAACAAAACAAAGGAGCCTTTTCAACATATGATGCTGGACAAACTGGATATCCACATGTAGAAGAACAAAAGTTGGTCTCATTCTCTCCCCGTGTACAAAAATTAATTCAACCCTTGCCAGCAAGTGTCTTTGCCTGATGTATAGTTGGCCAAGAATCTTTCCAAGCTTAAAGTCCTTTCTTTGATTTGGTGGCTGTTCCCACTGCAGTGTAAACACTTCTTGCAATCCCATTTCTAGATATCTGAGTGATTCCCTGTGCTTCTGAGTCATTTGCAGAAAGTCCATTCTAACTCTATAGTTTCTATTTTATCTTTGTCTCTCCAAGAAGATTGAGTTTCACATCTTACATTAAGGTCCATGCGACTTTAGGAACAGTTGTCTTCAAGACAAGAGAGGATAATGATGCTGGCAAGGATGTGGGAAATGTGGACCCCCCTGGTATATTATTAGTACAGCTGCTACAGATAATCAGTATGGAGACTCCTTATAAAACTAAAAGTGAAACTACTATATGACCCATCTGTACTTCCTGGCAATACCTGCAGGACTGAAGGCAATATACCACAGAGATATTTACATAACCATGCTTTCTGCTGCAGTAGTAACAGTTGCTAAAATATGGAGCTATCCTAGATGTCCATCAAGAAAGAAATCAATGAATAGGGCCAGAGAGATGGCTCTATTTAAGAGTACTGGATGCTCTTCCAGAGAGACTAGGTTAAATTCTAGAACTTCAGTTCCAGGGCATTTAATGCCTGCTGGCCTCCACATGCTCCAGGCATACATGTGCTCCTCAAACATACATGTAGGCAAAACACACCCATAGATGTAACAATGAATAAAAGCAAATAAAAAAGAATGAACGCATAACAAATTTTTAAAATTGTACATATACACATTAGAATTTATTTAATCATGAAGAAAAATGAAGTGGCATTTGCAGGAAAATAGATGGAACTGGAGATCATGTTAAGCAAGATAAACCAGACTTAGAAAGACAAATACTACATGTTTTCTCTTGCATGAAGAATCTGGATTTTTTTGTGTGTGTGGGTTTTTTGTTTTGTTTTGTTTTTAGAGACAGGGTTTCTCTGTATAGCCCTGGCTGTCCTGGAACTCACTCTGTAGACCAGGCTGGCCTCAAACTCAGAAATCTGCCTACCTCTGCCTCCCAAGTGCTGGGATTAAAGGCATGCACCACCACGCCCGGCCTAAGAATCTGGATTTTAATGTGTGTGTCTTGGGGACTAAGAAGACCATGGCAGGGGAGGAAGAGATCTTAGGGAAGAAGGGGTGAAAAGAGAGGGTAATGAGATACACGTGACATGAAAGCAGAAAGGAGGAGAATTTAGGTGGAGAAGGAATCTGCCAGAGAGGGCAAGGGATTGGCAAGGGCACTAGCAAAAGAAGATAGAAGACAACAAAGTCAGAACACAATGACATCTGTATGAAAACGACTACAGTGGAAGCTGTCACTGCATATGTTCACCACCACCACCACCGCCCAAAAATGATTTCTCTCTGGAGTATTTGCTCTGCCTGTAGGAAAAAGCATCTCCATGATGCTCTATAGATGGGACTAGAATGCTGGAGTCTTGCTTCTGCAGTGACTACCTTCATGACTATATTTCTACTCACAGAAGACAAATATCTGATATTTACTTTGGATGTTCATTTCATGGGCTGTTTTTTCCCTCCACGTGGGTACTTTGATTTAGGATTCAGAAGGTACTGACTACAGTGATGGACTAAAAGCCTTCCCTGGAGCTCAGATCACTTCTCATTTGTGTCCCAGAGCCAGAGCTTTAGTTTGCCTGTTATCTTCTGGTTTAATTCATTATTAGTAAAATAAGTTACTGAGGAAAACAGTGTGTTTTCTATGAAAGGCATGTTCATACGTGTTCAAATGTTCTAACATTCAGGTGGTCTCAGAGATTCCAAGTGTAGGGAGAAATCAGTAGTTTTATATATTTAAAAAGCTAAGTAGAGGGGCTGGAGAGATGGCTCAGCCGTTAGGAAAGGGGATAACATTTGAAATGTAAATGAAGAAAACATCTAATAAAAATATTTTTAGTTAATAAGCATTTAATATAAAAATAAAAATTTTATTTAATATCTATAAAAAAAAAAGCACAGACTGTTCTTCCAGAGTTCCTGAGTTCAATTCTCAACAACCACATGGTAGTTCACAACCATATATAATGGGGATCCAATGTCATCTTCTGGTGTGTCTGAAGACATCTACACTGTACTCACAAACATAAAATAAATAATCTTAAACAAAAAAGATATGTAGACCACCATAGCCTTACTACACACACACCAAGATCATGTTAATTTGTGAATTATTAATACTGTCCATGATAACCACCTGTACAAAATATCTCAAGTGTAGTTTGCAGGATGCCTGTACCCAAGTGCCTTTAATGGGATTTGTGGGTCTTTTTTTTTTTAAAGCTTTAATGCTTGGGATTCATGGAGTTCAAGTACATAGAGAAAGAGAAAGGAAATAGGGTAGATTGCAACATCTGGTTTAAGAATATTATCAGGGAAAAGAGATATTAAAATTTTACTTTTTAAAAAATTATATGCATGTGTATGAGTTTATATGTATCAGTTGCATATAGGTAACTGAAAGCCAGAAGATGACGTAGGGTCCCCTGGGGCTGGGGTTAGGTGTGGTTGTGAGATGTCTGATATGTGTGCTAGAAACTAAGCCTGGGTCCTCTGCAAAAGCAGTAAGCATTCTGAATCACTGAGAAGACATCTCTCCCGACGTTCTTATGCTGAGCCACTAGATGTGAGGTTGGAGTGATGTAAAGGAATATCAGACTAAGGGCTGGGGGCACTGACAGAGCCATCTTTCAAAAGTCTGTCTGGACGCAAGTGTGATCACTTGCTGCCATGCACACTGACTTCATCTGTGAAGTGAGTTTTGAGGTTATGAAGCCATATGCAATCTTTTGATTCCAGCTTACCCTGGATGGTATGGCATTGAGTGATAGGCCTGCTATAGAGAATTCACTTGCTGCATGGAGCTATGTCCCAGGCTGAGATCTCTTCACACCCTTCAGAGCTGGATTAAAATCTGTTTACATGGAGGATATCTGGAGTCATTATTTTAAAGAAAGATGCTCTTTTAAAAAAAGATTTATTTATGTATATGAGTACACTGTAGCTATCTTCAGAACACCAGAAGAGGGCATCAGATCACATTACAGGTGGTTGTGAGCTTCCATGTGGTTGCTGGGATTTGAACTCAGGACCTCTGAAAGAGCAGTCAGTGCTCTTAACTGCTGAGCCATCTCTCCAGCCCCAAGAAAGATGCTTTTAACTTGAATATTTTTATAGTTTGATGCTTTCCGAGATAAAAAGTCTGATATAGTATCAGCAAAAGTTCTAACAAGTGTTTGCTCAGATTCTTAAATGGACCTCTCATTTTAAAGACCAGTTTAGCCAAAATTAATTCAATTTATTTTGTTCTCTGTTTGTGCCTATAGGAGGTGCTGGTGGGTTAGACAGAAGGGAGAAAGAAAAAGGTGTTTTTTTACCTCAATGATAAGCAATGTTTTACTATCTCTACTGGCTCTGGGAGATAATCAGGCTACTGGCCTTGATTTCTAACAGAGGAAACTCGTAAACAATAAAGTATGCATTTGGCTCCTTGTTTCCAGGGACTCATACTGGAAGATTCAACCAACCAAGGGTGAAACATTTGGCAAAACCTGTATTTATAATGAACACCTACAGATTTTTGTTCTCATCAATATTTCCTAAGTAATGCAGTGTGCGGGCCATTGCCTAGTGCTTACACACTACTTGGTAGTAGAGGTTATCAAGAGATGGTTTTAAGTGTTTTTGGAGCAGGTGCATAGGTTCTACCCAAAACCAACACCATGTTATGTAAGATCCTTGGGCATCTGCAAATATTGGTTACCATGAGGGGTCCTGGAACCCATTCCCTCAGACACTGACTGGAATAATATATTTTGTGGCAGAGGTGTGCACAGAGCACCATGAGAGTTTAGAGATCCTATGGAGATAGTTCCCTCTAAATATTAGAGTTTCCTAAGCAAGCTCTTTCTGTGTAATATTGCTAGGAGGCAAAGTAAGTAAACTCCCATGCTTTCTGGGTCTGGAGAGGCCTGTGGTTCTTGAAATAAGTACTTTGAAAGATGCACATATGACTTGGTCTGTTTCCCACTACTGAGTGATTTATAAAGGTAAGAGGTTGAATTTGGCTTCCAAACCCAGAGACAGGAGTGGTATCAGGGAGTGGATGTAACAGGGAACTGTACAATCAAAGAATATGAGATTTGATGGAACTGGCATGAAACCCATTGCTTTGTTCAATCAACACAAAGTGAAAAAAAAAAAACTTAAAAGAAAATAGTGATTCTAATTAAAGCTTAAAAAATATAAAAGAAAACAAAAAAACCCAAACCAAGTCCAGAGAAGTGAACAAGCAGCCAGAGGGAAAGTCTTCTCTCTGGCTCACACTTCTGTTTCACTTTTAATCTTCATGGCATTTGGGGTGCTCCTGATCACAAAGGCTGAGGTTCACTTCTTTTACTGCTCACTGCATACCAAGACGTTTGGTCAGAGTTCGTTTTGTATGAGAAGCAATCTAGTCCTTAGAGCACACAACTTAAGATTATTACAGAAGTGGTTGCTCACGGTCATCTATTGGATGCAACACAGGGCCCCCAATGGAGGAGCTATAGAAAGCAGGGAGCTGAAGGGGTCTGCAATCCTATAGGTGGAACAACAATATGAACTAACCACTACCCCCTGAGCTCGTGTCTCTAGCTGCATATGTAGCAGAAGATGGCCTAGTTGGCCATCATAAGGGAAGAAAGGCCCCTAGGTTTTGCAAACTTTATATGCTCCAGTACAGGGGAATGCCAGGGCCAAGAAGTGGGAGTGGGTGGGTAGGGGAACAGGGTGCAGGGAGGGTATAGGGAACTTTCGGGATAGCATTTGAAATGTAAATAAAGAAAATAGAAAATATCTAATTAAAAAAAAGATTATTCAATAAATGGCCACACTGGTTACCCTTGAATCTCTGAGGGAAGCTCCACGTCAAACCATCTTCAAGGCAAGAGAAATCCCCACTCGAAGTGAGTCCTGGAAATTTAGTGGCTTGGGGTTCGAAGGGCTTGGAGTTGGGAAGCATGACTCTCCACTGACTTCTAGCCTTGAGGATGGTGTTTCTGGTTTCCTAAAACAGAGGGTTGTAAAGATTGTATCTTCACGACAAATTAGGGGAGGCACTAAACAAAACAGAAAGCCTAGTCTGAGGAAATTCATAGCACTCTCATTCTCAGTCTGAATTGGAAAATAGAATTCAATAACACTGTTGTAATTATGTTTCAGAGATGTGTTGGGAGATCGGCCAGCCCTCTGTATCTTCAGGCTTCTTATTTGTCTCTACTGAAGAAATAGAGATTGTTTTGCCTGCTGTTACCAGAAAGACATAATGTAGTAAGAATTTGCAGGCCATGAGTGATGGCACATGCATTTGACCCCAGCACTCAGGAGACAAATCTGTGAGGTCAGCCTGATCTACACAGTGAGACGCTCTCCCAAAACACAAGCAAACAACAAAACCCTTAAGAATTTGCATTATAGTTTAAGGCCTTTACGTTGTATTTAGCATCACAGCTAATCTGAAGATGATTTTGAAGTATTAAAAGGATGGCTGTAGGTTATGTATAACTAATGTAGTATTATTTTATATAAAGGATTTAAGTATATGAGGAATTTGATATCCAGAGGTTCCTGGAATTCATCTCCTGAGGGGACTGTCATATCTATTTCAAACTCTTGATTTCTTTTCTTATTTCTGCCTTTTCCTATTTTTTAAATCCGTCTTTAACTTTATGTTATCAAATGTATATGTAACATTGTATACATGTTTGTGAGTCATTCTTCCTGTAGAAGGACATACATATGGATGTGTTTATAGTAACTTACATTGATAGAAGGGGGAAGTCTCCAGAAGTTTTTATTATGGGAATAGAAAGTCAAATGCTGTTTTAATATACACACTTCTTTTTCCTCGTAGTTGGGGTAAACTGAAAACCTGCCTTCTGTCAATCTATCATATCACTTAAAGAATAAATTGGGTCCTCTTCCTGTCCCCTCTTCTAGTGGGTGTAATATGAAACAAAGACTATTAATTAGATATTATTTATTTTGTAAATGGGAACAATCTTGTTTTCTATTCCTCCTGTTCTAACCCTACCTTACCCTTTTACCTGGAGAGAGTTGCTGGCTTTATTCCTTATCTCCAGGGCCTGATGTCTATACCTGGAGGGCTTTCTTTGCCAATTCCCCCATGGACTTCACCTTAGTACAAACGCCCTCTTTTCCACCCTATTCCCTGCTCTTCCACACTGTTTTTCCAAAGCACAGTAGGTTCTACTACTACTCCTGAGACTGGGTCCAAGATAACCTGTAGTCACTGTGCCCTGAGGCCTCCTTGCTCCTTGCTTTTTTTCCTGTCCTGTGAGGGTAGAGGTGATATGGGAGGAGACTGTCAGCCACAGGCCTCTGTGTCAGTGGTGCTGACTGCCGAGGCACAGAGGCAGAAGAGAGAAAAGTAGAGCCAAGAATGAAGAAGACCAGAAAGGATGGTGCCGTTTTCTTCACAAGAAATTCTCCAATCTCTTCTGTGATACAAATACTTGTGCCTTCATGGCTCTCTCAAAGACAGAATGCTCAAGATACTGATAGAAGCAAGCTATCAAAAATCAAAAACAAATTCAGTAAACACAGAGTAAAGACAGTTCCATTTGGCTTTTCTAGATGTGATCAAACAGTTCAAAGTAGGTATGATCTAAAAATCACATTCCTAGGCCTAAAAAGTGACCACTGGGACTAGCATTTTCCCTGTCACTCCAGCTACTACAGATAAAGGAACACATTTTAGACTGTGGGCATTTGCTGGTCTCATTACTATGCATAACTTGTTGCTATGATGCTTTTTGCTCTAGGATATGCAATAGATCATTATCGTGGGTCCTTGACTTAAGTGAACTTGGAACATTTAAATGGAAATGTTGAAATATTCTAAGTCAGCCCTTGATAAGCCCAAAGGGGTTGAAAACACTGAAGCCCCAGAACATCTGAGGAAAGTATGATCAGTGTGGGCTGGGATGGCCCAGAAAGGCTTTATTAGAGGTTCTTCACTATGCTGGGCGGTGCGTGTGGGTGATGCGTGTGGGGTTTGTGTTTCCATTACTTGCATTTCCAGGAGTGCTCCAGCCACTCCTCAATACAGGGTCCCACCCTGTGTCACGTAGCCCTGGCCTGTGAGGGCGGCCATGGGAAGAGGAGGATGCAGCAGAAGATGGGGGTTATGGCAGACCGGAAGCATCTGTATTAACTCAGGTATGTATGGGGGCAGTGGAAAGCATTTACCCGGAAGAGTTTTCACTCTTCAGACCCAAGTCATCCTCTCTCAGGATAGGTTGGCCTACTGTGTTTCGTTGATGGACTCACCAAACATACAGATTGTCCTCAATCAGAGACATGTTCTGCATACCACATTCTGAAGGAAACATGGGTTTGTGCTTGCTGGAAGCTATAGCACCACCTTGTGGAAACACATACTTCAGAGCACAAGTTGTCCCCCCTCTTCCCCCCAGCTCCTTTTCAGGGTTACAAGTGTCTTATAGAATGTCTCGGAAAATATTCTGTGCTTTTAGGGCATGTTTGCAACAAAGACCTGAAAAGTATTTTGAGTTTGCAGCCATTCACTTGGTTAATTTGTATCCCTGCATGAAGAGATCCCTTGCTTATTTTTCTGGATGAAGTACTTCTCCAGTCTCCTGTTGCTGTTGTTTCCAATAGTTTGATATACAAGCAGTGCTTTAATAAGTATCCTGTACATGTTAGTCTACCTGTGGGGTATGTTTCTGGAGATGGAATTTCTAGGTCAAATGATGTATACATTTAGAATTGTGGTAGACATAAGTGGATTATTTTCCAGGCAGTTTTAGACCAACATTCAGCAATGTGTGATGCCCCATAAATCATCAGCAACTGTATTTTTTTGTTTTGGTATGTGTGTGTGTGTGTGTGTTCATGAATGTGTGCACATGTACATTCAGTTGTGTGTATGTATGTATGTATTCATATGCATGTGGCCAGAAGTTGTTGCCAGGTGTCTGATATCACTGTCTTATTTTGTGAGACAGGCTCCAGTGAACATGGAGCTCAATTCGGGTAGACATTAAGCACGAAGAGCCCACCTATCTCTGACTCCTGGTGTGTGCTGCTCAGCTCCACTTCCTTATGGGACTTTTAGGAACTCTAATTGAGGTTTTCCTGTTGCTAATGAACCATCACCCCAACCTACTGACTGGGTTGTGTACACCTGGACACAAAATCATTTGTTAGCTAAAATTTAAGAAGCTAGAAACTGAAGACAGTGACAGGACTGACATCTATACTATCAGTGACAACTCGGTTTTTTTTGTTTGTTTGTTTGTTTGTTTGTTTTAAGATTTATTTATTTATTGCATGTAAGTACACTGCAGCTATCTTCAGACACACCAGAAAAGGGAATCTGATCTCATTACAGATGGTTGTGAGCCACCATGTGGTTGCTGGGATTTGACCTCAGGATGTAAGGTGTAATCTTATTTTGATTATTACAGACATTTGCATGGGTAGCCATTATCTGATGATACCATCTATTCTATCATCTCCTTTTTTCTTTCTTTTTTCTTTATTAGATATTTTCTTTATTTACATTTCAAATGCTATCCCAAAAGTTCCCTGTACCCTTCCTCCGCCCAGATCCCCTACCTACCCACTCCCACTTCTTGGCCCTGGCGTTCCCCTGTGCTGGGGCATATAAAGTTTGCAAGACCAAGGGACCTCTCTTTCCGATGATGGCCAACTAGGCCATCTTTTGCTACGTATGCAGCTAGAGACATGAGCTCTGGGGGTACTGGTTAGTTAATATTGTTGTTCCACCTATAAGGTTGCAGACCCCTTCAGCTCCTTATCTGGGGGATCCATCCCATAATCAGCATCAAACCCAGACACTATTGCATATGCCAGATTTCACTGAAAGGACCCTGATATAGCTATCTCCTGTGAGGCTATGCCAGTGCCTGGCAAATACAGAAGTGGATATTCACAGTCATCTATTGGATGGAACACAGGGCTCCCAATGGAGGTGCTAGAGAAAGTACCCAAGGAGCTGAAGGGGTCTGCAACCCTATCATCTTATTGGTAGAACCAAGTGTATTTTTGTTTCACTTTGATGGTCTATTAAGTCTGGACTCAGTCAGAGAAGATGTACCTAACCTTGGAGAGACTGGAGGCCCCAGGGAGTGGGGAGGTCTGGTGGGGTGGGAAGGTGGGTGGGTGGGGGACATCCTCGTGGAGACAGGGGTGGGGGTGGAGGTGGGGGGAGGAGGTATGGGATGTGGAACAGTCAGAGAGTGGTCCAGGAGGGGAATAAAGTCTATCCTGTAAAAATTGATTAAATAAAAATTTTTTAAAGTATTTCAGCCCATTTCATAGACCCAATGACCTCTTTGCATCCAGGGAAGCCACAGGTTTCAGAGGAGGTGAAGACTAAAATAGGTGAAACCGGCCAGGGGAATCCCAGACTTGTTTGCTCCCCACCCTCTTCAGGTATCTAGGACTCTAACTTATCAAAACAGGTCCTGAAGACCTGCTGCTTCTGTTCAGAGCCTGGCATGAATATGTAGATACTGCTGCAAGTTAAGGTTATCTAGGATTGTGAAACAAAAGCTTGCCTTGCTGAGGAATTTCTGGCTCTCAGGAAGGAAGGCCCGAAGGAGATAATTTGAACTTATAATACAATGCTAAATGATTACAGAATTCAAAAGCAAAGTCAGTGGTACTGGCACAGTTCTCTAAATAATTGCCACTGTGCACATGCTAGCCTTTTAGGGCACTGCATCTGATGGGGAAAGATGAACAGCCCAGATACAGAGCTGGATAGAAGGTTGTTGGTATTTTTATGTTTATATTTAGTAAAAATTTAGGATATTTTAAAAAAATTAATCAACACATAAAGTTGTACATGTTTATCATGTGCAGTATCATTTATTTATTTAGTTAGTTTGTTTGTTTGTTATCTTTGTTTTTTGTTTGTTTGTTTGGTTGGTTGGTTGGTTGGTTTTTGGTTTTTTGAGACTGTATAGTCCTGGCTGTCCTAGAACTCACTTTGTAGACCAGGCTGGCCTCGAACTTAGAAATCCGCCTGCCTCTGCCTCTCAAGTGCTGGGATCAAAGGCGTGCGCCACCACGCCCGGCTGTTTGTTAGCTTTTTAAGACAGAGTTTCTTTGTGTTACTGTCCTGTCCTCTCTGGCTGTCCTGGAACTTGTGCTTTAGACCTTGAATTTTCAGAAATCCTTCTGCCTCTTCCTCTGCCTCTTCAGTGCTGGGATCAAAGGCATGTGCTACCACTGCCTGTGATATAAGCATATCTATAAGCATATTGTGGGATGGCTAGTTCAGCTACTTAGCATTTGAATTGTCTCATGTGGCTTTAACAAGTTTGCAGTAAAGCTCTCCTTACTCTCTTTGGATTTCAAAGAATGCACTATGTTGTTTTAATGCGTCACCATGTTGTACAAGAGATCCCATCATTGCCATTCTTGATGCTTACCACTAACAGAGAAAGATTCTACTACTGTAGGCTGTCAGGAGGTATTCTGGCCAAGGATTAGAGAATCAGGCTAATCCATATTTATCTTTGAGCCATCACATGCTTGCTGTGTGACTGCAGAAACATTTTCTACATTCTCCCTGCTTCTGGCTTCTTTTATGAAATGAGTGTGATAAAAAGTAGTAGACTCACAAAGTTATCAGAAAGTTTAAGTATTCATCAGTTTTTAAATCTTATGTGTATTTGTGTGTAGCTCAGTGTATGTCTGTGTATCAAGCTTGTGCAAGAGCATGTGGAGATCAGAAGAAGGTGTCAGATCCTATGCATCTGGAGTTACAGGCAGTTGTGAGCTACATGTGGGTGCTGGCAACTGAACATAGGTTCTCTGTAAGAACAGCCAGTCTGTTTAATGACTGAACCATCTTTCCAGTCCCAGGAAGTTTAGAAAGGATAGCAATGTGTGTAATTCAACATAATGCATGATGCATCATTAGCTCTTAATATCATTTATTAAAGTTATTTTTATGTGATATCCCAATCACATTCATTGCATCACAGTAGGAATTCATTGCACCATAGTAGGAAGAATATGGAGAATGATCTGAAAATCAGTCTGTGAATGAATGAATAAAAAGGTGGTGCATATTTACAGTGGAACATTACTTAGCATTAAAACAGGCAGGGAATCTTATGATTTACCACAATTTGAATAAATTTAAAAGACCTTAAAGCAAATAAACAATAAACTTTTTTTTGTTTGTTTGTTTTTCGAGACAGGGTTTCTCTGTATAGCCCTGGCTGTCCTGGAACTCACTTTGTAGACCAGGCTGGCCTCGAACTCAGAAATCTGCCTGCCTCTGCCTCCTGATTGCTGGGATTAAAGGCGTGTGCCACCACGCCCGGCTAAACTTTCTTAAGTAAAGAAATAAACAAGACATACACCCAAAGTATTGCATGATTTCACAGGTACAATCTGAAAATGAAGACAAATCAAATACACAGAGGCAGGAAATGAAACAGTGATTATCCAGGTCTAGGTAGGAGAAGGAAGAGGGAGATGTGAGCCATAGGATGCAATCAGCACATCTATAGGATGAGCTGATGTACTATGTGAGGACCAATGCCAATGATACCATAGTCTAGACATGAATAAAGATGTTATAACTTCTGTGTGAGATAAAGGGCAAGTCAGTTGGCTCTACTAGTGTAACCATTTTACTATTTTTATTTATCTTAAAATTAGGTTTTATACCCTAATTATATACACTATGATTATTTTAAAAGGCAGAAACAGAAATCTAGAATTAACACAACAACAAAGACATAAAAATGAGTCACAGCTCTTCAAAGTGTGTCAAGAAAACGACTAACTAGTACCCCCAGAGCTCATGTCTCTAGCTGCATATATAGAAGAAGATGGCCTAGTTGGCCATCCTTGGGAAGAGAGGCCCCTTGGTCATGCAAACTTTATATGCCCCAGTACAGGGGAACGCTAGGGCCAATAGGGGGGAGTGGGTGGGGTGGGTAGGGCAGCAGGGTAGGGGGTGGGGGAGGGTTTAGGGGATTTTCGGGAGAACATGTAAAACGTAAATGAAGAAAATATCTAATAAAAAATGGGGAAAAAAGTTTTCCTATAAGTCAGCGAAACTGGAAATATAACTTGTAAATCACATATATTCTTTTTTTTTTTTTTTTTTTTTTGCCCCCAAGTTCCTCTACTTTATTTTATTGGTCTCTTCTTATTCTAATTATATCTCCTTGTTTTGATTTTGGTTGATGTTGGGTTTTTTTGTTTGTTTGTTTGTTTGTTTTGGATATTTTAAGCATTTACATTTCAAATGTTCCCCCTTTCCCGGTTTCCCCTCCGAAAATCCCCTATCCCATTCCCCCCCCCGCATCTATGAGGGTGCACTCACACACACACACACACACACACACACACACACACACACACACACACACACTCCCACCTCACCTCCCTGGCATTCTCCTACACTGGGGAATCAAGCTTTCACAGGAGAAAGAGCCTCTCCTCCTATTGATGCCAGAAAATTTCATTCCCTGCTACATATGCAGCTGGAGCCATGGGTCCCTCATTGTACTCTTTGGTTGGCAGTTTAGACCCTGAGAACTCTGGGGTATATGGTTGATATTGTTCTTCCTATAGGGTTGCAAACCCCTTCACCTTCTTCAGTCCTTTCTCTAACTCCTCCATTGGGGTCTGGGGAGGAGAGAGGGTGGGGATTGGAACAGGAGCAATGAGGTCCAGGAAGGACTGAGGGAGAAAGTACTGGGAGCCACAGTTGGATTTGGGGTGAGAGGGCATCTCTGGACTGAGCTAAAAACCTAGGACAATGGAAACTACCAGAAGTCTATGAGGGTGATCCTAGCTAAGACTCTTAGCAGTGGAGGATATGAAGCCTGAACCAGCCATCTCCTATAACCAGGTAAGACTTTCAGTAGAAGGATTGGACACCTCAATAAAATCTACAGTCAACTAATCTGGGCCCATGGGTACTCATGGAGGCTGAACTGCCAATCAGAGACCATGAATGGGATGGACTTAGGCCCTCTGCACACATGAAGCAATTGCACAGCTGGGTCTTCACGTGGGACTTCTCAAGTGGGAGCAGGGGCTGTCTCTGATCACATTGGCTGCCTTTGGATCCCTTTCCCCTAACTGAGCTGCCTTGTCTCCTTTCAGTGAAAGAGGATGCACTTAGGCTTCCTGAGGTTGATATCTCTGGGGTAGGCTTTCTCTTTTCTGGGAAGAGGCAGGAAAGAGAAGAGAGGGAGGGACTGGGAGGAGAGAGGGGAGGCTAGGATCAGGATGTAAAAGTGAATAAATGACTTAGTCAATAAAAAGAAAAAGAAAGAACCCCCTTTGGTTAGCCTGATTAACACAACCAATCAAAACATACCACTGCTCCCTAGCCCATTCTAACATAGGCCGCCCCCTTTTCTCTTAAAAATGCTACCTGCAAGGTTATTTGCTGCAGTTTTTCTGCCTGAGTCAGAAAGCAAACACTCAAACTTTCCTTCCTGGATTAATAAAGAATCTCTGTGAAAATAGGTCTTTGGGTGTGGCTTGTGCCTAATGCAGGGTCCTAGAGGGAAGCGCCGATCTTCCAGGAGTGGGTTGGAGGGATAAGGAGTTTCCTTCAGTGTATGTTAATCCTAAATTAGATGTCCTCATCAGACCCGTCCCTGGGGGCTCAGGGATCTATGTTGAAGAGAAAGAGGAAAAAACTGTAAGAGCCAGAGGGGATGGATGACTCAAAGAAAACACTGTGTTTGAGACCCAGCAGACTGATGCCCACATGGATGCAGCAGGAACCAAGTCTGTACAGGGTTAAGGTATATGGAGTTGCAGTGCTGAGTGGGGGAAGTGCATGTAGGCTCCCATCCCTAACCAAACACCTCCCTGAAATCGATATCATACTGGCTAGCAAAAGAAAACTTGCTGTCTCCGAAGCATTTCACTGGTTTATCAACCAAAGCAGGCTTCATGCCCAAGAGTAGTTGGCCAATACAAAATGAATTCAACGGTATTTTGTGGATAACTTCTTTCATTTTGCTTTGTTTGGACATCTTCTTGTCTTATTCTTTTGGTTTTCATTTTTGTGGGCATTTTTAGTACAGTTTCTTGGCATTTTGTTTTTATTTCTTGTGTTTGTTTTTAATGTCAGATTGGGAAAGACCTGATCAGAGTATATTGTATAAAAATTTTTCAATTAAAGAAATCTTATAAGCACTCTGCAAGAAGAGGAAGGGGGAAGAAGAAGAAGAGAAGGAGGAGGAAGGGGGTAGGGGAGGAGGAGGAAGAGGGAGAGGAGGAAGAGGAAGAGGGGGAGGAGGAGGGAGAGGAGGAGGAGGAGCTGCTTAGGCTGTTTCAGTGTGCTCTTAGAAACTTCAGTCAAATGAGAAAGAAGCAAACAACATTGGGTGAGATAAAACATAGCTCTTACTGCTGTTACCATTATGTGAGAAGTTTTCATTCTGTCAACGTGGTTAGACCTTCTGAACTCAAGACCACAGCTGTCCATCTAGCAGAAATGGCATTAATGTCCAAAGATTGCTTTATCCTGTGTCCATGTAGCTTTGACAGGTCATCAAGAAAGGTGCAGAGGTCATCGAGCCTCAGGGAAACAGCCCAGCCAGGAGCCAAAATTGTACCCAGACTCATTACTCCACAGTGAGTCACTGAGGAATGGCCCGTGGGGAATTTCTCTCCCTCAGAACCTTTCCTAGCCTAACCACCAGGGAAACATAGGGGATTCCTCCCAAGGCAAAAGATTAATGAGTTCCAATCCTTCATAATCCTTAACCTGGGATTTACAGTACATTCCTTAATTGTGTGTCAAATATCCAGAGAGGAAGACAAAATTAGTTCATTTGTTTATTCTAGTATTGAGACATTCCTTGCACACAGTGAAAATCCTTCAGAAGCCCTTTGAGTAAGGTTTGGGAGCCGTCTCAGTTGATGAATTGTTTGCCACAAACATGTTGGAGATGAGGTTCACACAGCCAGCACCTAAAGTCTCAAAAAAACAAGTATTTGTTTGCCTGTTTGTTTGTTGTAATTTAAAGCCAGGTGGGAATGGCAGCACACCCACAATCCCAGCACTCAGAAAGTAGAGACAAGGCATTCTTCCTACAAGACGGTTGGCCAAACTAACTGAATCAGTGAGCTCTGTATTCAGGTGAGAGACAATGCCTCAACACATAAGTTGGATAGCAATGCTCACCTCTGACCCCCACATCATATATATGTGCACCCACACATATACAATCATGTACACACGCATGCATACCGCACATATATGCACATACACATATACACATGTAAACAAATCAGGAATAAATAAAGAACCTACGAACCTTCAAACTATCCATTCGCTTAATCTCTAAATTTTCAATGTTGAGCTTTCTTACATCTACTTTCCGTAAGTTCTTCAACATGTACAATATAGTGCAAAAAATAAATTATAGTTGGTCATAATTGAGATTTTCTGTGTGGTAAACACTGAATAAATGGTTTAATGTGGTGCTTGCATCAAATATCTAGACTAGATACAAGTATTCTACTTACAAAAACATTGAGGAAATAAGTAGTTTATCCAGGGTCACAGGATGCTACAGTGGTAGCCACATACTTCAAAACCAGACATGTTAGCCTTAGATGAACTCTACATGAAATTTCTGTAGAGGATTTATGTATACCCATAGCCTGGATGACTTGGCAGCTACTTTGTTTCTAATAGACATCTAGAAAAACAAAACAAAACAAAACATTGACTTAAGTGTACAGACAAGGAGAGACTGTAATGCTCAACCCTCAGTGGAACATACCAATCATGCTCTTCTTCCCGAGGCTCGATGATCTTAGTGGGAGACGGTAAGAACCAGACCTGGAAGACAACTTCAAGGGGAACAGTGTTTTCAGGCACAACAGGGCAATGTAGCATATGAACTGATTGTTTGAGAGCCTGCGCAAGACCTGTGCAAGCTCACGGCAGACAAAAGTCCAGCATGGTGGGGAACAGATGGTCATGAAATCCCACTACTAGCTGAAGATATACTGGCATTTGATAGTTACTGAAAGAGAAAGAACCTATTTTCTTTAATGGTATGGCCCAATAGGCCAACCACACCCAAGAGCAGTAAATCTGAACTCTTTGTGTTTCCAAACTAAAGGACAAAAATGAAAAAGAGGAGGAGGAAGAAGAGATAGAAGAAAATATAAAATTCTGTTGGTAGGAAGGCAGAGGTGGACAGGGTGGATCTGAAAGGAGTTAGGAGAGGGGTTGAATCTGAGAGGATTTAGGAGAGGGGGAGGCGAATAAGTTCCATTATGTGAAATTCTCAAAGAATATAAATATTATTTTAAAATGTAAGTTTGACTAAAGAAGCAATAAATGGTGTGCCCTGCCTACCACTCACTATCCCTAGCATAGAGATGAATCTAACAAGGATTCCTTTCATTCTTGCAAGATTAGATAAGTTACTATTTAGTAGATATGCTTTTAGCCTAGTGTTATATGGTAGAATACTGGTGAATGAAAACGTGCCACTATTCTGACATCACAAAGTAGAAATTAAACAAATTAGAATAGAAATTCATTCCTTACTATTTAAAGATTTGGGGAATATTTATGTATTTGATGACAGATTTCTCTAAAGATGTGCCAGTGGATGTCTCTGTAGTTTGTAAAGGCCAGGACAGTGTGACATTAGGAGAGGTATTAGGGTGTTGCTCCTAAAAAAAAAAAAAAAAAAGCTGTAAAAGTGGAGACAAGAACTACTGAAAATAAAGGGTTAGAATATGTGCAGATGGTTCACCTGCAGCCTGAAATGGTTACCTACAAGTAACAACCTGCATGATGGTTGTCCATGCTTTGAGTGGAAAGCATGGTCCTTTATATTAGCAGGTGATGAAGAAGAAGGAGAAGGAGAAGGAGATGGAGATGGAGATGGAGATGGAGAAGGACAAGGAGAAGAACTAGGAGAAGGACAAGGAGAAGGACAAAGAGGAGGACAAGGAGAAAGGGAGAACTATGTCTCCCACCCATAACTGACTTAGAGTCTTCAGCTCCTTGGGTACTTTCTCTAGCTCCTTCCTTGGGAACCCTGTGTTCCATCTAATAGCTGACTGAGAGCATCCACTTCTGTGTTTGCCAGGCACTGGTATAGCCTCCCACGAGACAGCTATATCCGGGCCCTTTCAGCACTATCTTGCTGGCATATGCAATAGTGTCCATGTTTGGTGGCTGATTATGAGATGGATCCCCGGCTGCAAGAGTCACTGGTTGGTCCATCCTTTAGATTCAGCTCCTCACTTGATCTCTGTAACTCCTTCAATGTGTGCTTTGTTCTTAATTCTAGGAAGGGGCTAAGTGTCCACATTTTGATCTTCATTCTTCTTGAGTTTCATGTGTTTAGTAAGTTGTATCTTAGGTAGTCTAGGTTTCTGGGCTAATATCCACTATCAGTGAGTACATGTTATGTGAGTTCTTTTGTGATTGGGTTACCTCACTCAGGATGATACCTTTCAGATCCATCCATTTGCCTAGGAATTTCATGAATTCATTGTTTTTAATAGCTGAGTAGTACTCCATTGTGTAAATGTACCACATTTTCTGTATCCATTCCTCTGTTGAGGGACATCTGGGCTCTTTTAATGAATACCTTCCAGTTAGCAAATAAACAGTTTAAACTTCAATACTAGTGTTTCCTATTGCTTCCTATCATTCAAGAAAGTCTGAGAGGCAACTTTTGTTTCTATCTTATCCTTATTTCTACGTACTAGTTGAAAATCAGGCTGGGTTCTTCAGCAATTCTGTTTCTTTCTTTCTAGAGTCCAGGAGACATCTTGTCCTACAGGTCAAAAATACCATTCTATCTCCTCTCCCTTTTCTTCTAACACATCATTCCCTTCCCCACCCTCTTATTTTCATGATCAAAATTATCATGATATGTAACACTAAGAATATAATCTTGAATTGTAATTCAACATTTTTATTTATATATAGCTGGAATATATATATATATATATATATGTTATATATTATAAGAAAGGATTCATTAGATTGACTGAGACAGTCAAGTCTGAATTGTATCACAATTACCCTTTTTGAGCTGGAGAGAGAATATGAAGAATTGGTTCCTACTCAGGCTGGGAAGCTAAAAGCTTCAGAATAAGAGATGGATAATGTAGACCTGGCCAAGCCATTTGGAGGCCAAAGGCATGGATATACCCTAGAGAGTTGCTATTGAACCATTTCTTGTTTTCAGAGGCTGAAAATACCTGGATTCCAAGCCTATTGTTTGAGTGAAACATTTAATCTCAGGCATAAATGGTCATCAGCCACAAGAAGGTAGTAGAGGAAAAATATCCCTTGTATCAGTCACATGAGCTTCACTTATAGTTTGTCAGTTATTGTTCTCTGTACCTTTCCTTTTTAATCCCCTTTTAGCAAACCATATGGTCTGTTATCTCCCCATCACCCATATGATATTTTCCAAAAGTGATCACTGAAAAGAATTGGCTAACAAAGATGAATGTGCATTTAAACAAACGAGCATCAGTAATTCTGCTAGTGATCAATTATCAATAGACTTGTAGAAGTTGGCACTGAGCGTGGAGTGTTAATGCAGTTTCTGTTCCAGAGACAGATTTGCATCAGAGGATGGTGATGGAAACTTAGCAGCCTCCATGAAGACAGTGGCTGTGGTGAGATGGATGAATGAATCATAGAAAGTGTGATGGTAAAAAACAAGCGAACAACCACCCTAAAGGATAGTCATCATAAGTAATTATTTCACAACTGACACGGTCAAAAGTATGTCATTAAATAAATATCAACTGCATTAGGCCGTGCTCCCATCTTGCCTGCTATAATTGCACCAAATCCAAGGCATTCCTCTCAAACAACAAGGAACAGACTTTCTGAAGTTCTATAAAAGTAATGATAGAGAACTCCAAGAAATCGTTTAACCACTGAGCATTTGAAAGACAATTGCTTTTCACCCATTTTTATTTCATTTTACATGATACCCAAACTATCTTACCTGACCGCAAATGAATTATGTTTGCCAAGGAATGGACAGAAATGAAAAAGAGAAAGAAGAAACTAAAGAATAAATGCATAAGTAGTTCCAAAATGCAGCATGCAGACCTTTTATACTTGAAATTCTACACATTACGTATATATGCTTAAATGTAATGTTTAAGACCCTGGGCACCCAATGAGTGATAGGTGAGGCAGGGCCTCCACAGTTTCCAGTGATTTAGCTGAGACTGGAACACATATTTTTATGCTTGAACAAACTTGTCAGTACGAGATGGAGCCTGTTTTAAAAAGCAAAACTTGAGTGTGATGGGCTGACGAACTCAGTTTTAACATTTGGGGAGTGAGTCATTCACTGTTACTAGAATAAATTCTATTTTTAAATCTTTTGCTCAGATGAAGTATGGAATGGTTCACTTCCACAAAGTAATAAGTAATTGTTACAACTAAGACACTAGGTAAGGGCCCCATCTGTCTCTACCAATGTCTGTTTCCTGTCCCTGCTTTACTTGACACCCCCCCCCCCATATCTTTTTCTTTATTTAGGTCAGTGGTTCTCAACCTTCTTAATGTTTTTAATTCTGTCACTCTTTAATACCTATTTCTTGTGTGATGACCCACCCAACAATAGAATTATTTTTGTTGGTACTTCATAACTGTAATTTTGCTTCTGTCGTGAATCATGATGTAAGTAGTTTTGGATATAAAGGTTTGCCAACCTGTTTTTCTTTGGAGATCTCTCTCTCTCTCTCTCTCTCTCTCTCTCTCTCTCTCTCTCTGTCTCTCGTGTGTGTGTATGTGTTTGACCTTCCCAATTCTCATTTTTTTCATGTCTTACAGTCTCTTGTTCTCAAACAGTCTTTCTTTCCTTACCCAGAATGCATCTACACAGTATGTCTAAAGACTGTCAATCCTGTCAGGCAGTGGTGGCGCACGCCTTTAATACCAGCACTTGTGAGGCAGAGGCATGCAGATTTCTGAGTTCGAGGCCAGCTTGGTCTACAAAATGAGTTTCAGGACATCCAGGGCCACACAAAGAAACCCTGTCTTAAAAAACAAAGAAACAAACAACAAATAAAACAAAACAAGACTAAATCCTACAATATTTCTGTAGTGGTCACATAGAGGGCTTCAATTACTTAGGAAGTCTACATACAGATTAACTGTCTTAAACAACCTTAAAAACACTATCTTTTAATTCATAAAAGCAATACTTTTGACATTCTACTTGTTTGGAATATTGATATATTTCCCAATTCTTTCTCAATTAATTATAATAATGTAAGGACTGTATGCACTCTCAAAATTAATTTCTTCAGAATTTGTACTTAAAAGGTGTCTTTAAGGGGTCCGGATAGTTTTGATGTTAAGAGTGCTTGCTGTTTTTGCAGAGGAACAGGGTTTGTTCCCTAGCACAGGGGCAGCTCAAAAACAGACCTAACTCTAGTTTGAACTGATCCACTTGCCCCCTTCTGGCCTTCTAGAGTACTACATTCATATGACGCCCTTTAAGCACAGACAAAACACTCATACACATAAAATACAAATAAATGAAATATTTAAAAAATTTAAAAAGATGTCTTTACTTTGAAGAAATATATTTGGCATAATATGACGAAATGTATATTTGGTCATACATTGTGCCTAGAACATGGTAACTCACTATATATTATATGACTAGATATTAATTTGATTTTAAAAAGTGTTTTTTAAAAATAAAACACTTAAGAGTTTATCTACATTCTTTCCTGTGTAAAATTCAAAAGCAAAGGACTAAAATACATTACATCATGGAAAAGAAGAATGGATTTAGTATAAAACATGCAGCTAATGGTTATATGACCTTGAAAAATATTCCTTTGTCTTTCAAGCCTTTTCCTCCTTTTAAGAGAAAAATAGACAGCACTTATTTTATTTGGCCTGGTGAGGTCCAAATCAGTAAGATAATACATAGTCTATACTGAGCAAATTCATGTTCAGGAACCTCTACCCACATCACTCTTTAGCAGCTCCATGCCACCCTGGACTACAGAGCAAGTTCCAGGTCAGCCATGGCTGTACAGAGAATCCCTGTCTCATGCAAAACAAAACTGAACAAAAACAAAGAAATGAAAAATTGAAAATGGAAAAAATGGAGCAAATACTTAGATTATTGTGAACTTTATGTTTAAACAAGTTAGTATCACCTTTCCCCACATATTACAGCATGCACGATGCCAATGCATTGACAAAGACTAACGGCTACAAGTTGTCTGGGAGGAATTCATGGTAAACTAAAGCAGACAACCTTGTTGCTTCCCATATTAGCATGGAAGGATCTCAGTGGGAAGAACCCTGGACGCGGACACAGGTCCTGCCTCCTGTTAGCTTCTGTGGCTTTGCAGAATCCTGATATTTGTTCCTGCCTGACATGCAGCAGTATCCTCAGAAAAGGAGGCTGTATTTTCTAAGAGCTCAGCATACTTGGCAGCTACTGAGGGCTTAATGGAAGGGCTGTACTTCCATTATTAGTACAGGAGATACAATACATGCCTACTTTTGTAGGGAAGAGAAAAATAAACATTATTTCTATTTCTGTTCTCATCCCCATCAGGACACACAGCTAGTAAACACAGTCAGTGTGTTATATGCGAGGTGTAGAGAAACTGTATATGCTGGCTAAGGATGCATAGGAAAGATCTGGGAAGAACAAGGATGGGCTAGAATGTTCCAGAGATTTTTGGATAAATATCTTCTCTAACAGTGTATCTTCTAGGGCCAAAGCCACCCACATAGGTCAGCTGTTAGAAATGCTCTCTAGTTTTCACTCTGGAAGGTGATGGTTGCTGAACTCAGAGACCATTCTTTACAGGGAGGACGGTAGCCTCTGCAAGGTGGCTCCCCTTACATTTACCTTTCCCCACAACAAAGATGGAGAAACCTGCTGCTAAAGATATTCTCATGTTCTTAATTTTTTTGTTATATCGGGCAAGAGAGAGTTAGAAAATCTACATCTAGACACAGTAAGATTCATAAACTATTGTCTTTATTACAGTGATTCTAGTCTTCTGGGGACACCAGGTAAACCTGAGGGAAGCTATGAAATTCACATCAAGTTTGAAGAATATATTCATCTCTGTATTCATAATAAGAAACATATTATTTTAAAGTAGTCAAAGTAGTCTTAATCATATCAAGCATAGTATATAGAAAGTAGTTAATGAACAATTTATCTCTTTTCAAGATCAGGTACTTTGCTACCAATGTAAGTAAAAATCTGGTGAAATTATATGAAAGTTGTAATATAGGAACAGCAAAAGTTTTTTAACATGAACTTTCATGTTAAAAGTTTTTAACATGCTGGCTGTGTTTTTCATATATATATATATATATATATATATATATATATATATATATGGTGAAAAAAATTTTTAGGGTAAACAGAAACATTTTAATCAAATCAAGATATAAAATGTTACAATAATTAAATTAAAATGTAGGAAATTATGAGTTTTCTACTTCATGAGCAAGATGAGGCAATGCCAATTTATAAAAGTTATCAGAGGGGATCATAAAATTATATAAAACATAAACATATAAAAAGTAAAAAAACAGAAAAACCACATCTTAACTGAAACTAGCATGTTTCCAAATGATTAGAAGTCAGCACAAGGAAATCCAGATACTGCCTTGAATGATTCAGTTACCTTTAATCGTGTGGTTGTCTGTCTGTCTGTCTGTATTTGGAAATGTGCACCTGAGTTGCAGGTACCCACTGAGGCCAATATGGAGCTATTTTCAGTCCTCTGTTATTTAACAGAAGTCACGTTTTCACCATAGAGGTATGAAGTAAAGAAATATGGGCAACATACAAGGCTGAGGCATGGATACTAGATTAAAATTTTGAATTTATGTGGTCAGTCAGAAGCCCAGATTACAGCTCAGGCTTGCCATCACACACTGAAGTTGGGCAGTCTTGTGAACTGACCCTTGAACTCATGAGTTCAGATACTATCTCTGGGTGGAAGGTGTTGGAATCTATCAAATGATATCATATGACATCCAGCTGGTGTCCACTGAAGATCAGATTGCTTGGTTTAAGTGAGAAACCACTACATATTCTGCATCTATGGTGATGAGTATAAGAATAGAAGAGTATAAAACCCACCTTGGTTAGCTCCAGTCCACAATAAATTTGAACATGTCGCTGACAGTTCTGTAAAGAACAAGGCAGATTATGCACAGTAGCATAATCTGCAATAGTAAACAGAGCACTCACATTGAGATAACAGGAAGAACCAAATAAATGAATGGCTGAATGAGTAAATGAATGAAGTGGCCACCAACAAACTACAGTGAATCATAAATCAAATTGAGTCATTGCTACCAAAATTTATTAAGAACTCAAAGCAAATGAGCCTTTTCCATGGTTTGATATGACATCATGTCTGTCAGGTCCTGTGGTAACCCATGTTCACTCTCATTTTTCTTCTATTTTCCCCATGAACTACAGTGTTTCCTATACTACATTTAACAATGTTTCCTATAGCATGGTCCATAGGCTATCTAGTCAACAAGAGATGAGAAAATATTAAAAATTTGAATGCACATCCATCCCTTTCAGAACATATACTTTTGCAGGTTCCCCAGGTGATCTGAAGGCACAAAATGTCATTCAGTGAGAAACACCGGACTCCACAGTCCCTAGGAAAGAGTAAACAAGAGCCCTACACATCAGTGATGAAGTATCCATTCCACGTGCCAGAGATACTGTAGGGCCACTGTCATATGGCTCAAGAACTGACTTCACCCACAGAATGCCATGCTTATCATCTTCAGTAATTATAGTCTCTGATATTGCACCCACTTGCAGGAGATGGGAGAATCCACACCATCACACGGCCACCTCGTGAGCAGAAACAACATTACAGCCTCTTGCAGCTGAATTTCTATCAAGGATTAAATATTCATTCCCTAGGAGTTGTGACATTGCACTGCATCGCTCTAAGTGAGATGCAGTTAACCACAATATTCACTTCAGAAGAAACTTTTGCAAGAACTAAGTAAATTTAGAAGTAGAAATGAGTAACATACAATATAGTGTTTAGGTGCTGCTGTGTTTAAATTGAATGGAAGCCACCAATCTTTCATGTGGTATTTGTTCTGCAATTATCACCTGGATGATTATAATAATTTTGAATATGCAATAAAAATACGAATGCCCTTGGCTTGGTAGTGGACTGCATTTCCAAAAATTCCAGGAGATATCCATTTTCACTCAGAGGTGACTCACCACTCAACTTTCTCCTCATCCTGTTTCTGCCGTCTGCTCACTGCTCCTGTGCTCTGCCAGTGCTTGCTGTATTACTAGAGTTCTTAGTATTAGCACATCATTATTTTCACATTTTTTTTGTAGAGTCAAAATATTATTACTAGCTAGTGAAGATCTTTTTAGTTTTAAACAAAGAGATAGGGTTGGTCAGGGGTATCTTAATTCTTAGATATTAGATGAACGTAAGTATCCGTGTCCAATGAGAATCATCTTCATTTTTCACTTTATGATGTCCACATTCCTCTAAAAGTCCAGAGCTTAAAAAAAAAAACTTTGTGCATAGAAGTCATCATTCAGGGAAACATCCCTTGAAGTGAGAACTGCTTTTCTACCAGGCCTTGTAGAACCAGTTCAGCTCAGCATCATACACACTAAACTACAAAGACACTTTGATACAAAAAATACAAAGATACTTCTCTTAGCATGGACTTCCTTATGATATCTAGTCAGTTTATTTGATATCAATGATACTGATATAGCACTACAAGATTATAGTACTATGGTTATACTATCATGGTTAAAATTAGAGGGCTTTAGAATCAAGTTGTCTGAGGTTGTCAAGTTGTACTGCTCTCTAGATAATACATTTCCAACAAAGACCAATAATAGGAGGGTCTGCACCTTATTTTTTAATGATGGCTAAGCAAAACGATCCATATGCAGTTCTATCAATATGTAGTAAAGGTCATTTCCTAAGTAATTAAATAAAATGGTCACCTATTATGTGTCCATGTCTCCATTTATACACAGTAATTATTACCTGTTAATATCAAAATGAAGAACACACATTATTTTGAACAAGGCTGATATTCACCATCATGGTGGCATTGAGCAATGCTCTAAACATGGGAATCTATTCTATCTGTACTCAGGTTAAAAAATATGTAATAGCTCATCATTACAGATCTTTCTAAAGGATCTTTAAACTTCCCAAGCTATTTTATCTAATGTTCATTTTCAGCTCATTTAAGGGACCAATGCTCTATTATACTCTAGCTACAAAAATAATCAGGTGAACCCCTTGTAAATGGTACTATAGCATTTATCGTGATTATGTTTGTTTGCTTATTAGCTTGCTTGCTTGTTTGGGTGATTGATTTCTTTTGAAATAGGATCTCTCTGTGAAACTCTTGCTGTCCTGGAACTCTTTATATCGAACTCTTAAAGATTCTCCTGCCTCTGTCTTCTAAGTTCTGGGCTGAAAAGCATGTCCCAGATGTCTGTCAGGTTTTAAAATTCCCCCTTCTTATTCCTAAACCTTGTGTTTTAAATCTGTTCCTCACTCAGTTCAACAAATTAACTCCATAATGTGTCAGTAATTTTTATTTGAAAGTAATACACGGCATAGATAATTGATAGAAACCTCCAAAGAATTCCTGTCTTGGTCAAGTGTAATGTGAGAACTGTCACTTGTATGATGGGTTTCAGGGCAGGTCACTGTGTTTGGATATGTCTTATTTTTCTTTTGAATCTTATGTTGTCAGGTCATTTAATTAGATTTTAAAAATTTAACAAATTCAACTAAACACTCGGGGAATAATTTAAGTATTTAACTTCACAGCTAATTAATTCAACTGAGAAGAAAAATTACATCTGACAAAACTTCATCTCTTAGGGAGCTCAGGAATAGAAAGTTATTAGTCCTGCACATTAGGAGGAGATTGAGATCTCATGTCATTAAACATGATAACAAAAGACAATAAATATCCCTGGATTTAAGAAATAATTGGAGATCAAAATTAGAGGAAACTACTAAGGCTTGAGGTGTGAACATCTCACCAAACAAGAATGACTTCCTTTGCACAGTGTCCTCCGGAGGGCGCCCTTGACCTCAGCATTCCTCAGACTGTATATTAGGGGGTTCAGCATGGGGTTGAAAAAACTGTAAAACAGGAAAAGGATCTTCTGCAGCTCCTCTGGGTGCTGGGACTTGGGGGCCATGTACATGACGATGGCACTGCCAAAGAAGAGCCCTACCACACAGAGGTGGGAGGAACAGGTGGAGAAGGCCTTTCTGCGACCTTCCCCTGACTGGATCCTCAGGATGGCCACCAGGATGCGTGTGTAGGAGACTAGTACAAAGCACAGGGGCCCCACTAAGGTGAACACACAGGCTGCAAAGATGACAACTTGATTGAGTGTTGTGTCAGCACAGGCCAACTTGAGGACAGACAGGATTTCACAGAAGAAGTGATTGATTTCATGAGGTCCACAGAAGGGCAGCCTCAGGATGAGAAGTAAGTGGACCAGAGACAGGAGAAAGCTGACTATCCAGGAAACAGCAGCCAGGGTGGTACACACTCTCCAGTTCATGATGACCGTGTAGTGTAGTGGGTGGCAGATGGCAACGTATCGATCATAGGACATCACCACAAGAAGAAGACATTCAGTGATAGCAAATGTCAAAAATAGATAAGTCTGTGTCATGCATCCAGCAAAGGTGATAGGCCTGGTCTCATCCAAGAGGTTGATGAGTGTCTGAGGCACTGTGTTGCAGGCATAGGCCATATCCACAACGGCCAGGTGGGACAGGAAGAAGTACATGGGAGTGTGGAGTCTGGAGTCCAGGCAGATCATTGCAAGGATAGTCCCATTCCCCAGAATGGTAAAAGTATAGAAGAGAGAGAAAAGTAGAAAAAGAACTAGGTGAATCCTCGGGCCAAGACAGAATCCCAGCAGGATGAACTCTGTGACCATGGTCTGATTTTCCTCCATTGCACTATGAGAGAGGATGCAGAGAACTGAGACTCCATTCTTGTAAAATATCGTTTATCACTTATCTCAGATTTTAGCAACATGAGAAAATATTAGTAAACATTAATAAATATATTTAATCATTAATAAGTTAATGGTGTATTATTAAAAAGTTGTGCACAAGCTATAGTTTTAACTGACACCCAACTTTTGGAAGAGTACTACATTGCCAGTGCATAATTAGAATGATTGGCTCTGGAGGAATTATGAAGTAGCAAACCCTACGCACAAAACAGTTGTGAAACATACTTTGCCTCAGAGTTTTTTACATGCAAAGATATAAAGGATTTATTTAGGTCTCAGAATCAAACATCACACAACTTGGAATGAACCCAAATCAAGTAGTGAAAAAGCTTTTAAAATGAAAATAATATCAAAAAAGAAAAAATAATTAATTTGATAGAATTTATGTCTGTTAAATGTCCAACTCATAGCTAAAATCTAGAGGTTGCTTACATAACTTGACAAAAGTCCTAAATGAACTTTTTTTTTTATGATTGGATTGTATGCTCATCAAGTGGAATTTGATGGGTAAGAAAATTCAGGGCCTTTGAGGAACACAAGGTGATGTATAGATGCATACATAGACTTCAAAATATTAGTGATGAGGAAGGAGGAGTGGAAATTATATCTATTGACAATAATATATGATGTTGTGTACTTATGTATTTGTTTGTGTGTATCTATCCAAAATATTTTTCATTGCCTTGAAATTTAGACAATAACCAATGTTTGGCTATTTTGTGGCTAATCAAGTTCACAGGATTGTCAATACATTCCAGGAAAATGGGATAATTTTTTGTTTCACCAAATGTATCATCCAGACTCAGTGTATGGGAGTTCACGCAGACTCAGTGTATGGGAGTTCACCCAGACTCAGTGTATGGGAGTTCACGCAGACTCAGTGTATGGGAGTTCACGCAGACTCAGTGTATGGGAGTTCACGCAGACTCAGTGTATGGGAGTTCACCCAGACTCAGTGTATGGGAGTTCACCCAGACTCAGTGTATGGGAGTTCACGCAGACTCAGTGTATGGGAATTCTTGTGAACATTTAAGGATTTGGAAGGATGCTTGGTAGGAGCCTATATGAATACTCTTGCAAGCAAATTTCCCATATACTATTATTCAGACCTTTCTATGTTTTCTCTGAAGAATATTAGCATAGAATAAGAATAAGGAAGAAATGCACTGATTTTGCTATTAATCTTTTTCCCCATATTTGTAATACACACTATATTTGAAATGCAAAGCACGAGGATTTGCAATTTAAAGTGGAAAAAAGTTGGCTCATCTTGGCATCAATAACTATACATGTTTTTCCTTTTCCATAAATAGCAAGAGCCAATCTCTAGTTTAATTAACATCAGTAATAAAGGAGATTATTAAAAGTGTGTCCCAAAGAAATTGGCACGATGGACAGAATTTTATTCTGAGAAAGACTCTCATAAAAGAGACATGCAACTGATGAGAATAACAACGTAGAAGTGGAAATAAGACTACATCAGCAAACTCAGGACTGGACAGTTCAGACAGAGCCATCTGATGCTTGATATTTTGTATATTCTCTTAGATGTGGGTTTAAACAACTCAAGAATTCATATGTAGACAATATCAGGAGATATTATAAGATATATGAGATATCATTTTATACTGTGTATAAAGTGAAGGCAGGAGATGTGTTTGGAGTGGAGAATCTGGGCAAGCAATGTATTTGGCAGTGCATACGAAATGACATCTGAGGAAGGGACAAGGGAACCACTTGGAAGAAAGTTCCTAGCCACCTGATGGATGTCTGTAGTCCACATGGATAGCTTTCAGTGATTGCTTATCAATAATTTTACTGAAAATGATCTCTGACTATATCTTCTTACTCTCATTTCAAGTTCCTCAGCACTGTCAGGTCATAATTTCTTGAGCAGATATCTCTGTAGAGATGGAATATACATTTAGCAAAATTCTTTTGCAAACATTTCACTTACATTTTGCACTTCAAATAAATAAGATTTCAACATTATGGCTTATGCCTTATCCTCCTGTGACTTGGCATAGCATGATGCTGTTGTTGAAGAAAATTTCCACAGTTTTGTCTAATATCTGTGGAACCACACACTAGATAGACCATTAAAAACTCTTTAGACAGTACCTTGGTAAAGACAAGCTGTTGGTGATGTCAACAGATAAAACATCTATTATTTTTATAGCCAAATGGCCAAATAAAATTGACAGAAAAGTTATCTAAATAGTATATATTTAAAACTGCATATGATGATTTAATATTAGGATAATAAAATTTTTATTATTATCTGTGGTTGACAAACTATGTGAATTAAATTTTAACACATGGGACATAAAATTAAATTTAACACATGATGTATAGAAAAAGCACACTAGGTTGTAAATTTTAGCAAAGCAAAAATATTACAGATACCACGTTTGATACATTAGGACCCACTTGGTACAGGTGCCTACTGTTTATTGAAAAGCTGGGGAGCAGGTTTGCCTCTTTTTGATATCTGGCAATTGATATATATATTTGATAAATAGCAAATAAATGCAAACAAATGAATAAACTACTAACTATTGTTGTCCTAAGAGGTCTTGCTTCTTTTAGAGTGAAGTCTCTGCTAATTATTCTAAGTTCAATCGTTATCCCAGAGGAAATGGTCCTTTAATATAGAAAAAAGCCATTGCTGTGATTCATATTAAAACAAAATCTTTAAAATAGGATAAGACCACTTGAAGGGTCCATAAAATGTTAACCACTTGTATTTAGTATATGTTAATCTTTATAATTCTTTTCATTTGAATTCAATGCAATGTATCTAAAGGTAATTAAAACAATCAATTAGAAACCAAACATTACATTTCCAGGGACCACACAAAGTTCACTTTGAAGTATGTTCCAGTTAAAAGTGTAAATTTAAAAAGAATTACTGTGATGATATACATTAATCTATGTATGTATGTATGTATGTATGTATGTATGTATGTATGTATGTATGACTTCAGAAATTACAAGTTGTCCAACAAGTGTGGCTAATAAATGATCTAGTTACTCTAAAGTACTAAAAGAAGGAAGGCATTTCTATATAGATAAACAAATGATCATCACTTGCAATGGATCATATTTTAAAAAGTAAATCTCAAGTTGGATGAACTATCCATTTCTTTTCTATAGTAGCAGGCACGGGCAAAGCCACATTCATAGAGCCACCCCATTGTTCCTCCATTGCTTATCTCAACTGCTTACTTGAAACTACCAAGGAAGAAGCCATTACTTTTCTTTCTTTCATACTGATGAAATAGAGACATAGCCAAGTTATCATATGGAGTGAGAATTGATGAGGTAAATGATTTTTTATATGCCAGAAAGAACTGAAGGTCAGTCTATTAGATCATCTCTTCACTAATCTTAGATGCTAGTTAACCATCGGGTTCATGCACTGTGTGCCCAGCACTGTAGTAGGATACAGCAGACTGAGGATTGTAAACATGTGTTTCAGAGCCAAGAGAAGACATAAAAGAGTAAATATTAAACATAAAAGTTTACTGAACAGAAGATTTAAATACTTATTGAGAATCTCATTCTTTTTCCATTTTCCTACTCCCACTGACACCTCAGTTTCCTCCCCTCACCAAAATTCATCCTCTAGACTCCAGAAAATATAACATGCATACTTAGTTATTTGCTATATTCTAGGTACTTGGATATGTCTTGAAAGTTATATGACATATAAAGATCAGACAACCATAAAATGCACTTGGCTTTTACAGTCCAATGCAGTAAACAAATGTATTTTTACAGGACTGACAGGAATTAAATGGAACCTTCAGAAGTCTTTATAATATGGCTTTAATCATGAGTTATTATCTAAAACCATCCTTACTTCTACTTCTATATCTTTTAATATTAGACATCGGGGAGAGAGATAGAATAGTTCCATTAAAGCCACTCCAAAATTTATAAAATCAGTGAATTCATTACATTGTATTCCTGGAATATGTGTTAATTTCAATGAAAGGAAACATCACCCTGCAACAAATTCTACTATAATTTTTGTTAAGAAGAAAAGTTATTCTACACATTTCATGTAAAGTCATGATATGAAAATTATTATTTACACAGAATATGAATAAGCATGTATAATTAACATTCATAAAGACAATCTGTTTCTCATTATGATATAGAAATAAAGAGTACCAATAACAGAATAAGACTTAAGCAAAGATAAGATGCTTCAACTGTCTGGGAAGAATATGTGGTGTACTAAATTTAACATTGTTACCCTTGTTGACTCACACATTAACATCCAAGAACATCAGAAGAGGAAGCAGCTGGAGGCTGGCACAGGGTGCTATTCCTGCAGAATGTCTGGGAAACTGTAGAACACTCAGGTCTTGCTCCTGCCTGAAATGCAGCAGAATCCTCAGGAAAGGAGATTTTATTCTCTGAGGGTTCAGCCTAGTTGGCAGCTCTTGAGTCTCCTTGGAGGAGCAGGGCCAGGAGACATCATGCATGACTACCTCTGTGAGAAGCAAACACTGATAAATTATCTCTTTCTAGTGCTGCTGCCATCCCCAACAGGACAAGCAGTTAAGAATCACAGATAAAGGGACAACTCTGAAACAACACCCATCAGAATCCATGACTATATAGATTGATATTATTTTAATGTCGTAATTCCCATTTCATTATCTTCATTCTAAGATGCTTCTGGGGAACTTGTCAAGAAGTAGAACCAATGAATAAACTTTTGGAATCTGCTCTGAAGCTCAGCCTCTCCTGGATGGAATCTGGAGAAATGAGTACAAATGAGAAGTTAGGACCTTAAAGACTTATGATTGACGTAACAAAAACTGCATGGTACTGGTACAGCAACAGACAGGTAGATCAATGGAATAGGATCAAAGACCCAGAAATGAATCCACACACCTATGCTCACCTTATCTTTGACAAGGGAGCTAAAACTATCCAGTGGAAAAAAGACAGCCTTTTCAACAAATGGTGCTGGCACAACTGGCAGCTATCATGTAGAAGACTGGGANCGTGTCTCTAGCTGCATATATAGAAGAGGATGGCCTAGTTGGCCATCAGTGGGAAGAGAGGCCCCTTGGTTATGTAGACTTTATATGCCCCAATACAGGGGAACGCCGGGGCCAGGGGGTGGGAGCGGGTGGGTAGGGTAGCAGGGCCGGGAGGGGGGAGGATATAGGGAACTTTCTGGATAACACTTGAAATGTAAATGAAGAAAATATCTAATAAAAGTTGAAAAAAAAAAAAGACTTATGATTGAAAGCCACACTCCAAATTGGAGATAGTGTGGGAGCTGCATAGGAAGGCACAAGGAGAACTGGGGAGTCCAAAGAGAAGCCACAGTGTCCCAGAATGGGCTTTGGGACCTATTGTAGGAACCATCGATGTAGGTCACGGCTTAGAAAAAGTTCTCTCACAGTGAAGTGGTGTTGGGGCATCCCTTTAACTCCAGGATGTGGGAAGCAGAAGCAGGAGGATCTCTGAGTTTGAGAGCAGTTTGTTCTAGAGAGTGAGTTCCAGAAGAGCCAGGGCTACACAGTGATTCCTAACTTCCTGGGAATACTAGAGTCTTTATAATATGGCTTTAATCATGAGTTATTATCTAAAACCATCCTCACTTCTACTTCTATATCTTTTAATATTAGACATCGGGGAGAGAGATAGAATAGTTCCATTAAAGCCACTCCAAAATTTATAAAATCAATGAATTCATCACATTGTATTCTTGGATGTCTGGATTTAGAGCATAAACAAAAGGAAGAAGGTTTGTGTTCCCACATTTGCAGGACATGTTCACATCTAATATAAGTATGTATTTGTGGTAAAAATAATCATTTTGGTTTGTTTTCCAAGACAGGATTCCCTGTGTAGCCTGGCTCTCTTGGAACTCATTCTGTAGACCAGGCTAGTCTTGAACTCAGAGCTCCACCTGTCTCTGCCTCCTGAGTGCTGGAATTAAAGGCATGTGCCACCTCTGCCTGGATGAAAAGAAACAGAGTTTTAAAAAGAAGCCGAAAACACTGATTCTTTTATGAAAAACATTGTGTGTCAGATACACTCTATACAACTTTCATTCCCTTTGTGCCCATATAAATTACAATTAATGTAAGTAAAACTTTGAAAATTATAAATTTTAGAGCACTAAAATTTGGAAATCAAATGTATGGCAGTTCCTTAGGAAGCAGGAAATAGATCTACTTCAATATTCAGGTATTGCATTTCTGGAGATATAGCCAAAAGATACTTCATTATAAATCTAAACCATATGGACTGCTACTTTATTTGTATAGTCCAGGAATTTGAAGCAAGCTAGATACCCCTCAACAGGATAGTGCATAAGGAAAATTTGCTACTTTTACACAATGTTTTTTTTTTTTTTTTTTTTAATCTTTCTGGTTAGTTTTTATTTTGATCTCAGGCACTGGTGCAGAAGATGGCTCTGCCTTGCAGGCAGAGGCTTCACATAAACATATCTCGGGATCTCAGGGTCCCTTCCACCATGCCACTGTCTGACCATTCTCTCCATTCAGTTATCTACTTCCTCCTCTTCCAATCTTTCTTTATCTTCATCTGCCTCCTTCTTGCTTTCGACTTGCTCTTCTGAATCTTTTTTGGCTTTGTCCCTCTTCTTCTTTGGCTCTGAAGCTTCCTTCTTGCCTTTCTGCTCCTGCCTGTTTGCTTCTGGAGCTTCTTTCAGTGGTGTTATGAACTGCTGGAACTCCATCTCTTCCATGGCTGACAGCACACCACTGACATTCAGAGTCTTGTGCTTTCCTTTCATTGGGAACTTATTGGCACAGAATGTGGCATGAAGAACGAAGACACTGGTGGTGTGGGAGATGGCACTTAGGTCCTCCTAGGAGATTTTGACACTGTCTGGGAGTGCCTCCTTGATGATCCTGGTAATGATGGCCTTGGCAGATCTGTGTCCTTGGGCCTCTCTGCCATTGTGGCCTGCTGAGTCCCCACCCCTCTTCTCAGGTCTCCTCTTCAGACAGTTCTGGTGTCTCTACACAATGGAATATTAGCTGTTTAAAAAAGGAAACCTGGAAATTTACTAGTAAAGAGATGGAACTAGAAAGAAATCTTCCTAAGTGAGATAACCACTTAGAAGACCCAGAAAGACAAATGTTACCAAATTATATTTATATTCTCTTAAGAACTTAGCATAGTTGGCAGATGCTGAGAGCTTAATGGAAGGGTTTTAGTTTCATTATTAGTACAGGAGATACAATGCATGCCTACTTTTGTAGGGAAGAGAAAAACAATGCTTATTTATTTCTATTTCTGTCCTCATCCTCACCAGGACACACAGCAAGTAAACACAGTCCTCATGTTATATTCAAGGCATAGAGAAGCTATAAGCTGGCTGAGTGTACTGGCTCGTTTTATGTGTTAACTTGACATAGGATGGGGTTATCACAGAGAAAGGAGCTTCAGTTGGGGAAGTGCCTCCATGAGATACAGCCTTGGGGTATTTTCTCAATTAGTGATCAAGGAGGAAAGGCCCCTTGTGGATAGAACCATCTCTGGGCTGGCAGTCTTGGGTTCTATAAGAGAGCAGGTTGAGCAATCCAGGGGAAGCAAGCCAGTAAAGAACATCTCTCCATGTCCTCTGCATCACCTCCTGCTTTCTTACCTGCTTGAGTTCCAGTCCTGACTTCCTTGGTGATGAACTGCTGTATGGAAGTGTAAGCCGAATAAACCCTTTCCTCCCTAACTTGCTTCTTGGTCATGATGTTTGTGCAGGAATAGAAACCCTGACTAAGACATGAAGGATGCATAGGAAATATCTGAGAAGAATAAGGAGGAACTAATGCTCCAGAGGTTTTTGGAGAAATATCTTCCCTAACAGAGTATCTTCTAGGGTCAAGACCACCGATGTAGGTCAGCTGTTAGAAATGCTCTCTAGTTTTCACTCTGGAAGGTGATGGTTGCTGAACTCAGAGACCATTCTTTTCAGCGAGGATGGTAGCCTATGCAATTTGGCTCCCCTTACAGTTACCTTTCCCCCCAACAAAGATGAAAATATCTCCTGCTAAAGATATTCTCATGTTTCAATTGTACTTATTTTTATATCAAGCATGAGAGAGTTAAAAATCTATATCTAAGATTCATAAAGTAGTATGTTTATCACACAGTGATTCTGGTCTTCTGGGGGTCACCAAGTAAACCTGAGAGAAACTGAAATTCACATGAGGTTTGAAGAATATATTCATCTCTGTATTCATAACAAGAAATAAGAAGCCAAAATAGTCTTAAACATATCAAAAGCATAGTGTATAGAAAGTAGTTAATAGCATCTCTTCTGCTGGGGCAGACTCTTAATTGTTCTGCTCCCGAGAAGATACCATATACCTACCCATCCTAGAGGACCTGCTGCACTTAAAGCAGTTGGTAAGAACCCTCTACCCCTCCCTCTCCCGAATTCCAGAGCTGCCTCTGGGAGCCTCGTGGACACCAGACCATCCATCACCCACCAAAACCCCTGCCCTCCCGAATACCACTCCCCTTCTGTCCCTTCCAACCCTTCTGCCTGGTTTTCTCTCCTGGGGGGCAGACTCCTAGTTGGTGTGCTTCAGTGAAGACACCATATCCAGACCCATCCTAGAGGACCAGCTGCACTCAAAGCAGTTGGTTGAGCAGTTGAGGACCGCTGCACTCAGAGCAGTTGGACAAAGTTTGACTGCTCCACTGATGATCCAATAGTCTGAAGACCTCCCAGGAGATCTACTGCAGCCAGGGCAGCAGATCAGCAGCTCCTTTGCCCCTGCGAAGAGCTCCCAGTTGTAAGAGCTCCACAGGTGATCTGATACAGCCAGGACCTCAGGGACTTGAAGCAATTCAGGGACAAAAGAGGCAGACTCCAGACAGTTACTCAGACCAACAAACACCAGGGATATGCAGATGGCAAAAGGCAAGCACAAGACCTTAAGCAACAGAAGCCAAAATACGTGGCCATTATCAGAACCCAGTTCTCCCACCACAGCAAGCCCTAAACACACCAATACACCTGAAAATCAGGAATCTGTCCTAAAATCCTATCTAATGAATATAATAGATTCCCTTAAGGAGAATATTAATAACTCACTGAAAGAAATACAGGAAAAAATAGGTAAGTAGGTGAAGGAATTGAATAAAGTGATCCAAGACCTAAAAGTGGAAGTAGAAGCAATAAAGAAAACAGAAATGGAGGCAAACCTGGAAATGGAAAACCTAGAAAAAAGGTCAGGAATTACAGATGTAAATCCAACAGAATATAAGAGGTAGAAGAGAGAATCTCAGGTGTAGAAGATATCATAGAAGATATTGGCACAACTGTCAAAGAAAATTCAAAACATAAAAAACTCCTAACCCAAAGCACCCAGGAAATTCAGGACACAATGAAAAGACCAAATCTGTGAATAATCAGAATAGAGGAGAATGAAGATTCCTAGCTCAAAGGACCTGAAAATGTTTTCAACAAAATCATAGAGGAAAACTTCCCCAACCCAAAGAAAGAGATGGCCAAAAAGGTACAAGAAGCCTATGGAACACCAAACGAATGGGACCAGAAAAGAAAACCCTCTCATCACATAATTATCAAAACACTAAATTCACAAAACAAAGAAAGAATATTAGAAGCTGCAAGGGAAAAAGGCCAAGTATCATACAAAGGTAGACCTATCAGAATTACACCAGATTTCTCAACAGAGTCTATGAACACCAGAAGAGCCTGGTCAGAGGTCATGCAGACTTTAAGAGAACACAAATGCCAGCCCAAGCTACTATACCCAGCAAAACTCTCAATCAACATAGATGAAGAAACCAAAATATCCCAGGAAAAAAAGATATTCAAACAGTTATCTATCTACCAATCCAGCCCTACGGAGGATCCTAGAAAACTCCAACACAAGGAAGATGCCTGCACCAAAGAAAGAACAAGATATTAAGCACCTCACAACAAAGCAAAAAGCAGAGAACCACAAGCACATAAAGCCACCAACAGAAACAATCATATCAGGAACAGTCATCTCTGTTTAATATCTCTCAATATTAATGGACTCAACTCACCTATAAAAAGACATAAGCTAACAGACTGGAAATGCAAATAAGATCTGTAGTCCCCTCCCCTCCAAGCCTGCTTCAGGCTGAGACTGAAGGCAGGCCACAGGAAACCACCCATGGAGTGGTTCTCCAGCTAAGGCTGGCTTCTTTTGTTCTGCTAAATGCCTCTGTGCTCCTCCTGGATCTGCTACCTGTGCCTCACCAAAATCCTGCTTCCTGCTGAGACAGCCTTGGGACAATACACAGTGCCTGGGACTTCAAGCTGCATCCTGAAGTCTGCCAACTGAACCCAGGCACCTGAGCAGAACTGACTGTTGGCGGGGCCTACCCTCTTATTATTACCCAAACAGATTCCTAAGTAAAATCAGAGATGCCTTGAACAGGAAATCATCCTGGCTTCCATTTTTCTCCCATTTAGTCTTGTTACAGCCCCAGTTTGCCTCCCAGGAGAACCCAGTTTGTTCTGTAGGTATGGTGGCAGACCCCAACAAAGATCCAGCATTTTGTTGCATACAAGAAACACACCTCAATAAACAGACAGACACGACTTCAGAGTAAAAGGATGGAAAAAGGTCTTCCAAGCAAATGGTCCCAAGAAATAAGCAGGAGTTGCTATCCTAATATCCAATAAAATAGACTTTGAACCAAAAGTTATCAAGTGTGATGAAAAAGAACACTTCATATTCGTCAAGGTAAAATTTACCAAGATGAACTCTCAATTCTGAACATCTATGCCCCAAATGCAAGAGCACCAATATTCATTAATGAAAATATACTAAAGCTCAAAACTCACATTGAAACCTACACAATAATAGTTGTAGATTTCAACACCCCACTCTCACCAATGGACAGGTCATCGAAACAGAAACTAGAAAGAGACACAGTGAAACTAAGAGAAGTTATGAACCAAATGGATTTAATAGGTATCTACATAACATTTTACCCTAAAACAAAAGAATACACCTTCTTCTCAGCACCTCATGGTACTTTCTCCAAAATCGACAGCAAACCAACCCTCAACAGACAGATGCTGAATACCATGCATCCTATCATACCACCATGGCCTAACGCTGGTCATCAATAACATCAAAAACTACAGAAACCTTACATATACGTAGAAACTGAACAACTCTTTACTCAATAATAACTTAATCAGGGAAGAAATGAAGAAATTAAAGACTTCCTGGAATATAATGAAAATATTGACACATCATAGCCAAGCTTATGGGGCACAATGAAAGCAGTGCTAAGAGGAAAGTTCATAGCACTAAGTGTCCCAGTAAAGAAACTGGAGAGATCTTACATTAAACACTTAACAGCACACCTGGGAGCTGTAGAACAAAAAGAAGCAAACTCACCCAAGAGGAGTAGAAGGCAGGAAATAGTCAAAATCTGGGCTGAAATCAACCAAATAGAAACAAAGAAAACAATACAAAGAATAAGCAAAATGAAAAGCTGGTTCTTATAAAGAATCAGAAAGATAGATAAACACCTAGCCAAACTAACTAAAGGACTGAGAGCCAGTATCCAAATTAACAAAGGCAGAAATGAAAAGGGAAACATTACAGAAACTGAAGAAATTCAAAATATCATTAGATCCTACTATAAAAGCCTACACTCAACAAAACTGGAAAATCTAGATTAAATAGATGGTTTTCTTGACGGATGCCACATACTAAAGTTAAATCAAGAGCAGGTAAACTATCTTTTTTATTATTATTTTATTTTATTAGATAGTTTCTTTATTTACATTTCAAATATTATCCTCTTTCCTGGTCTCCCTCTGAAACTTCCCTCCCCTTATCTCTTCCCCCTCTCCCTGCTCAACAACACACCCACCCACCCACTCCTGCTTCCTGGCCCTGGTATTCTCCTACACTGGGGCATAGAGCCTTCAGAGGACCAAGGGCCTCTCCTCCCATTGATGACCCACTAGGCCATCCTCTGCTGCATATGTAGCTGGAGCCATGAGTCCCACTATGTGTACTCTTTGGTTGGTGGTTTAGTCCCTGGGAGCTCTGGGAGTACTGATTAGATCATATTTTTGTTCCTTCTATGGAGCTGTAAACCCCTTCAACTCCTTGGGTCCTTTCTCTAGCTCCTTCATTGGGGACCCTGTGCTCAGTCCAATGGATGGCTGTGAGCATCTTCTTCTGTATTTGTCAGGCACCGGAAGACACTCTCAGGGGACAGCTATATCAGGCTCCTGCCAACAAGCATTTGTTGGCATCCACAATAGTGTTTGGGTTTGGTAATAGTATATGGGATACCCAGGTGGGGAAGTTTCTGGATGGTCATTCCCCAGTCTCTGCTCCATACTTTGTCCCTGTAACTCCTTCCATGGGTATTTTGTTCCCCCTTTTAGGAAGGATTGAAGTATCCACACTTTGGTCTTTCTATTGAGTTTCATGTGGATTATGGATTGTATCTTGAGTATTCCGAGCTTCTCAGCTAATATCCACTTATGAGTGAGTGCATATCAAGTGACTTCTTTTGTGATTGGGTTACCTCACTCAGGATGATATCCTCCAGATACATCCATTTGCCCAAGAATTTCATAAATTCATTGTTTTTAATAGCTGACTAGTACCCAATTGTGTAAATGTACCACATTTTCTGTATCCATTCCTCTGTTGAGAGAATCTGGGTTCTTTCCAGCTTCTGGATATTATAAACAGGGTTGCTATGAACATAGAGGAGCATGTGTCCTGATTACCAGGTTCTTTCCAGCTTCTTAATATTATAAATAAGACTGCTATGTACATAGTGGAGCATGTGCCCTTATTACATGTTGGAGCATCTTCTGGGTATATGACCAAGAGTGCTATTCCTGTGTCCTCAGGTAGTACTATGTCCAGTCTTCTTAGGTACTGCCAGACTGTTTTCCAAAGTGGTTGTATCAGCTTCCAATCCCACCAGCAATGGAGGAGTGTTCCTCTTTCTCCACATCCTTACCAGCATCTACTGTCACCTGAGTTTTTGATCTTAGCCATTTTGACTGGTGCGAGGTAGAATCTTAAGTGTTTTTATTTGCATTTCCCTAATGACTAAGGATGTTGAACATTTTTTTCAGGTGCTTCTCAGCCATTCAGTGTTCCTCAATTGAGAGTTCTTTATTTAGTTCTGTACCACATTTTTGAATAGGGTTATTTGTTTCTCTGTAGTCTAACATTTTGAGTTCTTTGTATATACTGGATATAAGCCCTCTATAGGATTGGTAAAGACATTTTCCCAATCTGTTGGTTGCTGTTTTGTCTTATTGACAGTGTTCTTTGCCTTATAGAAGCTTTGGAATTTTATGAGGTCCCATTTATCAATTCCTGATCTTAGAGCATAAGCTATCAGTGTTCTGTTCAGGAACTTTTCTCCTGTGCCCATGTGCCTGATGCTCTTCCCTACTTTCCTTTTTATTAGTTTCACTCTATCTGGTTTTATGTGGAGTTCCTTGATCCACTTGGACTTGAGCTTTGTACAAGGAGATAAGAGTGGATCAATTCACATTCTTTTACATGCTAGTCTCCAGTTGAGCAAGTTCCATTTGTTAAAAATGCTTTTTTTCCCCCACTGGATGGTTTTAGATCCTTGTCAAAGACCAAGTGACCCGAGATCAGGGATAGTGATTCCACCAGAATTTCTTTCATTCACTAGCTACAAAATAATCAGGTATCACCCTTAAGTTGTAAAAGATACTACAGCATCTTCCATGTCTATATTTGTTTGCTTGTTTCACTGGTTGATTTCTTTTGAGACAGGATCTTTGTAGGAAACTCTGGCTGTCCTGGAACTCATTATAAAAACCATGTTGGCCTTGAAATCATACAGATTCTCCAGCCTCTGCCTTCCAGGTTATAAGAAGGCTCTCAGTGGGGTTTTAAAATTGTCGTCCCTTCTTATTCTTAAACCTCTTGTTTTAAATCTGTTCCTTAACTCAGTCCAACAAATCAACTCCACATCATGTCAGTAATTTTCATTTGAAGTAATACATGCCATACATAATGGCTAGAAACCTCCAAATAATTCCTGGATTTTTCAAGTGTAGTTATGGGAACTGTCATGTGTATGACGGGATACTGGGCATAAGTTTTTGGATATGGACTGTTCTATCTTATGCTTTTTGTCAGGTCACTTAATTAAAGAAACTGATGAACAGACTCAACTAATAAGACCCAGAGAATGATTAAAATATTATTTAATTTTTCAGTCAATCAGTTCAACTAGAAAGAAAAAAATACACCAGACAAAATTTTATCTCCCAGATAGCTAATGAATATGACATAAATCCTGTAGGTTATAAATAAATAAATCCTAAAATTTTGATCCTATGTAGTTAGACATTATTAAAAAACAAAAGACAGTGAATACTCCTGTATTTAAAAATAATTGAAGATCGGAATTAGAGGAAACTACCAAGACTTGTGGTCTGAACACCACACCAACCAGGAGTGACTTTCTTTGCACAGTGACCTCCGGAGGGCACCCTTCACCTCAGCATTCCTCAGGCTGTAGATCAGGGGGTTCAGCATGGGATTGAAAAAACTATAAAACAAGAAAAGAACTTTCTGCTGCTCCTCTGGGTGCTGGGACTTGGGGGCCATGTACATGACGATGGCGCTGCCAAAGAAGAGCCCTACCACACAGAGGTGGGAGGAACAGGTGGAGAAGGCCTTTCTGCGACCTTCCCCTGACTGGATCCTCAGGATGGCCACCAGGATGCGTATGTAGGAGACTAGTACAAAGCACAGGGGCCCCACTAATATGAACACACAGGCTGCAAAGATGACAACTTGATTGAGTGTTGTGTCAGCACAGGCCAACTTGAGGACAGACAGGATTTCACAGAAGAAGTGATTGATTTCATGAGGTCCACAGAAGGGCAGCCTCAGGATGAGAAGTAAGTGGACCAGAGCAAGGAGAAAGCTACATATCCAGGAAACAGCAGCCAGGATGGTACACACTCTCCAGTTTATGATGACAGTGTAGTGTAGTGGGTGGCAGATAGCTACATACCGGTCATAGGACATCACAACAAGGAGCACACATTCAGTGTGGGCAAAAGTCAAGAAGAGAAAGGTCTGTGTCATGCATCCAGCAAAGGTGATAGGCCTGGTCTCATCCAAGAGGTTTATGAGTGTCTGGGGCACTGTGTTGCAGGCATAGGCCATATCCACAACAGCCAGGTGGGACAGGAAGAAGTACATGGGAGTGTGGAGTCTGGAGTCCAGGCAGATGATTGCAAGGATAGTTCCATTCCCCAGAATGGTAAAAGTATAGAAGAGAGAGAAAAGTAGAAAAAGAACTAGGTGAATCCTCGGGCCAAGACAGAATCCCAGCAGGATGAACTCTGTGACCATGGTCTGATTTTCCTCCATTGCACTATGAGAGAGGATGCAGAGAACTGAGACTCAATTCTTGTAAAATACGGTTTCATCACTTATCTCAGATTTTAGCAACATGAGAAAATATTAGTAAACATTAATAAATATATTTAATCATTAATAAGTTAATGGTGTATTATTAAAAAGTTGTGCACAAACTATAGTTTTAACTGACACCCAACTTTTGGAAGAGTACTACATTGCCTAAATACTTAGACTAACTGGCACAGGAGCTATTAGGAACTCTAGTAAAGCCTACACACAAAACAATTGTGAAACATTGTTTGTCTCAGAGGTTTATGCATGCAAGGATAGAAAGAGTTACTAAGGTCTCTGATTCAAACATCACAGCAACATGGAATGAACACAAACCAAGTGGTGAAAAGGCTTTTAAGACTGGAATAATACCAGGATAGAAAAAAAATTGATAGAATTTACATTTGTTACCTTAAGTGTCTAATTCATAACTAAAATCTAGAGGGTTCTTATAAAACTTTACTCAAAGAAAATTGTAAAACAACTTTTTTTATGATTGGGTTGTATGCTCAGCAAGTGGACGCTTGATGGGTAAGAAAATTCAGGGCCTTTGTGGAACACAAGGCAATGTTTAGATGTATGCATAGAATTTGAAACATTGTTAGTGATGAGGAAGGAGGTGGTGGAAATTATTTCTATAGACAATAATACGTGGTGTTGTGCCTTTGTATTTGTTTGTGTATATCCATCCAGAATATGTATCATTACCTTGAAATTCAGACAATAACCACTGTATAGTTATTTTCTAGCTAGTCAAGTGGGATATTCATAGAATTATTAATACATTCTAGGAAAATAGGATGACATTTTGTTTCGCCAAATGTATTACCACCCAGACTCAGAGCATGGGAGTTTCTATGAACATTCAAAGATTTCTAAGGGTGCTTGTTAAGTGCCTTTATGAATACTCTTGCAGGCAAATTCCCCATATACTGTTTATTTAAACATCTTTCTATGTTTTCTCTGAATAATATTTGCACGAAATAAAAGTAAGAAAAAAGTGGGCTGGTTCTGTTGCTACTCTATTTCCTCATATTTGTAATGCACAGTATATTTAAAATCCAAACCATAAGGATTTGCAATTTAAAGTATTAAAATTTTGGCTGATCTTGACATCAATAATGATACATGTTTCGACTTTTCCCTAAATAGCAGGAGGAATGACATTGCTTTGGAACAATCTTTAGTTTAATTAACATCAGTACCAAGGGAGATGTTAAAGAGTGTTTCCCAAGGAAATTGGCATGACAGACAGAATTTTATTCTGAGAAAGACTCTCATAAAAGAGACATGCAACTGATGAGAATAACAAGGTAGATGTGAAAATAAGACTACATCAGTAAACACAGGACTGGAGAGTTCAATGAGGACTGTTTGAAAGCTTGATGTTTTGTGTATTCTCCTAGCTGTGTGGAAGGTGGATTTAAATGACTCAAGAATTCATGTGTAGTCAGTTTCATGAGATATTTTGTGGAGAAACAGTGTAAAATGAAGGCAGGAAGTGTGTTTCAAACGTAGAATTTGACAAGGAAGGCAGTATTTGGCAATGCATAAGAAATGACATCTGGGAAAGAAACAAGGGAACCACTTGGAAGAAAGATCCTGGCCACCTGATAGATGTCTGTAGTCCACAAGGATGGCTTTGAATGTTTATTATTAACATTAGTGAGCATGATCTCTGACCAGCTCTTCTTACTCTCATTTCAGGTTCGTCAGCAACTGTCAGGGTATAATTTCTTTTCTTGAGCAGATATCTCTGTAGAGATGGAATATACAATTAGCAAAATTCCTTTGCAAACATTTCAGTTACATTTTAAACTACAAATAAATAAGATTTCAATAATATGTCTTGTGCCTTGTTCTCTTGTGACTTGGCATAGCATGATACTTTTTTAAATTTAATTTTGTTTTGTTTTATTTTTGTTTTTTGAGACAGGGTTTCTCTGTATAGCCCTAGCTGTCCTGAAACTCACTTTGTAGACCAGGCTGACCTCAAATTCAAGAATCTGCCTGCCTCTTCCTCCCAAATGCTGGGATTAAAGTTGTGTGCCACCACGCCCGGCTGTATTTATTTAGTTGTTTATTATTTATTTATTTATTTATTTATTTATTTATTTATTTATTTATTTGCATGATACTCTTGTTGAAGGAAATTTCCAGTTTGTTCAATTATCCGGGACCAGACTATGTGAATGGGGCATAAAGTTAAATTTTACACCTAATGCATAGGAGAAACACTAGGTTGTAATTTTTTCATAGAAAAAAAGAAATACACTTAACACATTAGATACATTAGAAACCATTTGGTATACTTGCCTATTGTTTACTATAAAAGTGGAGAGGAGGTTTGCTTGCTTTCTAAATCTGGCAACAGACATATATTTATCAAATGGCAAATAAATGCAAACAAATGAATAAACTACTAACTATGGCTGTTTTAAGACTCCTTATTTCTTTTACAATGAAATTTCCTCTAATTATTCTAATTTCTCTTATTCTCCCACAGGAAATGAGTCCTTCAATAAATAAAAAAGTCATTGCTATGATTAATATTTAAACTAACATCTTTAAGATGGGATAAGATCACTTAAAGGGTTAACAAAATGTTAAGCACTTGAATTTAGTATATATTAATCATTATAATCCTTTTCATTTGATTTCAATGCAATGTATCTAAAGTTAATTAAAACAATCAATTAGAAACCAAACATTACATTTCCAGAGGCTGCATGTACTTCACTTTGAAGTATGTTCTAGTTAAAAGTGTAAATTTAAAAAGAATTACTGTGATGATATACATTAATCTATGTATGTATGTATGTATGTATGTATGTATGTATGTATGTATGTATGACTTCAGAAATTACAAGTTGTCCAACAAGTATGGCTAATAAATGATCTAGTTACTCTAAAGTACTAAAAGAAGGAAGGCATTTCTATATAGATAAACAAATGATCATCACTTGCAATGGATCATATTTTAAAAAGTAAATCTCAAGTTGGATGAACTATCCATTTCTTTTCTATGGTAGCAGGCATGGGCAAAGCAACATTCATAGAGCCACCCCATTGTTCCTCCATTGCTTATCTCAACTGCTTACTTGAAACTACGAAGGAAGAAGCCATTACTTTTCTTTCTTTCATACTGATGAAATAGAGACATAGCCAAGTTATCATATGGAGTGAGAATTGATGAGGTAAATGATTTTTTATATGCCAGAAAGAACTGAAGGTCAGTCTATTAGATCATCTCTTCACTAATCTTAGATGCTAGTTAACCATCGGGTTCATGCACTGTGTGCCCAGCACTGTAGTAGGGTACAGCAGACTGAGGATTGTAAACATGTGTTTCAGAGCCAAGAGAAGACATAAAAGAGTAAATATTAAACATAAAAATTTACTGAACAGAAGATTTAAATACTTATTGAGAATCTCATTCTTTTTTCCATTTTCCTACACCCACTGACACCTCAGTCCCCTCCCCTCACCAAAATTCATCCTCTAGACTCCAGAAAATATAACATGCATACTTAGTTATTTGCTATATTCTAGGTACCTGGATATGTCTTGAAAGTTATATGACATATAAAGATCAGACAACCATAAAATGCACTTGGCTTTTACAGTCCAATGCAATAAACAAATGTATTTTTACAGGACTGACAGGAATTAAATGGAACCTTCAGAAGACAATGAGTATGTGTTAATTTCAATGAAAGGAAACATCACCCTGCAACATATTCTACTATAATTTTTGTTAAGTAGGAAAGTCATTCTACATATTTCATGTAAAGCCATGATATGGAAATTATTACTTGCACAGAATATGAAAAAGCATGTATATTTAGCATTCACAGAGACAATCTATTTCTCATCACGATATAGAGATAAAGAGTGGCAATAACAGAAGAAGACTTAAGCAAAGACAAGATGCTTCAACGGTCCCAGAAGGCTTTGTGGTGTGCTATATTTATATAAACTTGTTGACTCACACATTAACATCCAAGAACATCAGAAGAGGAAGCAGCTGGAGGCTGGCACAGGGTCCTATTCCTGAGGAAATTCTGGGGAACTGTAGAACACTCAGGTCTGCTCCTGCTTGAAAAGCAGCAGAATCCTCAGGAAAGGAGATTTTATTCTCTGAGGGCTCAGCCTAGTTGGCAGCTCTTGAGTCTCCTTGGAGGAGCAGGGCCAGGAGACATCATGCATGACTACCACTGTGAGAAGCAAACACTGATAAATTATCTCTTTCTAGTGCTGCTGCCATTCCCAACAGGACAAGCAGTTAAGAATCACAAATAAAGAGACAACTCTGAAACAACACCCATAAGAATCAATGAGTATAGATTGATATTTTTTTTTCAGGTTTTTTTCCCCAATATTTATTAGATAACTTCTTCATTTACATTTCAAGTGTTATCCAGAAAGTTCCCTATACCCCCCCCCCTCCCGGCCCTGCTCCCCTATCCTCCCGCTCCCACATCTTGGCCCTGGTGTTCCCCTGTACTGGGGTATATAAAGTCTGCATGACCAAGGGGCCTCTCTTTCCAATGATGGCCAACTAGGCCATCTTCTTCTATATATGCAGCTAGAGACATGAGCTCAGGGGGTACTAGTTAGTTCATGTTATTCTTCCACCTATAGGGTTGAAGACCCCTTCAGCTCCTTGGGTACTTTCTCTAGCTCTTTCTTTGGGAACCCTGTGTTCCATCTAATATCTGACTGTGAGCTTCCACCTCCATGTTTGCCAGGCATTGGTATAGTCTCCCACGAGACAGCTATATCCAGGCCCTTTAAGCACTATCTTGCTGGCGTATGCTATAGTGTCTATGATTTGTGGCTGATTGTGGGATGGATCCCTGGCAGCCACAGACATTGGGTCCATCCTTTGGATTCAGCTTCACACATGATCTCTGTAACTCCTTCAATGTGTNGAGTTTTTGGGGTCACTTATATATACTATCATATCATCTGCAAATAGCGATAATTTGAGTTCTTCCTTTCCAATTTGTATCCCCTTGACCTCCTTTTGTTGTCGAATCGCTCTGGCTAGGACTTCAAGTACTATATTGAATAGGTAGGGAGAAAGTGGGCAGCCTTGTCTGGTCCCTGATTTTAGTGGGATAGATTGATATTTTTTTAATGTTGTAATTCCCATTTCATTATCTTCATTCTAAGATGCTTCCGAGGAACTCTTCAAGAAGTAGAACCAATGAATAAACTTTTGGAATCTGCTCTGAAGCTCAGCCTCTCCTGGATGGAATCTGGAGAAATGAGTAGAAATGAGAAGTTAGGACCTTAAAGACTTATGATTGAAAGCCACACTCCAAATTGGAGATAGTGTGGGAGCTGCATAGGAAGGCACAAGGAGAACTGGGGAGTCCAAAGAGAAGCCACGGTGTCCCAGAATGGGCTTTGGAACCTATTGTAGGAACCATCGATGTAGGTCACGGATTAGAAAAAGTTCTCTCACAGTGAAGTGGTGTTGGTGCATCCCTTTAACCCCAGTCTGTGGGAAGTAGAGGCAGGAGGATCTCTGAGTTTGAGAGCAGTTTGGTCTAGAGAGTGAGTTCCAGGAGAGCCAAGCCTACATAGTGATTCATAACTTCCTGTGAAGACTGGAGTCTCTACAATCTGGCTTTCCTCATGAGTTGTTATCTAAAACCATTCTCACTTCTACTTCTATATCTTTTCATATTAGACATCGGAGAGAGAGAGAACAGTTCCATTGAAGCCAATCCAAAATTTATAAAATCAATGAATTCATTAGTTGTAATCCTGGATGTCTGGATTTAGAGCATAAACAAAAGGAAGAAGGTTTGTGGTTCCCACATTTGCAGGAGATGTTCACATCTACTATGAATGTGTATTTGAGATAAAAATTATCATTTGGTTTGTTTTCTAAGACAGGATTCCCTGTGTAGCCCTGGCTCTCTTGGAACCCATTCTGTAGACCAGGCTGGCCTTGAACTCAGAGCTCTGCCTTCTTCTGCCTCCTGAGTGCTGGAATTAAAGACAAGTGTCTGTCTCTACTGCCTGGATTTAAAGAAACACAGTTTTAAAAGGCAGACCAAAATCCTGTTCCTTTTATGCAAAATATTGTGTGTAGGATACACTCTATACAAATTTCATCCCCCTTATGCCCATATGAACTACAATTAATTTAAGTAAAATTTTGAAAATTAAAAATTTTAGAGCACTAAAATTTGGAAATCAGTATGGCAGTTCCTTCAGAAGCTGGAAATAGATCTACTTCAATATTCAGCTATTGAATTCCTGGACATATCCAGGAATCCTCAGGAAAGTAGATTTTATTCTCTGAGGGCTCAGCCTAGTTGGCAGCTCTGGAGTTTCCTTGGAGGGGCAGGGCCAGGAGACATCATGCATGACTACCTCTGTGAGAAGCAAACATAGAGAAATTATCTCTTTCTAGTGCTGCTGCCATCCCCAACAGGACAAGCAGTTAAGAATCACAGATAAAGAGTCAACTCTGAAACAATACCTATCAGAATCCATGACTACAGATTGACATTTTTTAAATGGTAATTGGCATTTCATTATCTTCATTGTAAGATGCTTCTGGGAAACTTGTCAAGAGATATAGCCAAAACATGCTTCATTATACATCTCAACCATATGGATTGCTGCTTTATACACATAATCCAGGAATTTAAAACAACCTAGATATGCCTCAACAGGATAGTGCATTAGGAAAATATGGTACTTTTACACAATGGAATTTTTTTTTTTGATCTTTCTGGTCAGTTTTTATTTTGATCTCAGGCACTGGTGCAGAAGATGGCTCTGCCTTGCAGGGAGAGGCTTCACATAAACATCTCAGGATCTCAGGGTCCTTCCACCATGATACAGTCTGACCATTCTCTCCATTCAGTTATCTACTTCCTCTTCTTCCAATCTTCATCTTCATCTGCCTCCTCCTTGCTTTCATCTTGCTCTTCTGAATCTTTTTTGGATTTGTCTGTCTTCTTCTTTTGCTCTGAAGCTTCCTTCTTGCCTTTCTGCTCCCGCCTGTTTGCTTCTGGAGCTTCTTTCAGTGGTGTTATGAACTGTTGGAACTCCATCTCTTCCATGGCTGACAGCACACCACTGACATTCAGAGTCTTGTGCTTTCTTCTTCTTCTTCTTCTTCTTCTTCTTCTTCTTCTTCTTCTTCTTCTTCTTCTTCTTCTTCTTCTTCTTCTTCTTCTTCTTCTTCTTCTCCTTCTCCTCCTCCTCCTCCTCCTCCTCCTCCTCCTTCTTCATTAGATATTTTCTTTATTTACATTTCAAATGCTATCCCAAAAGTACCCTATACCACTCCCTGCTCTACTCCCCTACCCACCCACTTCCACTTCTTGGCCCTGGCGTTCCCCTGTACTGGGGCATATAAAGTTTGCAAGACGAAGGGTCCTCTCTTCCCAATGATGGCCAATTAGGCCATCTTCTGCTACATATGCATTTAGAGACACGAGCTCTAGGGATACTGATTAGTTCCTATTGTTCCACCTATACCGTTGCAGACCCCTTCAGCTCCTTTGGTACTTTCTCTAGCTCCTCCATTGGGGGCCCTGTGTTTCATTCTATAGCTGACTGTGAGCATCCACTTCTGTATTTGCCAGGCATTGGCATAGCCTCTCTCGAGATAGCTATATCAGCGTACTTTCAGCAAAATCTTGCTGGCATATGCAATAGTGTCTGGGTTTGGTGACTGATTATGGGATGGATCCCTGGGTGGGGTAGTCTCTGGATGGTCCATCCTTTCGTCTTAGCTCTAAACTTTGTCTCTGTAACTCCTTCCATGGGTATTTTGTTCCCTATTCTAAGGAGGAATGAAGTAGTCACACTTTGGTCTTTCTTTTTCTTGATTTTCTTGTGTTTTGCAAATTGTATCTTGGGTATTCTAAGTTTCTGGGCTAATATCCACTTATCAGTGAGTGCATTATCAAGTGACTTCTTTGGTGATTGGGTTACCTCACTCAGGATGATATCCTCCAGATACATCCATTTGCCCAAGAATTTCATAAATTCATTGTTTTTAATAATGGCTAAGATAAAAAATTCAGGTAACAGCAGAAGCTGGTGAGGATGTAGAGAAAGAGGAACACTCCTCCATTGCTGGTGGGATTTTAAGCTGGTACAACCACTCTGGAAATCAGTCTGGTGGCTCCTCAGAAAATTGGACATAGTACTACCGGAAGATCCAGCAATATTTCTACTGGGCATATACCCAGAAGATGTTCCAACTGGTAATAAGAACACAGGCTCCACTATGTTCATAGCAACCTTATTTATAATAGCCAGAAGCTGGAAAGAACTCAGATGTCCCTCAACATAGGAATGGATACAGAAAATGTGGTACATTTCCTTACATTGAGAACTTATTGGCACAGGATGTGGCATACAGAATAAAGACATTGGTGGTGCAGGAGACGATGTTTCATGGTTCTTGAAAATGTTGACTCCGTTGGGGTTGGGGGGTGACATTTGCCTCCTTGATGATCCTGGTAATGATGGCCTTGGGTAGATCTATGTCCTTGGGCCTCTCGTCCATTGCTGCCCACTGGTTCCTGACCCTTCTTCCCAGGTCTCCTCTTCAGACAGTTCTGGTGTCTCTAGACAATGGAATATTACTCAGCTGTTTAAAAAAAGGAAATCAGGAAATTTACTGGTAAAGAGATAGAACTAGAAAGAAATCTTCCTAAGTGAATTAACCACTTAGAAGACCCAGAAAGACAAATGTTGTCAGAATATATTTACTTGTATATTCATATTAGCTGTTCTATGTATAAATGTGGCAATACAATGACTCCTAAAGACATTCTGCTGTACTCATAGATCAGTGCCTTGCTAACCAATCACCAGAGAAGCTTCCGCCCACAATTGATGTGAACTAATACAGAGACCCACAGGCAGATGTTATGCAGAAAGCGAGAGATCATGAAATACTCAGTCCTAAAAGAGATTCACCAAACCTTTCCCCTCAGGGCTTAAGGAACCCTGTGAAAGTTTAGATGGAACCAGAAGGGATGGAAGACAGCAAGAAACCAAGGCCCTTTAAACACACAGGAGAGAAACACATGTGAACTCAGAGGCTGTTGCATGCACAGGTTCTGCCACAGACGGGGTCCTAGAGTTGAAAGGAGAAGCATCTAACCCAGAAGCTATCTCCAACTTACAAAGACTTGCAAATTAAAATTTAGGTTTCTCCAAGGGAGTCTCACTGTGTTAATAAACTATTTCTATGGGTAAACCATATGCCCAGCAGTAGATGCCAACATATGATGAATCCAATGGAATATTTGGAGGTTCCTTGTCTCATAAATATCGTGTTAGGGCCTTTTCATTTTGAAATTTTGTCTTTTTATTATTTATTTATTTGTTTGTATTTGTTTTTGTTTCTGTTTTTTTTTCTCCAGCCCTTTAACCATTCAGATTATTATGGCTTCTAGTTTTGTATTTTAACGGGATTCCTGACTTTGTGAATGAGTGGTTCTTACTGACTATATGAGTTTCTTGTGCCTTTTCTTAGCATCCTCTGTTTGCTTGCTTGTTTTGTTCTATTATGATATGTCAATTTATTTTATTTTATTTTATTTTATTTTATTTTATTTTATCTTAGAAGCCTGTATGATTTCTAATGAAATACAGAAAGGGGGTGGATCCAGTTGAGAGTGGAGATGGAGAGAAACTAGGAGACATATAGGAAGAGGATACTGTAATCATAATATAGTATATAAAATCTATTTTCAATAAAATAAAAGTAAAAATCATTATATATATATATATATATATATATATATATATATATATATATATTTCAAGAAATGAAAAACTTCAACTATTTTTTTATCTTTTTTTTTCTTTATTTTTTTCCATTTTTATTAGATATTTTTTTCATTTACATTTCACATGTTCTCTCCAAAATCCCCTAAAACCTCCCCATCCCCCACCCTGCTCCCCTACCCACCCCACCCAGTCCCCCCTATTGGCCCTGGCATTCTCCTGTACTGGGGCATATAAAGTTTGCATGACCAAGGGGCCTCTCTTCCCAGTGATGGCCAACTAGGCCATCTTCTTCTATATATGCAACTAGAGACGTGAGCTCTGGGGGTACTAGTTAGTTCATGTTGTTCTTTCACCTATAGGGTTGAAGACCCCTTCAGCTCCTTGGGTACTTTCTCTAGCTCCTTCCTTGGGAACCCTGCGTTCCATCTAATAGCTGACTGAGAGCATCCACTTTTGTGTTTGCCAGGCACTGGTATAGCCTCCCATGAAACAGCTATATCAGGGTCCTTTCAGCACTATCTTGCTGGCATATGCAATAGTGTCTGTGTTTGGTGGCTGATTATGGGATGGATCCCCGGCTGCAGGAGTCATTGGTTGGTCCATCCTTTAGATTCAGCTCCTCACTTGATCTCTGTAACTCCTTCAATGTGTGCTTTGTTCTTAATTCTAGGAAGGGGCAAAGTATCCACATTTTGATCTTCCTTCTTCTTGAGTTTCATGTGTTTAGTAAGTTGTATCTTGGGTAGTCTATGTTTCTGGGCTAATATCCACTTATCAGTGAGTACATGTTATATGAGTTCTTTTGTGATTGGGTTACCTCACTTAGGATGATACCCTCCAGATCCATCCATTTGCCTAGGAATTTCATGAATTCATTGTTTTTAATAGCTGAGTAGTACTCCATTATGTAAATGTACCACATTTTCTGTATCCATTCCTCTGTTGAGGGACATCTGGGCTCTTTCCAGCTTCTGGCTATTATGAATAAGGCTGCTATGAACATNTCCCCCATCCCCGCCCTGCTCCCCTACCAACCCCCTCCCACATAATGGCCCTGGCGTTCCCCTGTACTGGGGCATATAAAGTCTGCATGACCAAGGGGCCTCTCTTCCCAGTGATGGCCAACTAGGCCATCTTCTTCCATATATGCAGCTAGAGACATGAGCACAGGGGGAACTAGTTAGTACATGTTATTCTTCCATCAATAGGGTTGAAGACCCCTTCAGCTCCTTGGGTACTTTCTCTAGCTCCTTCCTTGGGAGTCCTGTGTTCCAACTAATAGCTGACTGTGAGCATCCACTTCTGTGTTTGCCAGGCACTGGTATAGCCTCCCACAAGACAGCTATATCAGGGTCCTTTCAGCATTATCTTGCTGGCATATGCAATAGTGTTTATTTTTGGTGGCTGATTATGGGAAGGATCTCCGGCAGCCGCAGTCACTGGTTGGTCCATCCTTTTGATTCAGCTTCACACATGATCTCTGTAGCTCCTTCAATGTGTGCTTTGCGCTTAATTCTAGGAAGGGGCGAAGAGACCACATTTTGAATTTCATTCTTCTTGAGTTTCATGTGTTTATTAAATTGTAACTTGGGTAGTCTATGTTTCTGGGTTAATATCCACATATCAGTGAGTACATGTTATGTGAGTTCTTTTGTGATTGGGTTACCTCACTCAGGATGACACCCTCCAGATCCATCCATTTGCCTAGGAATTTCATATATTTATTGTTTCTAATAGCTGAGTAATACTCCATTGTGTAAATGTACCAAATTTTTTGTATCCATTCCTCTGTTGAGGGACATCTGGGTTCTTTCCAGCTTCTGGTTATTATGAATATGGCTGCTATGAACATGGTGGAACATGTGTCCTTATTACCAGATGGAACCTCTTCTGGATATATGCCCAGTAGATGTATTGCAGGATCTTCCAGTAGTACTATGTCCAATTTTCTGGGGAACCGCCAGACTGATTTCCAGAGTGGTTGAACAAGCTTGCAGTCCCAACAGTGGAGGAGTGTTCCCCTTTCTCCACATCCATGCCAGCATCTGCTGTCACCTGATCTTTTGATCTTAGCCATTCTTACTGGTGTGAGGTGGAATCTCAGGGTTGTTCTGATTTGCATTTCCCTGATGATTAAGGATGTTGAACATTTTTTCATGTGCTTCTCAGCCATTCGGTATTCCTCAGTTGAGAATTCTTTGTTTAACTCAGTGCCTCACTTTTTAATGGGGATATTTGATTTTCTGGTGTCCACCTTCTTGAGTTCTTTATATATATTGGATATCAGCCCCCTATCTGATTTAGGGTTGGTAAAGATCCTTTCCCAATATGTTGGTGGCTCTTTTGTCTTGCTGACAGTATCTCTTGCCTTACAGAAGCTTTGCAACTTTATGAGGTCCCATTTGTCAATTCTTGATCTTACAGCACAAGCCTTTGCTGATCTATTCAGGGTGTAACAGCTGCTCAAAAGGGGTCTTCAACCCTATAGGTAGAAGAATAACATGAACTAACTAGTACCCCCTGAGCTCATGTCTCTAGCTGCATATATAGAAGAGGATGGCCTAGTTGGCCATCATTGGGAAGAGAGGCCCCTTGGTCATGCAGACTTTATATGCCCCAGTACAGGGGAAAGCCAGGGCCAAGATGTGGGAGTGGGTAGGTAGAGGAGCAGGGCCGGGAGGGGGGGAGGTTATAGGGAACTTTCTGGATAACATTTGAAATGTAAATGATGAAATTATCTAATAAATGTTGGAAAAATAAAGAGAATAAAGAAAATAAATTATTGTTTTTTTGAAATATTTTTGAGAATTTCATTCAATACATTTTGATAAGATTCTCTTCCTTTTCTCAACTGCTCCATTCAGGAAAAGAGACCTTCCCTTATCTCCATCTATCCAACTGCAAGTTCTTTCTCTCAACCAGGGAGATTTGTAAAGAAACCTCTCCCTACTGTGGGCGGAACATCTAAGGTATTGGGGGTGTTTCTTCAGGGTAGCATGAAAGAAGTGTTTTGGGTGGAGAATGGTGGTATATTTCTTCACTGCGTGTCTGAGTGATTTTATCTCAAAGGGAAGATATTTATTAGAAATGTATATAATCAGGGAACAAAGAAGGCAGTGTTTGTGATACAGTTTATTTGTTTTAGATGTTAGTGTTGCCGTGTCTATCCCAGTCTACTTATCTTTACCAAGGTCATGTTTTTACCTAGGGGTACAAGCAGAAGACATATGGGCAACATATTAAGGCTATGGATATGAGATTAGAATCCAGGATTAGTTATTCAGTATGAGGTATAGGTCTCACAATGGGGATTTAGTATTGTCCCATGAAATGGAGGCATCATGTGGGACCGAGCATTCAACTCATGCAGTCAGACACTCCCAGTATATAGTGTCAGAATTAAGTCAGACAACCTCCTTTTGGTGTTCACCAGAGAACAGATTGCCTAATTTCTGGGGAATCCTCTTAACAACTAACTCTCCATGTCTCAGTGACAGCATCTGCTGTCACCTGAATTTTTGATCTTAGCCATTCTGACTGGTGTGAGGTGGAATCTCAATGTTGTTTTGATTTGCATTTCCCTGATAATTAAGGATGTTGATGATTAAGGATGAGGTTATTAACATAAAAGTAGAAAAAAATTACCTTGATTTTTCTCCATTGTTTGATAGGATGTCAGTATCTAGCTCTCAGACTGTTCTGAGATCCAAATAGATTATACTCATCAGTGTTCTTCTGGTGTGAGTGATGCCAGTACACAGAGAAAACAGACAAAAGAAATAGTCCCCCATGAAAATGAAACAACCACATAAAACAAAGAAAATGGCAAATTAAACAGAGCTGTTGTTATCAAAGCTCATAGAGAAGCACAAAACCCAAGCCTCCCTGTGGTCTGGTGACAAAGTCAGCTGTCAGGCCCCATGAGAACACAGTCAAACTCTCATTTTCCTCCTAGTTTTTCTAATACTAGTAAGTCATGTGTAAATAGTCTACAGTAGAAACAGTTAAAATATGGTCCATGGATCAGCCCATCAGCAGTACAGACGAGATGATTAGAAATTGAGAATCTGCAACATTCTATTCAGAGCCACCAAATCCAAATCTATATTTTTGTCATTTCTCCAAGTGATCTGAAGGACAGAAACATGATGCAATCTCAACATTATCCATATTATTCTATACTATAGGGCCTTGTAATTGAGGACATTCCAATTGTATTTATTTATTTATTTATTTATTTATTTATTTATTTATTTGATATTTTCTTAATTTATATTTCAAATGCTATCCTGAAAGTTCCCTCTACCGTCCCCCCGCCCTGCTCCCCTACCTACCCACTCCCAGTTCTTGGCCCTGGCGTTCCCCTGTACTGGGGCATATAAAGTTTGCATGACCAAGGGGCCTCTCTTCCCATTGATGGCCGACTAGGCCATCTTCTGCTACATATGCAGCTAGAGACACGAGCTCTAGGGGTTCTGGTTAGTTCATATTGTTCTTCCTCTTATAGGGTTGCAGACCACTTCAGCTCCTGGAGTTTTATCTCTAGCTTTTCCATTGGGGGCCCTGTGTTCCATCATATAGATGACTTTGAGCATCCACTTCTGTATTTGCCAGGCACTGGCATAGCCTCATAGGAGACAGTTATATCAGGGTCCCTTCAGCAAACTCTTGCTGTCCTATGCAATAGTGTCTGAGTTTGGTGACTGATTATGGGATGGATCCCTGGGTGGGGTAGTCTCTGGATAGTCCATCCTTTTGTCTTAGCTTCAAACTTTGTCTCTGTAACTCCTTTCATGGGTATTTTGTTCCCTATTCTAAGGAGGAATGAAGTATCCACATGCTGGTCTTCCTTCTTCTTGATTTTCTTGTGTTTTGCAAATTCTATATTGGGTATTCTAAGATTCTGTGCTAATATACAATTATCAATGAGTGCAAATATAGTGACTTCTTTTGTGATTGGGTTACCTAAGGATGATATCCTCCAGATACATCCATTTGCCCAAGAATTTCATAAATTCATTGTTTTTAATAGCAAAGTAATACTCCATTGTGTAAATGTACCATATTTTCTGTATCCATTCCTCTGATGAGGGACATCTGGGTTCTTTCCAGCTTCTGGCTATTATGAATAAGGCTGCTATGAACATAGTGGAACATGTGTCCTTATAACCAGATGGAAACTCTTCTTGATATATGTCAAGTAGAGGTATTGCTGGGTCTTCTGGTAGTACTATGTCCAATTTTCTAAGGTACCGCCAGACTGATTTCCAGAGTGGTTGAACAAGCTTGCAGTCCCACCAACAGTGGAGGAGTGTTCCCCTTTCTCCACATCCACGCCAGCATCTGCTGTCACCTGATTTTTTGATCTTAGCCATTCTTACTCGTGTGAGGTGGAATCTCAGGGTTGTTTTGATTTGCATTTCCCTGATGATTAAGGATGTTGAAAATTTTTTCAGGTGCTTCTCAGCCATTCTGGTCCTTGAATTCTTGATCTTTCCAAGACTTTTATCATGAATGGCTGTTGGATTTTGTTAAATGCCTTCTCAGCATCTAAGGAGATGATCATGTGATTTTTGTCTTTGAGTTTGTTTATATAGTGAATTACGTTGATGCATTTCTGTATATTAAACCATTCCTGCATCCCTGGGATGCAGCCTACTTGGTTATGATTCGTGATCGTTTTGATGTGTTCTTGGATGCGGTTTGCGAGGATTTTATTGAGTATTTTTGCATCAATATTCATGAGAGAATTTGGTCTGAAGTTCTCTTTCTTTGTTGGATCTTTGTGTGGTTTAGGTATCAGAGCAACTGTGGCTTCATAGAATGAATTGGGTAGAGTACTTTCTATTTCTATTTTGTGAAATAGTTTGAGGAGAGTTAGAATTAGGTCTTCTTTGAAGGTCTGATAGAACTCTGCACTAAAACCATCTGGTCCTGGTCTTTTTTTGGTTAGTAGACTATTGATGACTGCTTCTATTACTTTAGGGGAAATGGGACAATTTAGGTTGTCAATCCGATCCTGATTTAACTTTGTTACCTGGTATCTGTCTAGAAAGTTGTCCATTTCATCCAGGTTTTCTAGTTTTGTTGAGTATAGCTTTTTGTAGTAGGATCTGATGACGTTTTGGATTTCCTCAGGTTCTGTTGTTATGTCTCCTTTTTCATTTCTGATTTTGTTAATTCGGATACTGTCCCTGTGTCCTCTAGTTTGTCTGGTTAAGGGTTTATATATCTTTTTGATTTTCTCAAAGAATCAGCTTCTGGTTTGGGTGATTCTTTGAATAGTTCTTTTTGTTTCTACTTGGTTGATTTCGGCCCTGAGTTTGATTATTTCCTGCCATCTACTCCTTTTCGGTGAATTTGCTTCTTTTAGTTCTAGAGCTTCTAGGTGTGCTGTCAGGCTGCTAGTGTATGCTCTCTCTAGCCTTGATTGTGGGTATGGTGGACATTTCATTTGAAGGACTTATAATTTCTGCCTTCCATATGAGTAATAGTAATATACACTATAATAATTAAGAACCTTAAAGTAACTTCTTTCCCAATGTTTTTTCAAGTTCTCTGTAACTCCTCTGGTAGATGTGAGCAGTCAGTGATATTTACTCCATAACAAATGTCTCAAGGACTGAGTAAATCTTAGAGTGGCATGTAACTAATGAATAGGAAGATGTCTAAGTACTGGTATGTTTAGGCTGGCTGGATGTCACCAATCTTTCTGCAAAAGCCACTTGGATGATTATAGTTTTGAATAAAAAATTAAGTATGAATTCATTTGTCTTGATGGAAGACTACTTTAAGAAAAACTCTATAAAATGTCCATCTCATTCTTTGTGGCATGGTAGCAAATGACATCATCTCTCCTCTCTTCCACTTTATAGCTCACTGCTTCTGTCCTCTGGTAGTGCTTCCTTGATCTTAGAGTGCCAAGTCCTGCTTCGTCATGCAAGGAATTGGGTTCTCACCCCTGAAACAGAGCTAGCAGGTCATGGACCTCCATGAGTGTTTATGGTTGGGAATAAGGCTTGTTTGTATAATAATGTATACATTATCATGTTCCTCCATTGAGGAATGTCCTCTGTGTCAGAGTTGATGACTACATGATAATCAGAACCAGCATAGAGGGCGAACGTGTGGGTAATGTCTCAGTAAAATGGTAAACACTGAGACCTTCAGGACAGCCCTTAAAGCTGCAGGAAATATCTCTGAAAGCATAAGTTCAATAATATATAATTTTACAACTATGTAAAATATAAGGATGCAGTATGAATTGTATAAGGAGCTTTGCAAATCTCATAGAACATAGGTAGTTCTATGAGTTGTGAGTTGTGAGCTGTGAGCTGTGAGCTGTGAGCACTGAGCCAGCGTGTCAGAAAGATGCAAAGGCAGGCATATTCCTGAGTTCAAGTTCAGCCTGGGACAGAGCTTGGTAGGCCCAGCCATGGTAGGAATGGCAATCTCAGATTGAGATTCAATCCAGCTAGTTTATTGTCTGTGCTTACAAAGGCAGGCAGATCTCTGAGTTCATTTGCAACTGTTAAAAATAAGTGCTGGCTGGTGATGAAGGCTAATTCATGGGAATGCTAATCAATGGGAAACCTGGAGTAAATGACTGTATTGAAGCTATCTGGAGATCTCCAGAGAAAGCTGTCTTGAGCAAAGCATAAGTTGAGAGCTTGGACCCACAATTTGACTTCACGTTGTTCTTTTTGCTCCTCCCAAACACCCTTTCTACAGGAATCCCTGACCAAGGCTGGTCCTTGGCATTAGAGTAATTCTTAACATGCCCACTTCTTTCCACATTTCAGTGTAGAGTTAAAATGCTTTCATGAACAAATTTAAGTCAGAAAGAAAGGGGGAAGAGGGAAGGCAGGAGGAGGAAGGAGAAAGAGAAAGAGAGAGAGAGAGAGAGAAGAGAAGAGAAGAGAAGAGAAGAGAAGAGAAGAGAAGAGAAGAGAAGAGAAGAGAAGAGTGAAGAGAAAGTATGAATCAAGACTTTCTGGTTCCATATCATACATAGCTAGCCCAAATCTCCATGCTTAATGAGAATCATCTCTATTCTCAACTACTTTGTGTTTCATGATTCTCTAGAAATATAGTAATTCTATTACTATCAGGATCATTATGCATGACAGCTGGCCCCTTATGCCTGATTCATAGTCTAACAGACTTGGGAGCTCAGATAAGCTCACCATGGAACATATTCAGTGTGAAAAATCTGCCTTTACTATGTCCTATCTTTGGCTATCTAGCCTTGTATATTTGAAAGCACTGATAACTTATATACTGATAGACATATGTGGTTAAGTAGAGAGGTCCTGGAAGTCAGACAGTTTAAGAAAGAGCCAGATCTGTGCTACTGTATGGAATCCAAGGACAATGATGTTATTATCTTTCTCATGTTTTTTTTTTATATGACGAATAAATGAAATGAATCATGTAAAGAGCTATCAATGTGTAATGTCTGACACTCAGTAAGTGATAAACTCTCTGTGCCTTCACTTATATATCTTTATTAAAATTGGATGAAGTATTAATTAACCATCAAATAAAGAACACATAGTCTTTTCAATACATTGGACATTTGCAATCCTGATGATATTGGGCAAGACTCTGAACATGAAAGTCCATTTCATTTCAAGACAGGAGAGAAATAAATCACATGAAGCTCCTTGAGAATACACTTGAAATTTCTGGGGACTGACTTCTAGTCTTCAGGCATTGCTTAACTAGGTCAAATCAGCAAAGCTCAACCTACTACCAGGCTGGAGAGCCAGTTCAATACTGGCCTCTTCCTATAAAGTTTACTGTCAGAGATGAGAGATGCTTAAGTGGATAGTGACCCTCGTAGGTAGGTCCATGGTATATGGACCAACAGAGGTAGAGATCCTAATGGAGAGATGCTGGGTAGCCATGCACAGAGAAAGTCACACATGTTTAAATCATAGCTCATCATCTGCAGAATCTTTAACTGCCCAAATTAGTTAATCTGATTTTCACTATCAGTGTATTCAGAGACAATGCTCTTTCTTACCCCTTTATTAGCTACTAATAAACCATGGACTACCAAATGTATAAGTAATATTAAAGCTCTTTCAGTATCTGTAGATTTTTGCAAAAGTCTCTGCGTAATTCACAGAATGGACAAGTGTGACTGTAAGAGATGAGGAGAGTTCTATGTGGGGCTTTGGGAGTCAGTGGATGCAGCTTGTTTTCTTCTTAATCTTATGATACATGTAATTTGTGAGGTTATATAATTAGAATTTTGATAAAATATATTTAAATTTGGGACCCACAAAATGAATTAAAATATTTAATTTCATAGCTAAATAAATTCAACAAAATAAAACCAATCATGCTTGATAAAATGTCATTTCATGGAAAGCAAATGGATATACCATATGTAGTATTTTTCCTCCAAATTAAGAGAAAGTGTGTGGTATTATGCTATTAAATAAAGATAAGAAGAAAATAGTGACTTTTTCTGTATTTAGGAAATAGTTGGGGATCAAAATTAGAGGAAACTATCAAGACTTGTGGTCCAAATATCACACCAGTTGGGAATGGTTTTCATTGCAGAGTGACCTTCTGAGGGCACCCTTGACCTCAGCATTCCTCAGGCTGTATATTAGGGGGTTCAACATGGGGTTGAAAAAACTGTAAAACAGGAAAAGGATCTTCTGCAGCTCTTCAGGGTGCTGGGACTTGGGGGCCATGTACATGACAATGGCACTGCCAAAGAAGAGCCCTACCACACAGAGGTGGGAGGAACAGGTGGAGAAGGCCTTTCTGCGACCTTCCCCTGACTGGATTCTCAGGATGGCCACCAGGATGCGTGTGTAGGAGACTAGAACAAAGCACAAGGGCCCCACTAAGGCAAACACACAGGCTGCAAAGATGACGACTTGATTGAGTGTTGTGTCAGCACAGGCCAGCTTGAGGACAGACAGGATTTCACAGAAGAAGTGATTGATTTCATGAGGTCCACAGAAGGGCAGCCTCAGGATGAGAAGTAAGTGGACCAGAGCCAGGAGAAAGCTGACTATCCAGGAAACAGCAGCCAGGATGGTACACACTGTCCAGTTCATGATGACTGTGTAGTGTAGTGGGTGGCAGATGGCAACATATCGATCATAGGACAGCACCACAAGGAGGACACATTCTGTGTTCGCAAATGTCAAAAACAAGTAAGTCTGCATCATGCATCCAGCAAAGGAGATGGGCTTGGTCTCATCCAAGAGGTTTACCAGTGTTTGCGGCACTGTGTCGCAGGCATAGGCAATGTCAACAGCAGCCAGATTGGAGAGGAAGAAGTACATAGGAGAGTGCAGCCTGGGCTCTAAGCAGATTAATCCAAGGGTAAACCCATTCCCTAACAATGTAAAGATGTAGCAGAATGAGAATAATGCCAAAAGAATTAGATGAATCCTTGGTCCAAGACAGAATCCCAGCAGGATGAACTCTGTGACCATTGTCTGATTTTCTTCCATGTTTTTTTTTTCTATGAAGAAGAGATAGAAAACATTAGGAGATGCAATTATGTTAAAACCTCTTTTTTTTCAAGTCAGATTTTTTTTTTGGTGTGAAATACTTTTAAAACATACTCGTAGAAACTTACTCAAGTATACTAATGAATTAAACATTAGCTATCAAATAGTAAAATTGCCTGTCAATCTACTCACATTTCAGTGTCAGCATCCAATTTTCAGAGGGGAAATATGTCCGTAGTTACTGACTTGGAACCACTGGCACTGGCACTGATGTAGTCAAGGACTACCAAACCTATATGAACAAAAATATCATGATATAGTGTTTACTTTCATGTGTGCCACTCTTTTAGAGAGTTACTAGGTCATAGAAATAATACTGGAGTTTTTAGTAGACTAATGTCAGGGGGAAAATAGAGAAAGTAATTGCTTTGGTAGAAATCAGGTTGTTGTTACAAATTTTCAAATAGTTATTTACAAAAATTTAAATGGTAACTGGAGTATAAAGGCAGTTCTTGATGGAAAAAAATAACTGGTGTCAAGACAAAGATTGGAGCTAAGATGAAAGGATGGACCATACAGAGACTACCCCAACCCAGGGATCCATCCAATAATCAGCCACCAAAACCAGACACTACTGCATATGCCAGCAAGATTTCGCTGAAAGGATCCTGATATAATTATCTCGAGTGAGGCTATGCCAGTGCCTGGTAAATACAGAAGGGGATGCTCATAGTCATCTATAGGATGGAACAGAGGGCCCCTAATGGAGGAGCTAGAGAAATTACCCAAGGATCTGAAGGAGTCTACAACCCTTTAGGTAGAACAACAATATGAACTAACCAGTACCCCCAGAGCTCGTTTCTCTAGGTGCATATGTAGCAGAAGATGGCCTACTCGGCCATCATTGGGAAGAGAGGCCCCTTGGTCTTACAAACTTTATATGCCCCAGTACAGGGGACTGCCAGGGCCAAGAAGTGGGAGTGAGTGGGTAGGGGAGCAGGGAGAGGAGAGGGTATAGGGAACTTTCGGGATAGCATTTGAAATGTAAATAAAGAAAATATCTAATAAAAAATGGAAAAAAAACCTGGTGTCTTATGGAATAGAAGAAATTTAACACATGCACAGGACTTGTGATGCTATGAGAAAGAAGTAATTAGTAGAACTAATATTTAATTATAGTTCTATATGGAATTATATTTTTATTTTATAATGGATAATACCTATGTATAAATGAATCAAAATATTTATTCTTGCTTTGATAAATGAACACACATCAATGTTTAATAATTTGGCAACTGGTCATTGAAAGTTATTGATTCACTATACTCATATTTCTACACACAGAAAGTAGGGCAGTTTGTGTCAGATTGAACAGTGTTACAAGCCTAACACTTTGTAAAGTAGGCAAGTTTTGTATTCCTATAAACTATCATGGATTTGAAGGGTGTCCATGATTTGAAATTTGTCTTGCACTATCTGTTTCAACTTCCCCTTCTCAATTTTAGCACAATAAAAGTAGTCTAAAGTAAAAATAAGGCAGAAGAATACTAATCTTATTTTTCTTTTCAAACCTTACAAAATGGTTACATTTTGTTACTTTATCCTGAATCATGTCTGTGTGCAGAGGTCAAAGGACAGCTTTCAGAAGCTGGCTCTGCCCTTTCACCTTGTGGGTTCCACCGAATGAACCTGAGTTGACAGGCTTGGTAGCAAGCACCTTTACCTGCAGAGTCATCTTGCTCTCCTACTCGTTTTACATTAATTCAATACTTTCTTAATTCAATACTTTCTATTGTGAAATTCCAAATAAAATAAGTTGCTATTTAGGCAAACCTCAGACAACCTCAGAATCAAGAATTGTCATGGTCTTTGTAAGTAGGCAATTGCAAATTGATAATTCAGTTGGTTACTTTACAGAAATCTGAATGGATAAATTAGGGATTAAATAGTCTATAAAACTGGCCCTGTGATTTTTTATTTTGGATCATAATTACTTCACTAAGTCTTGTTGAAATACAACATAGTTTTTAATGAAAACTTTGCCAGAGCCATTTCCTGGGCAAAATAATGTGAAGCTTAGCTACTTTCTCAAATAAACAATGCTAGGAATAACACTGAGCTAGGCTAGTCCCTAGTTTAACTGTCATCTGCAGCAAGTGGTGTTACATGTTTGTTGAAGAATTGTTATCAGAGAGAGAATTTATTTCTTAAAGAAACAATTGTAAAATTACAAAACCATAAATAACTGCTGACAACAGTAACCTAGAAATGGAAAGCTCATCCAGTTGTTGAATGTAATCTCTCAGAGGCAGGGCTGGAGGATTTGACCAATCAGTGAGCTCAAATTAGCTACTTTCATGAAATATCTGCTGGAGAAAGGGTAAAATGATGGACAGAGATGGATGTGGAGTATATATTCCATGCCTATGAAGTAGCATTTGACAGTTTATGCAAAATGACCTACAGGAGAGGGGACAAGGGAACCATGTGAAGCAAGAATTCATGATGTCTGCACTGCACAGGGCAGGTTGGTGACTGGCCATCTATCAGCTTTATTTGGCTTGGTTTCTGACTAGTTATTCTAGCTGTCATTTCACATTATTTTCAGCCCTTGGTAATTATCCCTTTTCTTGAACAGGTGACCCTACATTATTTACAAAGAAGGAACATGATTAACAAAATTCTCTGCTTGTGTTTCAGTTATACTTTGGCTTTGAAATAAAGAGTCTTTAGATATTATAGCTTATGCTCTATGCACTTGTGCTTTGAAGGAGCATGAATTTTTTTTCTTCTTAAAGAAAATTTCCAAGGCTAGAACTAGAAAGCAGGGAACAGACTCTAGACCAATACAACCCCTTTAGTACCATACTTTGTAAAGACATAGTTTCCTTAATGGAAATCAATGTTGTGCCTACTTTCATAGAAGCATTATTGATACATGACCAACTTAGATTCAGTGAAAATAATCTACATAATATATATTTTTAAAATTTCATGCGTAACATACTCATTCAATATAAGGTTAATGTTGAATTTTTTAGAATGAAAGGCTCAAACTTTAAGTACTAAGTACATACATAAGGCATGGAAAAATACTGGATTGTATCTCTCTCTCTCTCTCTCTCTCTCTCTCTCTCTCTCTCTCTCTCTCTCTGTGTGTGTGTGTGTGTGTGTGTGTGTGTGTGTGTGTGTTTTACTAATCCCAGACACAGAAAGATGGAGAAGTCAGATGTATTAGCGTCTTGTTAGTGGTATTATTTCAGTCTTGAAACACACATGTTCTACACCAGTAGAAAACAATCGTTTATTTTGTATTCCAGATGTTTGTTATGTGAAGACACAAAAATAAAGAAGAAAATAACTAACCTTTGTTTTCTTATGAAATCTAATTTATTTAAAGCTATAGTCTCTTACAGTTATGCTAAATCAGTTCTTTCTTTATATAGGAAAAAAAAAGCCCTCAAAGTCATAAAATGTCTTTCTTTTTTTTTTATTTTTTTTCAACTTTTATTAGATATTTTCTTCATTTACATTTCAAGTGTTATCCAGAAAGTTCCCTATATCCTCCCCCCTCCCGGCCCTGCTCCCCTACCCACCCGCTCCCACCCCTTGGCCCCGGCGTTCCCCTGTATTGGGGCATATAAAGTCTGCATAACCAAGGGGGCCTCTCTTCCCACTGATGGCCAACTAGGCCATCATCTTCTATATATGCAGCTAGAGACACGAGCCCAGGGGGTACTAGTTAGTTCATGGTTATTCTTCCACCTATAGGGTTGAAGATCCCTTCAGCTCCTTGGGTACTTTCTCTAGCTCCTTCTTCCTTGGGAACCCTGTGTTCCATCTAATAGCTGACCGTGAGCTTCCACCTCCATGTTTGCCAGGCATTGGTATAATAAAATGTCTTTCTTATGATCTGTGTTAAAGATCCTTAGTATTTGATAAGATCAACTAAAGAATTTACAATATGTTAAACACTTGAGTTTGATATTTATTTTTCTTATATTTTTATTAGATAACTTTTTGACATATCTAATTAAAAACAATTAATGGAAACTAATTACTAAGATGTCTACAAGGACCTACCACTGATATATGTATTCCAGTTGCAATTATAAATTTCAAGTATGATATATACATTAATGTATATCACATGTATGTATGTTTGCATGTAATGGATTATTTTAAAAATCTATAAGTGGACAAAATTTTATCAAGTTAAAATAACATCTCATGGCTTAAACAATCTACAGTAAATATTTAAATAAGAGACTTTTTTTTTCTGTACAGCAAAGCTTCAACACTTCAACATTCCATATTTTAAAAAGCAAATCCCAAAGTTTGCCTCTTCTCTGTAGTTGCAGACATGGGCCAGACAGAATTTGTCATATGACTTCCTGTTGTTTACCAATTGTGCAGCTCAAATAGAAGCCTGGATACTTGTATGCAATGAGAAAGAACAGAAGATGAATTAGTTTTCTTGATTGCACTATAACAAAGAGAGGCTTTTCCAGGTCATCTTATAGATGACTCTATTAAGTAGTATAAAGACCATTCCTCCATGGCCTCTGCATCAGCTCCTGCTTCCTAACCTGCTTGAGTTTCAGTCCTGACTTCCTTGGTAATGAACAGCAGTATGAAAATGTAAGCTGAATAAACCCTTTCCTCTCCAACTGGCTTTTCGGTCATAATGTTTTGTCCAGGAATAGAAACCCTGACTAAGACACCTATGCACCAAGCATTATGGGAAAAGTAGGGCAGATTGATGAAACAAGTATTGTGAAGACATTATTGTAAAAATAAAATACAATATCTTTTTCAGGACAAAGATATTAATATAAAGGCAAACTTTAAATATCAAAACCTTCTAAGCAGGCTATTTAGAGTTTCTTGACATTTCATTCTTTTCTCACTTTGCCCCATGATCAGACACATCTGTCCATTTCCATATACATGCCACAAACATGTCCTCCAGACCTCAGATGACTTAATATGTATTTATTTTTCAGCACATATCTACTTTTCTAAATACATTCTTAAAGATGTGTTCAAAGAAAGGTATGTTTAAGACATAGTCTTGACATTCATTTGACTTCATAATCTATTGGAATTAAAATTACTTTCATAAGCTTAGCATGTATTTGACAGTGGTAACAAGAATTAAATGTAACCTTTATGAAATCACCAACATATATTAATTGTTCTGAAGTGGAGCATTACTCTGTAACATATCCTACTCTTCTACTATATTGTTGTTGAGCAGGAGAATTACTTCACATATTTCATCCAAGCTCACAATGTAGAAATTACTTACTATTCATGTAGATTAATGACCATGTAAATTCAGCATCCATAGAGACAACTGATTTCTCTTCTTGATTAATAAAGAGTAGCAATAAATGAGGGAGACGAGGCCAAAACCCAGAAGCTTTAGCAAATCTGGGAGTACTTAGGTAGTAAAGTAAAGCCAGGCACCCTTCTTATCTGAACATTAAACTCAAGGATTTCAAGAGAGGAAGCAGCTGGAAGTTGGTATAGATCCTGTATCCTCAGATCTTCATGGAACTGCAGAAACCTCCCTGCCTGAAATGCAGGTGCATACTCAGGAAAGGTGGTAGTATTCTCTTAGGGTCCAACCTGGATGGCAGTCTTGAGGGAATCACAGGAAGGGCTATGCTGTGAAATACCCTCCTGCATGCCCACCTCAGCTAAAAGCAGCGAGGAAGCAATTGTGTTTGTCTATTTCTGTTCTTATCTCCAGAACACAATTAGGAAACATAACCATCGAACATACCTCTGAGACAACAACTCTCACTAGAATTCCTAAGTACTTCTCATTATATGAGCTCATAACTTTCAGAATAGCATTATTTCCAGTCTCCAGAGGATTCTGGTAAGCCTACCAAGAAGCAGGACTACTGGATGAGCTTTCTGACATCCAGTCTGCAAGTCAGCTTGTTTTGCCCTGAACTGAAGCATAGATGGAGAAAACAAGACTCTAAAACTAATCTGATTGCAAGTTGCACTCCAAGGTGGGAAGATGGTGTGAAAGCTGCTTAGAGAGTCATCCATCGTCTGCAAAATTCATGATGTTCTTGTTTTTACTAACTGAATAGTATCCCATTGAGTAAATGAATCACATTTTCTGTATTCATTCTTTGGTTGAGGGACATATGGATTGTTTGCAGTTTCTGCTTATTATAAATAAAACTTGCTATAAACATAGTGGAGAATGTGTCCTTGCGATATTGTGAAGCATCTTTTGGGTACATACCCAGGAGGTATAGCTGGGTCTTCAGGTAGGACTATTTCCAATTTTCTGAGAAATGGCCAGATTGTTTTGCAGAGTGACTGTACAAGTTTGCAATCCCACCAGCAATGGAGGAGTATTCCTCTTTCTTTACATCCTCACTAGCATGTGCTGTCACTTGAGTTTTTGATCTTAGCCATTCTGATTGGTGTGAGGTGAAATCTCAGGGTCATTTTGATTTGCCTTTCCTTGATGACTAAGGATATTGGACACTTATTTAAGTGCTTCTCAGCCATTCAAAATTCCTCTATTGAGAATTCTCTGTTCAGCTCTATACCCCATTTTAAAATAGGACATGCATGCTATGAACTCACTGATAAGTGGACATTAGCCATAAAGTACAGGATACCCAAGATACACACCAGAGACCGAAAGATGTTAAACAAGAAGGAAGGCCCAAGTGAGATGACTGAATCTTACTTAGAAGGGGGAATAAATAGTCATAGGAGGCAGATGGAGGGAGATAACTGGGAGGGAGAGAGGATGGCAGGGGAATGGGGGGGATAGGTATAGGGTGTGAGTACAGATAGGAGAGAGAGCCAGAGGGTCAGAGGGCCAGGAGAATGAAGGGAAATCTGCACCTACCAGGGGTGAGAAGTCTAAGNTGTAGCCAGGCAGGAATACCAGTGGAGGGATAAGGACACCAACTTAGCCATGAAACCTTTGATCCCAAATGTGTCCTGCCCCCAAGATGTGCAGGGACAAAGATGAGCAGAGACAGAGGGAATGGCCAACCAATGACTGGCCCAAATTGAGACCCATTCCGTGGACAAGCACCAATCCCTGACAGTATTAATGATACTCCGTTATGCTTGCAGACAGGAGCCTAGCATAACTTTCCTTTGAGAAGCTTTCCCTAGCAGCTGACTGAAACAAATGCAGATACCCACAGCCAAACATTGGACGTAGCTTGGGGACTCTTATGGAAGAGTTGGGGGAAGGACTGAAAGAGCTAGGGACTCCACAGGAAGACTAACAGAGTCTCAATAAACATGGAACCCTGGGAGCTTTCAGAGACTGAGCCACCAACCAAAACAGCATACACAGGCTGGACCAAGGCCACTGTCACATATATAGTATACAGCTCAGTCTCCATGTGGGTCCTCCAACAAGTGGAGCTGGTGGGGCTGTCCCTAAAGCTGTAACCTGACTGGAATCAGTTCTCAAACAGGGCTGACTTGTTTGGCCTCGCTGAGAGATGATGCACCTTATTCTGCAGAAACTTGATGTGTCAAGGTGAGGGGGTCATCAGGGGTGCCCCAGCCTCTCAGAGGAGAAGGGAAGGTGTTATGGAAGGAGGCATTCTGTGTGGGACTGACCTGGAGAAGGGCAGCTTTGGGGATATAAACAAACAAACAAACAAACAAACAATCTAACAAATAAGTAAAAAAGAGTTAAGAGTCCAAGCAGAGGCTAAAATATTCTAGGGAGGTTTTGGGGGACTTGTTTTAAGGCAGCACCTTCTAAGGCAGGAAGCTCAAATGTAAACCATTACTTGTTGGTGCTCATTCAACTCCTTCTGAAAGGTGGGGCAGGGGTGGCTTGCTTCAGTGACTGACCCCTCCTGGGAAGACAGGAACATCCACAAGGTGGTTTCCCTTATGACTTATCATCTCTCCTAGGATGGTGGAAATACACAATAGTAAGAGGATTTTTATTTTTGTTTCTTTTTGTTTGTTTGTTTCTTTTTTTCTATTTTATATTGGACACTGGAGAAATAACAATTGTCGTCGAAGCCACACTGACTTTTATAAAGTAGTGAGTTTATTACATTGTGATCCTGATCTTTTGGGGATAAAAGTATAAGCCCAAGGGAGATTCTCACATTCTTCCCGTCCTTGCAGCTCATGGGCACCTCTGTTGTGAATATACATCCATAATGAAGAAAAAAACTGTTCTTAGGGAAACCAAACCTTTCTTACATGAAAAGCCTTATGCACAAAGGACACTCCATAAACATTCTACCTTCTTTTTGCATCCAGGAGTGCAGCAACTAATGTAAATAAAATGCCCACAATAACTATATGAAATCTTCACCATATAGATACCAGCTATAAATAGTCATTCTAGTCAATGAGACGGAAAGTTTAAGTCAGGTCAAGTTAAGCATAGAACTTTATGTGGGCAAACAAATTGAAATTCAGAAAACACATCAACCAAATCACTGTTACTGCATAAGCAAGATGGGACAGCCTCTGTTTCAACAAGCTGTCACTGTGAAACATAAACACACGGAGAATGTAAACACAGGAAACAAAGTTTAACTGAAGCAAATATGTTTATAAATGTTTGCATTATTTTTAACCACAGAAACAAGAAACTTGCCTCTAGGGAGTAGTAGCCTGAAAATCTGTATGAACAGAGTCTAATAGAAAACATTTCTTTATGGTCAACACACATTTGAGAAGAGACACCTGGAAAATTAGAGGATGTAATTAAGTTTTACATTTGAAAACACAACAAAAAAGCCCCAAAACTTTAAAATTCTTGAAAAAAAAACCCCATAATACCAATAACTGTTACTCAAAGTAAATTGAGATTTTTTTTTATCTTGTGTTGGCTTTCCCAGGAAGATGAAGACAAATATTCATTGTTCTATATAGGGCACAGATGATAGACTAACAAAATAGACCTAGCTTAATGAACTAGTGAATTTTGGAGGGGTCCTTACAGGAGTGTAGATAATTAAAAGTCAACTTCATGTCTGAGGAGCCTTCTTCAGTCTTGGTGAGGACTCAATGAAAGCTGCATTTCCGAAGCTGTCCACAGGAGCTGTCCACAGAAGCTGTCCACAGGAGCTGTCCACAGGAGCTGTCCACAGGAGCTGCAGGCAGCATGGGTGGATGGTAATTCTCTTTCTATAGCAGTTGTTAATGCTTGTTTAATTCTGAAGAGGGGCCTCATGTATTTCCTAAGTTTCAGGACTATCTTGAGACTAGTGAGTTTTGTTTTCTTCCTGAGCTTCATAAATTTAATTTACTTTCTATGTTGTAAGGTCACTCATTCAAGGAGAAAACATTTCAGTTTGAAGGAAGTAGCTACTCAACTTCTGGTTAGTACTTAAACTGTTTTAAAGAATAAAAATGTGTACTGGAGAGGTGACTCAGTAGCTAAGAGCACTGACTGCTCTTGCAGAGGTCCCTGAGTTGAATTCCCAGCAACCACATGGTGGCTTACAGCCATCTGTAATGGGATCTGATACCCTCTTCTGGTGTGTCTGAAGACAGAAACAGTGAACTCAAATACATAAATTAAATAAATAAATCTGAAAAAAAGAATTAAAATTCTACATGAGTATAGGAAAGGGCAAAACAAACAGTGAAGTCACTATTAATTGAAATAAAAACATTTATGTTATGGGCTACCACTATTTATTTTTTATAAGGCATTAAAAGATCTTATGCCTAAAGAAATTCTAGAATTTCAGAGCAATAGACTTAAAACCTAACTAAAACAAGAAGTGTAATCAGGACTCCACACAAACCATTTGTAAAGGCATGTTTCCCTATTATGAGAGGCGCAACTAAAATGTGGGAGGGTGTAGCTTCAGGGTAACACTTGAGGGTAGTGTTCTGGGTAGAGAGTACAGATGTAGTTCTGAACTGTGTGTCCTGAGTGATTTAGCTTTCAAATGGCAGGTGTTTATCTGGAATGCATAGATCCTGGGAATATAGGATACAGTGATTGAGATAGGGTTTATTTTATCATGTAGCTGTGTCTAGTTACAACTACCAATTTGAGGCTATATCATCCTGCCGTTTTTACATTAGTGTGGGCTATGTTTTCCCAGAAGGAATACTATAAGAATAACTGAGCAACTCTTGAAGCTGTGGTGGACATGAGATTAGAATCCTGAGTTATACCAAATCAATCAGAAGCATAGGTCATACCTGGAGAATGTTATTGCCATTTGAAGTGGGGTAGGCTTGTGAAAAAGAACCATTACCTAATGAGTTATGATATTATCTAGTATCAGATAGCTGATAGAGTTCAGTTGGAAGACATGCAGCTGATGATCACCAGAGAGCAGATTATTTGGTTTGTGGAGAAAGTCTTCACATACACAGTATCATTGTTGAAAATTGTGAGCACAAGAATGGGAGAATAATCCAATCTTTGATAGAAATTAAATACCCAAATTAAAAACACACATTTAAAAAATACTTCTAATATTTGCCTTCATGGTGACATTGAGAAAGACTAGAGACAGGAGAGTATATTATGTCAGACTGAAAAATCATCTGAGGGACTGAAGTATGGATCTGTGTGTTAGGTGCTTGTTACTTCAGATTCTCAGTGCCCACATTAAAACCAGGCACGGAAGGACACACATAACACCAGTGCTACAGAAATAGAGAAAATGTTTAGGTTTGGTATCTGCATATTGGATGGATGTCTAGGTGGGGCAGCCTCTGGATGGCCTTTCCTTCAGTTTCTGCTCCATTTTTTCTTTTGTCTCTGCATTTCCTTTGGATAGAAACAATTCTGGCTTGAAATTTTTGAGATGGGTGGGTGGTCCCATCCCTCAACTGGGAGCTGTGCCTATCTACTGGAGATGGTCTCTACAGGTTCTATCTCCCCTTTGTTAGATATTTCGGCTAAAGTAATCCCCATTGGGTCCTGGGAACCTCTTGCTTCCCTGGCATCTGGAAATTTCTATTGGCTACCCCAGTTCCTCATCCTCTACTGCTACATATTTCTGTTCAATTTCCTGACCCTCTGTACTTTCCTCTTGTCCCTTCCAATATCTGTTTCTGCTCCCCCTTTTCTCCTCCCCATTCTATGTAGGATTGAAGCATCTACACTTTGGTCTTCCATCTTCTTAAGCTGCATATGGTTTGTAGGTTGTATTGTGGGTATTTTGAGCTTTGGGCTTGCTTCTAACCATCTGGTTATCTCTAGTGCTATCTGGCCTTCCTGTCTCTAATTAGAGCCTGTCCCTCTTGTGATCCTACAATCCTGTGATCCTGAGAACTTGGGTGTGTCAGAGCTCGTGGAAGTCAATCTGACTCTGGTTTTGTGCAGAGTGGGTGGAGAGCCAGAGCCTGGGGTTCTCTCCGAGCACCAGTGCAAACTGGAAGGAACATGTGCCTCTGGCTGGGCAGGGGTTCCTGCATTCCCTAGGTTCCAATGGTTACCAGTTATGCTGGGTATTGGGGCGGAGTTTGGGGGCCTCACCTGAGGTCCTGGGTGTGTCAAAGCTCCTAGGTGTCAAGCTGACTTTTGTCCAATCATATTTTGACATAAGGTGTTGAGCAAAGGAGTTTCCATCAATCAGTATAGGAGTTGCTTCCTGGAGTTGGGAACATAGATTTAGTTTGACCCTGCCAGCAAAGTGGAATAATTGTCCTTGATATGTCTGGACTCAGACAACTGTTTCTTTACAACAGAAGCAGTTCAGCTATTGGGAAGTTCTCAGCTTTCCTAGTGCCTGGACCTTGAATTTAGTTTCTCCTCATGATTAAATGGAGTCAGAAAATGAAATGGTAGTATTTAGAATATGTTTCTTTTGCTTGTTTCTAACAATATTATAGATCTTTATCTGGTTGTGTGTGTGTGTGTGTGTGTGTGTGTGTCTGTGTCTGTGTGTCTGTGTGTACCTGTGTGTCTGTGTTTGTATGTGTTTGTGTGTGTACAAAATGTGTATTATTATTAAAATACAAAATACTAACATTTGTTAATTTGGCAACTAGTTCACCAAGTGATTGACAGAATCACTAATTTACTACATCTTTCTATTGGAACCCAAAGAAAATACCGCATTTTGTATTTCATCAGCTGTATTTACAAGCTCAACATAGTGTAAGTACTCCAGGATTTGAAAGCTGGGAATGGCAGGTGTTTGTGTGTAAATATTCACAAAAAGAATTTCCTGTGCACCATCTGATCAGATCATCCCATCTATGTTTCTTTTTAATAAAAAGGTCTTAAAGTGAAAATAAGATAGAGCCTCTTTTTATTGTTAATCAATCCTTTATATTTGCAACACATGTCATATCTTAAATTCATAATACGATAATTAGCTACTCAAACAGCAGCTGGACTCATCATCAAGAATTTTCATAATCTTTATGTGTGGTGCAGTATGGTGGTACATAATTTTAAATCCAGCATTAGGGAGTCAGAGGCAGGCAGTCTCTGGGCCAGCCTGTTCTACAGAGTGAGTTCCAAAAGGGGTGGTGGTGGTGAATGCTCATATTCTTTACAAGAAGGCAGTGGAAAATATTCAAAAATTGACAGTTAACTTTATCTGTAATTTGTCAAACACCTTCAATGTAAAATGAATAATAAAACAGTCTCTTCGTTGGTTGTATATAACTTGGGGAACTTCGCTTTTTGATAATAATTTCCCCAAGAAGTTTTTTGACATTTAATATGGTTTTGAATGCAAACATTAGAACTCTTATAAGCTCAAAATAACTTAAAGTTTAGTTACCTTCCCACAAACAGTGTGAGGTATAATCCTGAGTTCGTTCCATTTTCTAGTTTAACTGTAATCATTACACAGTGTGATGTTAAAAAATGTTCCCTAAAGAAGTTCCCTAAAGAAGAAGAGAGATAGAATTGCATTCTGGGAGAAAGACACTTGCAAAATCCACACACAATGGATGAAAATAACAAATCCAGAGGCAGAAACAAGACAACATATAGAAAGATGGGACTGGAGAGTTTAGGGCTTCTTAAAGACCACTGTTATTGGATACAGTCTTCTAGTGGCAGGCCAGAAATATTTTGTCAAATGATCAAATCAGTAAGCCCAAATATTGTCAGTTTTATGAGATATGTACAAGGAGAAAGAGTGTAAAAAAGGAAGAGAAGGAAGAGGAGGAGAAAGAGAACAAGAAGGGGTAGGAAGAGGAGGAGAACAAGGAGGAGGAGAACAAGGAGGAGATGGATATGGAGAGTGAATATCAAGCCTGAAGGTAGCACTCATCAATGTTAGCATTAGGGATGAGAGCAAAGGAAACCCATGGATCCCATCTACTTGGTGAAAGGATGTCTGTAGGTTGTAGAGATGGGCATGGTGATTAGTTACCAATAATCTTACCAATAATGAGCTTTGATTCTCTGATTAGGTCTTGCTGCAATTTCACGTTTTTCAACTATCAGGTAATAACTCATTTTCTTGAACAAATATCGACAGGAAAGAAAAATAATTATTAGAAGAATTATGTTGTTGTTACAATTACGTTTTGAATTTTAAATAAGCTGTATTTATATATTATAGCTTGTGTGCTTTGGGTCTAAAGTGTATTGACTATATCCTGACCAATGAAATTCCCTTTAAGCAAGTTTTGGGGCAAAATATGCTTTTGTTTCAAACAACATATATCTCTATTTTATTTGAGGAAAGAAATGGCCAGATGTGGAAATACCCTAAATAGTCAGTCTCTCTCTCTCTTTCTCTCTCTCTCTCTCTCTCTCTCTCTCTCTCAATGTAAATAGCCTGGTTTTGTGTAAGGGTATAATAATTTTTTGGATGGTTGCTAAAGTGTTTTTTTTTTTTTTTTTTTTAAATTATTGCTTGAGGCCCCAGGGAGTGGGGAGGCTGGGCGGGGGAGGGGCGGTGCATCCTCTTGGAGACAGGGAGGAGAAAGAATGGTATGAGAAACTGTGGGAGGGTGGACTGGGAGAGAGGGTAATGACTGGACTGTAAAGATAAGTAATAAAAAATTAAATTTATTTCTTTTTATTTTATGAGCATTGATGCTTTGTCAGCATGTGAGGATCTTACGTCCTGGAGTTACAGACCATGTGGGTACTGGGACTTGAACCCAGATCCCCTGGAAGAATAGTCAGTGCTTTTAACCATTGAGCCATCTCTCTAGTCCCAAGTGCCTCACTTTTTTATTTAATAAAATTTATTAAGTTTATTTAATTAACTCGGTACATACGGGAGTGTGTGTGTGTGTGTGTGTGTGTGTGTGTGTGTGTGCACCACTGCATGCATGTAGACATCAAGGAACAGTTTGTAGTTGTTTGTCTCTCATTCTATGTTGCTGGTCTCAAGGGTTCAAACTCAGATGGCCAGGCTGATGGCAGGCACCAGGGGAGCTATCTGAACACTGTTTTTCTTAAATACACAGAATTCTGGACTTCCAACTTTGGGATTGAAAATGTCAGACGCCTGAGCCTCTTTTCAGCCCTGCCACTGTTTTCAGCTTTGATAAAGCAGCCATGTGGTGCTGTTTGTTTCAAATCCCTGACAAGTTATACATATTTGTTAGATGTGAAGTCAGTGAAGGAATACAAATGACTACTGTGTTTTGAGATTGGTTTCATTTAAAATGAAGTCTACTATACTTGTGTTGAACTTAAGGAAGTAAGTCCTAGAATTTTGAAATACTTTACTCCGGTGACCTGTATTAAAGTAAGACCATAAAAATCTGATAAGAACAGTTGCAAGGCTTCACAGAGTGTATGGCACATCACAGAGTGTTTGGCACTTCACAGTGTTTGGCATTTGAATCGAGTATACACTTCTCTTTTAATCTTTTTCTTTTCATAGCTGTGTGAAAACAAAAGAGAACCAAACATTTATTTTCTTCTAATCTACAGGGATTATTAGCAGTCAGGCATGGATTGGGGAGCTCAGAGGTCCCTGCTGCTCAAAGCTGTTGATAGATTCAGAGAGATGGAGAGACATTGCCTTCAGCTGTGCATCTGCTGGCGAGCTCACCAGGTTCCCATGGTTAATTACAATCCAGTGCTCACAAAATGGTCCTGCTTAAATTAAATTTGCCACAGAACAAAATCAAAGACAGTAAGTCACCTGGGATAGGGCGGAGGAAGAATTCAACAGAAGCAAGAGGGGTATAGTATCATCCGTGGCTGCTTCTCCCTTAGGGTAGTCAGGCTAGTTGCAGCACCGGGCTGGAGTTGAAGAAGGGATGCTTAGCCAGGCATAGATGCAGGCAGATCTTAGTGGTGAATGTGAGGCAAAAACACACACTCAGGGCTTCAGAGAGCTGGTTCAGTTTATAGGCAACCTTTGGGGGTGAGTATACATCATTGACAGAGGCCAGGATTCTGTAAATGCCTCATTTCTACGAGAAGGATATGCAGGTGTTGCTGGACGCAACCTTATAAAGGGAAAGGACACTTAACCTGGCTACCAGCTCCTCTGGTGAGGCAAATGTGGGAAGCGCAGGGCTATGTGCACAGGGGCATGCAGGCACAGGGCAGAGGGGAGAGCAGTCCTACTCCTGCCAATCTCAGGATGAGATTTAGGGGTTATGGACATGCCTGGACCCCACTCTTGCTCCAGGCATGCTCCTCTCGGTACCTTGGCTCCCTGGGCCTACAGATAGGAGAGAATGGGAGGAGATAATAATCAGAACGCATCAGATACACATATAATGTTGTCAAAAGCAATCTTAACTAATAAAACAATTAAACTTCTAAGTTTAATGAACTATCAGTCTCTTCCCTACAGTATTAGGTATGGGTAAAGCAGAATTCATAAAACAGTCTGAAGTTGTTTGCCAGTTGTTCAGCTCAAAAGAAGCCTTTTCATTTGTAAGTAATAAGGACAAATCCAAAATTAATTAGATTTCTTGTTTGCATAGTTGTAAATAGAGACTTTGACAAATTATCCTAAGGAGCAACAATAGATGCAGCAAGTGGTTTTTTCTAGGAGCTGAGATTATCCTGGATGACTAAGAACTAGAAAACCACTCTCACTAATTACAATCCATTCCATAATTCCTTGGAGGCTGGTAATAATTGATTATCTGTTGAGTGCCTCTTATGTAGCAAATACTGTAAGAATATAAGAGGAGAGGGAAAGACAAAAGGTACTTATAATACAAACATTAGCTATAAAATTCTTCTGAAAAAAAATTTAGGTGTAGTTGGGTATCTCACCCTTCTCCCTCTTCATTGTGATACCTTAGACACAGTGTCTTCCCATTGGATTTATATTCCACTGAAACAAATGTATAAACACAGCATGTGTTTTGACAATGTTGACAGGAATTAGATGAACATTTAAAAATAACTGAAACGTATTAGTTACATGGGAGCAGAGCATCATTGCATAAGGTATCTTACAATAATTTTTATTAAGTAAGAAAATTATTCTACATATTTCATATACATCTATAAAGTAGCAGTGAAGTGACAGTTGAGTAAAGGCTAAATGCCAACAACTTGTCTGGGAGGAATTAAAGGGACAGTAAGTTCAGGGAAGGACTCAAGGATCTCAGTAAGGGAATCAGAGGGGAGCTTGCACAAGCGCTATCTCCTCAGAGCTTCTATATGGCCACAGAACCCTCACTGCTGTGCCTTTCTGAAATATAGCAGAATCCTCAGGAAAGGAGGTTTTATTCCCCAGGGGCTCAGTCTATTTAGCAGCTCTTGAGGGATCACAGGAGGCACAGGGTCATGAGACTCGTGCATACCCACCTTTGCTGGGAAGCAGAAACAAACAGTTGTGTTTTTCTATCTGTATTCTCACCCCCAACAGGACACACATTAGGAAACATACACAGTCATCTAGCATACCCCTGAGATGACCGCTCTCATTACAGTTCTCATATACTTGGCATTACCTGTCCTCAAGGTTCCCAGAATTGCACTGTTCCCAGTCTCCAGATGGTTCTGGTAAAGCTGTCAGGAGACAGGAGCAATCTCTGAGTTCCTAGAATCCACTGTGCAGTTTAGCTTCTCCTTGGTGGAGCCTCGATTCCTTGAGGTGTAGCAGAAGTGGGAAAATAAGTCCTAAGTTACATATCACGGTGGGGAGATACTGTGGGAGCTTGAAGGAAGGCATTGATAGGACTGAGGAGTCCAAGAAGGGGTAAATGTTTCCCATGGGACCTTTGGGGACATGACTTTGAGGACTTTCTTCTAGGGCACAAACCTCCCATAGAGGTGATTTGCTGTGAAGTGAAGAGATTCTGAGTTGAGGCCCTCAAAGGAGGAAGCAAAAGACCCTTTCCCCTTTGCCCTGAAAAAGTATGGTTTGCCTATGGAAGGCTTGTACTTAAGATACTGCTATATTACTCATGTTCTACTTTGCTATTTTTACTGGACACAGAGAGTGTTTCTATGTCAGCCAATCATGGAATGTACAAACTGCTTCTTATAGCATAACCTCATGGGGAAATTTGTCATAATTGTTCAGTTTCTAGTGCATTACAGTCCATGTTCCAATTCCACTCATTCCTGTGACTGCAGGCATACACAACAATGACAAATAATAGCAGTGGTTAAAGGAAAATCTTGGTGCTTTACTGGTCATTCATAAATAATGCAACTCCTTTTGTTATGTTGTGTTTCAGGACATCTGCAAACTGTGTAAATCAAGCAATTCACATTTAAGAGGAAGCATTTAACAAAATAGCACATTTGTGCAGGCAGTTATTTCAGGGCATTGTTCCATAGCCAACACTGTTTGGTCACAGTAAAGTTATCTGAAGGTATAAGAGCAAAGCATTTGATGCTAAGAAACTAAATATGGACGCATATGTCATGAAACAAGCCAGGAAAAGGAATCATTTAAAAAGTAAGTCTCTTACAGCATAGCAAGAGGCACTGCTTGTCACAGTCCCAACAGGCAGTTCCTGCCTCAACTTCCTTTAACTTTATTTCCTCCCAGACAAGTTGTAGCATTTAGTCTTTACTCAAATGTCACTTCATTGTCATCAAAACTATGTTTGGACATTTTTCAGGTAAATCAGTTGTATGTTAAATCTCTGAAGCCAAATTTTAATTTTATTTCACTTAGAATATATTTTTCTCTGCCTCTCTGTCTCTGTCTCTGTTTCTGTCTCTGTCTCTCTCTCTCTCTCTCTCTCACACACACACACACACAGTTTGTTTCATCACACACACACACACACACACACACACACATATTTGGAAGATTATAAAACTGAATGAGCTCATTCCACAAGGTTTATTATGGCACTCTGGACCATGAAACAAGAGATGCTTAGAATAATTTTCACCAAAGATTCATGTTAAACAATAGAAACAGCAGTGACCCTACTTTCCATAAACAAACAGATTCTGATATGTATTGATGTGAGTTACTGTGCTCAAACTTACATCCTCTACAGGGAGGGAGGGAGGAAGAAAAGGAAGGAGGGAGGGAGGGAGGGAGGGAGGGAGAGAGAGAGAGAGAGAGAGAGAGAGAGAGAGAGAGAGAGAAAGAGAGAGAAATAGATTTATTTGTCCTAGAATGGATTTTCAGAAATAGACACAAACAGGCATTCAAGCTTTCCTGCTCCATAAATCGTAAGTAAAACAGGCATTCAAGCTTTCCTGCTCCATAAATCGTAAGTGTCTGAAAAACATGGCACAACAATAAGTTTTGGCTAAAGCCAAGGCCTGAAAAAGTGCAATAGCATTCTCCCTTTCAACCACAAGAATTTTATAGCTTTCACTAAACTAATAGAGATGTGAACCTTAAAGAGAAACATAACATGAAGTCATTCACCATTTTCCATCACAGAAGGCATTTTAAAGTTTTCTGGAAGGCTTATTGTTGGAACAGTTAGCATCAAGACTTGTAGGGTCTCTGAAAGGAACTCTTCTGAAACTGTGTCCATGAAATTTTGGTTTGAACTAATATACCACAATCTATTATTTTCAGCATTTGAAATTATAGATTTCTAGAATTCCTCCCACAGCTATTGAGTCAGTCATCTAATGGACGTATGCAATGCTAAGTAAAGCTAATGCATACTCTCTGGATGGTTATAACCCTCTTGAGAGGGTAGCATTCTCTGTCACAGTTAAAACATGATGCTATAAACTTGTCACAAAGCTCTCTGTGTCCCCAGCACTCTTTTCAAAGTATTCTTTACGTCAGAATTCCTGAGACTATAGATCAAGGGGTTGAGCATAGGATTAAAAAGACTGTGAAACAGCAAAAGGTATTTCTTCTGCTCCTTTGGGTTCCCGGGTCCAACGTACATGACAATGGCGGTACCATAAAACAATCCGACCACACAGAGGTGAGAGGAGCAGGTGGAAAAGGCTTTCCTTTGTCCCTCTTTTGACTGGATCTTCAGGATAGCACCAAGGATACATGCATAAGAGACCACAGTTGAGGAGAATGGTCCCACAAGGACAGACACTGCCCCAGCCAGGACCATGGTCTCATTGAGGTGTGTGTCTGCACAGGCAAGTTTGAGGATAGCTGTAAATTCACAGAAAAAGTGGTTCACTTTTTGAGACACACAGAAGGGTAAAGGTAAAAGTAACACCAGGTGAATCAAGGACAGCAAAACACCAATAATCCAGGAAGTCACTGCCATGGTGCTGCAAACCCTCCAGCTCATGATGGCAGAGTATCGGAGTGGGTGACAGATTGCGACATACCGGTCATAGGACATCACCACTAAGAGAAGGCATTCTGTAATAGCAAATGTCATAAAGAGAAACGTCTGTGTCATGCAACCAGCATAGGAAATGGGCTTCACTGGATCTAAAAGGTTCACTAGCATCTGAGGTACTGTGTTGCAGGCATAGGCAATGTCAACGATGGCCAGGTGGGACAGGAAGAAGTACATGGGAGTGTGGAGTCTGGAGTCCAGGCAGATGAGCCCCAGGATGGTCCCATTCCCCAGCAGGGTGAAGGCATAGAACAGGGAGAAGAGGATGAAGAGGAGCGTCTGCATCCTTGGGCTGAGTGGGAAGCCCAGGAGGATGAACTCTGTGATCAAGGTCATATTGTTTCCCATATCCCTATGACAGAGGAAACTGAATTAATGACTGGCTTAAGAGTAGACTTAAGTATGAATTCATATTGACTTACTTCATATCCTTTGTATGTTAGCAAAATAAAGACACAGAATGGAATTTTTGGTTTAAATGGAGTTTTAAAGATTTATTTTGATACATGCACATATATTTTTAAGTTATTACTATTGTGTATGTGTACATGGTATTTTTGTGTGGGTGCATTACACATAGTTGAAGAAATTTGTGGAGTTGGTTTTCTCTTCATAGCCTTCTGTGATGCTAACTCACGTCCCTGAGTCATCTTGCTGCTTGACAATTTTAACATTTTTGCTGGGTCTAAAATTTCATAACAAGTACACCCATTTTAATGTTAGTCAACATTTTGTTTGATACTACAGGTTACACTCTAATTTTCAAATAAATCTACATATTTTGGATTACATTATTCAGTTATTTATTCCCTAATTATATTTACTTAGAAAAAATGATGGGCCTACATTTCAAAACTGTATTGCTTTCAGTATTGAATGGAACGGGTTCAGTCAGGTGGAGTATTCCAAGGATAATTATGCAAAACAGCATCATTCCCCATCATTCATTCCCATACACATTTCCCACTCTACAATAAAAACCTCACCAAGTGTTTTCTATTTAAGTGTAAAGGCTTAGAGTCAGTGAAAACCCTTTTTGTCATTTAGTGCTTCATAATTAACATTTTGATGAATATTTTGGTTTGTACTGTGCTGTTTTTCAGGCATGACAACAGAATTAGTACCCTTGTCTTTTGGCTCTCAATATTGACAGATACTCTAAAAACTGTTTTAGGGGTCATCTCTGCAGGTGGCTGCATGGACTCATTTTTTGTACGAAATGCTACAGAAAAGTTTGCCATTGCCTAATGGGACCACGACATCTCTTTAACTCTTTAACTCCAAGTAAAAACTGTGATCACAAACAAGCCTCGCCCTGCGCTGCTGCCTGCATTTCCTTCTATTATTTTATCTGAATTTCACTTACCTGAATTTATAGGAATGAGTAATAATCCTCCAATTAATTAGGCACCATATTCTGGGATTGAAAGATCTCATTAATTAAAATATCTAACTTATCTTTGACCTCTCTTAATATTATCAGAGAGGTAAGTAGCTCAGACAGACGAAAATAAAAACATATGCAGGTGTTTATTGATTTACCACTATTTGTATAATGTTATTCTTAGTGTAGAGGTATAAATAATTAAACTATTACCTCCTCATTGCTCAGACTCTATTTGGTGTCATAGTAAGTTTATACAAAATAAACACACATTTGTCTTCTTACAGGACAAGTCCTTATAAATGTCACTCTGAGCCCATTTAAAAACTTAATTTGTTCATAATGCTTTTCAGGAACTCATTTAGAGACACAAGCCTATTTTTCATTAAAAAAACATTCTAAGAGCCAAAAATAACCACTAGTATATTGATTGCAGTTCTGTACTAACATTTTTCTGTGTAATATGCCAGTAGAAATTTGTATGCCTTACTCAATTTATCTTATTACTGTAACTGCCAATGGGCAGAATTTGAACATTAAGGACAAGTGTAATTTTGTGACAATAAAAGCAAACATACAATGGAAATTGCATCATTTATCATCAGAACTTACCAAACAATTGACGAAGCCTGGATGTCTAGAGAAGGCTGTTGTAGAAGCACCCACCCTAGTAAACCTTCATTCAGAAAATGTAAACATTTTTGTGATTCTGTGATGGTGTCGGAAGCCTTGCTGCTTGTTTCAAACTGATAAAGGAACTCTATGGCTCTTCAAGTTGCTTTTTAGAAGACAAGGCTGTATGAATTCATTACCTCCGCAGGTCACCTTTTCAATTGTCATGAGAGCCTTATATATAGTGTGTGAAGAAATTATGTTTCCTTTAGAGACAGGAAGAATCCACCCACTGTAATTCTAGCCCATAGAGGTTTACTCTTTCTATTCCTATGCCTGATGAAGCTGTATATATAAGACCTTCAGGTGCTATGGAAGAATATTAGTATTTTCATACATAGTAGGACATGCTTATCCAAAGTCATGCCTGAGGCCATAGCTACATCAATATACAGATTGTTGTAGCTTTGTGAATTTTCATTTTGTTTCAGTCTTCTTGCTTCCAAGATGCATACTGGCAAATGAAGAGATTATTCCTGGTTATTGGCTGTGGATAGAATCTTAGATTAATCCCTTCAGTCATAAATTCTTTAGTCTGAGTTCCTAGCCAATTGAAAGGCAGTAGGAAAATGAAAAGGTCTAAATTATTAGATAGTATTTAGAAACCCAACCTTTCATCCCTAAGCACAGATCTGCAGATGGGTAAATAGGGATGTAGAGGCCTTTGGACTTGTAGATCCATCTGTTGTTGGACACCACATTTGTCCCCAACTTAGCTATTACTGTAAACAGTGCTGCAATAAACATTAATGTGTGATTATGTCTGTGATATGTTGACTTGGAGTCTTTGCATAAATATTCAGGAGTAGTATAGTAGGGTTAGATTATATCTGTATTTATGGGTTAAAAATTAATAAAACATCATCTTTGTAGTACATGTGCCTCTTTTACACTTAATTATAAAACAGTGAATACATCCAGAAAGTCTCCAGGTCAATATTATATTTCTTATATACTTCTTTTAAAAATAATATTTCTTAATCTTTTACATTTATATAAGTATACAATATATTTTATATACACACCTTCTACCCATCAGCTCCCCTCAGGTCCTTCTATCACATCTTTCTCCCACTTTCATATCTCTATTATTTACTTTATTTATTTATTCATATACTTAGTTCAGTTAGTTTGTCCATATGAGCATGGCATTAGATCATGCTCTGACACATGGTCAGAAAATGAGTCTCATATCCTTAGCAGCTATCAAATGTTAAAGTCTTTATAGGTAAAGGTGGGGCCTTGGGATACTTTTACCTCTTCATGCTGACATTTTTCTTTGTTTTATGTATTTATCTATTTAACATGGTTTTTATAGGTCCACTTTGTGTAATAAACCTATCCCCAAGCTGCTTTGTTTCTTCCCTTCCTCTCACTTTTTACCCTTCCTCCCCTCTCCCTCTTGCCTCCTTTATTTCCACTCATTTTATTCTCCTGTATTCACTTCTAATGTCACTTTATAGACACATTAATGATTTTATATGACCAAAGAAAATCCAAGAATCACAAATGAGAGAAAATACATGACATTTGTCTTTCTGAGACTGGCCAAACTCACTTAATACAACTATCTCAAGTTACATGCATTTCCTTACAAACAGCAACTTTATTCTTCTTTCTGTTTGAAAAAGATTTCCCTTTCTTACATATACACTCTTTTCTTGTTCATGTCTCTGTTATTGGAGACTTCGTTTGGTTCTATTACTCAGATGTCATGAACAGTGCTCTAATAAACATTGATGTACAACTATCTCTGTGATATGCTGGGATCTTTTGCATAAATACCCTTCTCCCCCTCCTCTTCCTCCTCCTTCTCTCCTTTCTTCTCTTCTTTATATCTGTAGGAGCTGGACTAGTTTACATCTACCTAACTCATCAGCATACTGTGTTGGCTCTGCTTTTTAAATGATCCAGATTGTGACTTGATCTAGTCCTTGTTATTGTTACCCTTATCTCTGCCACCTTCTTTTATCATCTGTGTTTTTGCAAGAACCTCTTTAGTTTAACTCAGCTTAGGATCTGTAGTGATCCTGTTAAATTATGGGAGCTATTGTTACTCTTTTGCTCACAGCTCTTTTATGGTTTTCTGACTCTGTCCTAGCTTTATAAAATCATGTGCTGGGATTTTTAAGTTGCGTGATCCTGTACAGGTAACCATAACTTTTGTGTGTTCATGTGCATAGTGACAATATTTCAGCATTTCACAGCATACCTCTCTATTATTCATCTCTTGTATTCTTCATGTCCCTCTTCTGAAGTTTTCCCTGAGCCTTGGGGCTAAGAAAGGGTGGTACAGATGAATGCTGAGCTGTAGATGGGATGTCTATGTTGTTAGATTTTTGAGAAATGTCCTCATTGACTTCCACAGTATTTGGACTGGTTTCTATCTCTATCAGCAGGGTATAGGGGCTTCCTGTGTCCACATCTTTGCCATCATTTGTTGTCAATGATATTTGTAATGGCTGACATTGTAAGTGGAGTAGATTGAATCTTAATGTATTATCATTTAGATGTCTTTCTTTTCATGTGATGAATAAAAGAAATGAAGGCTAATACTCTTGAATTTGTTCCCTTTAAGTTGAAAGAAAATCATCTGGTCTTTAATAGTTATTATTATTTTTTTCCTCTTTATTAGATATTTTCTTCATTTACATTTCACATGTTATCCAGAAATTTTCCCTTACCCTCCCGCGTCCCCGCCCTGCTCCCCTACCCACCCCCTCCCACGTAATGGCCCTGGCATTCCCCTGTTCTGGGGCATATAGAGTTTGTATGACCAAGGGGCCTCTCCTCCCAATGATGACCAAGTAGGCCATTTTCTTCCATATATGCAGCTAGAGACATGAGCGCAGGGGTGTTTCCATGTAACCCTTTTCAGATTAAAAAAATTACCTTGTGTTCTGAGCTTGTTGAATGTGTGTTTCTTATGAAAAAAGTGATCAACTTATCACTTTTAATACAGGTAAGGAGAGATTATATTTTTCCTTTATTTATTTAACATTCCACAGTACATTGATTGAATTTTATATGTTCAAACTACAGCACCCCTGCAATAAATCTCAGTTGGTTATAGTATTTGATGCTGCCTGTTTTCAGGTTCTGGTTTCTGGTTTTTGGTTTTGGTTGAGACTGTGTACTTATATACAGAAGGGAAAAAATGGCCTATAATTTGTATTTCCTGTGGTGTCTTTTTTATTAATGACACTGACCTCATAGACAGACTTGGTAAATGTTCTCTTTCCTTCTAGTTAAAAACCTCTATGAAGAAATAATACTAGTTCTTCTTTTAAAACTCTGCTGTAGTTTGCCAAAAGAGCAGTGTGGTCCATAGCTATATCTGGTAAGATTTAAATTTACTAGTTTGTTTTTATATGCTATCAATATATTTCGATCATTTTAATACATTAGTAATTTCAGTATTTATAGAAAAATTTCTCTACAGTTGTTCACAGGATTCTCTCACAGTTCTTTACATATTTGCTAAATTGGAGATGATGTTTCTTTACAGTGGTAATTTTAGGGTTATTTGAAAGCTTTTCCACTTGTGTTTGTTTGTGTATAAGCTTGTGTGTGAGTGTGTATAGTGGCTAGAGATGTGAGTATCAGGCACCCTATTTTATCACTCTCTGCTCTATTCCCTTGAGACATGGTCCCTTATTGAAACAGAAGTTTCACTGTCAGCCATAAAACTTCAGCAAACCTTCTGTTTTTGACACCTAGATCCCTCGGGTACAAAAGTGTATACAGCCACATCCAACTTCTCTTATATCTGTTTTGAGATCGAAACCTTGGTCCTCATGCTTGTGTAACAAATGCTCTTCGTGACTGAGCCACCTTCCCAGTACTTCATCTTTATCTCCTCTGTAGACTTGCTGCTGGTCAATCAAGCTAATGTTTGGTAATTTTGTAGATTATTTTTAAAAACATAAAATCTTTAACTACTATTAATTATATCATTTTTCAATTTTTGATTTTATTTATATATGTTCTAGTCTATATTATTTTATTTCTTCTGTTTTTTTCTGGTGTTTAATTAGCTTTACTTAAAAATAAACGATTGGAGACAAAATGTGATGCAAATATGAGTGAGGAATAGTGTTTGATAATTTCCCACTTTGTAAATAAAAGTGTCTCTCAACATTGGAATTCAATCTAGAAATTAGATTCATAGAGTCCGTTATAAATACATCATTTCCCTATTATTTTGACCCATTTACAGAGCTAGAATTTGAGCAATTACAATATTTTAAAACAAGAATTCTAACAAGGCACAGTAGAACAACTCCAGGACTTGGAAGACAGAGGCAGGCACATTTCTGTGAATATAAGTCCAGCCTAATCTTTATAGTAAATTCCAGGATACCCAGAGCCACATAGTGATAATCTATTTCAAAAATAAGTAAGTAAGTAAGTAAATAAATAAATAAGTAAATGAATGAATAAAATCATACTTCTAGTCGGGAAATTTCCCTGACTTTTGCTTCAGTTAACCACATGTTTCAGTAGCATGGCCCTACCCAATTCACATTCTCTGTGTCCATCACATAGATCTCTTCTGTAGTGCTCTGTGGAAGGCTTCCTTCACCTGGGTGTTCCTCAGACTATAGATGAGGGGATTTAGCATTGGGTTAAAGAGACTGTGGAACAGTGACAAAATTTTCTCCTGCTCCTCTCGCTGATCAGAATCAGGGACCATATAAACCAACATGGCTATACCAAAGAAGAGTCCCACCACACAAAGATGGGAGGAACAGGTGGAAAAGGCCTTCCTGCGACCTTCCTTTGACTGCATTTTCAGGATTGTCCAGAGGATGTGAGTGTAAGATACAAGCATTGAGCAAAGGGGCCCAACTAAGACAAAAACACATGCAGCAAGGATGACGATTTGGTTGATCAAAGTGTCAGCACATGCCAGCTTGAGAACAGCCAGGATTTCACAGAAGAGGTGGTTTATTTCCCGGGGCCCACAAAAGGGCAACTTTAGCAGGAGAATTGTGTGTGCCACAGAGAGGATAAATCCACATGACCAAGATGTGACAGCCAGGGCCACACATACTTTCCAACTCATGATGACAGTGTAGTGCAGGGGGTGGCAGATGGCCACAAACCTGTCATAGGACATGGCTGCCAAAATCAAGCACTCTGAAGCAGCAAAGGCCAAATACAGGAATGTCTGTGTGATGCATGGGACAAAGGAGATGGTTCTTTTCTGGTTTATAAGGTTGGACAACATCTTAGGGACATTGTTGGAAGCATAGGACATGTCAAGAATCGCCAGATGAGAAAGAAAGAAGTACATCGGGGTGTGCAGCCTGGGGTCCAGACAGATGAGTGCTAAGATTATTCCATTTGCGAGCAGGCTGAAGATGTACAGCAGGGAGAAGATCCAGAAAAGGAATATTTCCATACCAGCGCTGAGCTGGAGTCCCACGAGGATGAAGTCTGTGACCCATGTCTGGTTGGCTCCCATTCCTATATGAGAGCTGGCGTAGTGCTGATGTGAGACTGAAAGCCCAGAACTGAACAGTAAATGAAAACTGGACTTATTCATTGTAAAACAAGTGCAGAGACAGTTCAGTGCTTCCTCTTATTTCACACTTCCTGGCAGCCATTGTGATTCTGAAACTTTATTATAAAAAGCACATTCAAATAGTAAAAAGTATACTTGCCAGGCAGTGGCGGCACAAGACTTTAAGCCCAGGACTCGGGAGGCAGACACAGGTGGATTTCTGAGTTTGAGGCTAGCCTGGTCTACAGAGTGAGTTCCAGAAAAACCAAAAACAACAAAAACGTATATTTAGAATTATGCAAAGAATTCTCGTGTACTTTCACTCAGATTCATCATACATTGATGTCCTTTTGTTTATCTTATACTCTGTCTCTACACACTTAATATTTTGAGCCATTTAAACTTATAAGTATAGAAATTTTATAATTATATAATTATAACTATAGAAATCAAGAAAATCCAGTGCCTACATCTTTGTTTTCTCTAATATCTCTACCCACACTGGACCTAATTTAAAATTTCACATTATATTTAGTATAATCTCTTCTTAGTGTCTTTGTAATTCATATATATCCTTGGCCTTTATGTGTTTTCCTAAACAGTAACATTTTGAACAGTAAATAGGAGATTTTTTAGTAGGATGTCCCTGGAGTTGAAAATATACTATATTTCCCATATTTTGATTTAGATTATTCATTTTATACAAAAAGTGTCCTCAATGCAGGATGCTAATTTGTTCCCTTGTTAGGAAAAACCTAAGTTGGATCATTTGATAAACACAGTCCTTTCCATCTATTTCCATTGTATAGCTATTATTTTTCAAAACAATTTCTTGGATATCTACTAACAATTATAAATACATATATTAACTTCAATGTATATTAGACATATATATCTATTAATTTTTTGTTTTAGCTATTATTGGTTATCTTGCTAACTCAATTATTGGTAATAATGATGGAAAATATATGCTCCAACTGTGTCATGGCTTTTATATGTATTAATTGGCCATTAAGTAGAAAAATACCTTGTTCGTCCATCTCTTTCTGACCAGACTTACTTTGTTAGCCAGTTGTTCATATTTCATTATTATCATATGTTTGATGCTTTGTTTTCTGCATTTGGAACCTCCAAGCTTATTCCTTTGTCTCTTTAACCTGCTTTGGTTTTGAACTCTCCCTTGCTCTGACAAGAACAGATATGTGTGTGCTAAAAATCAAATCCAGGCTCTCTGCATGAACAGCAAATGCCTATAACCACTGAGCCAACACCTTAGGCAACTTTATTGGACTCTTAAGTCTTTTTTGTTTGGTGCTGAAAATAAACCCAGGGCTTTCTACATCTAGAGACATTCTCTGTTCTGAAACTATACTCTTAGTCTAATAATTTAAGTTTTATCATGAGTGTGCATGTCTGGTGTACACAATAGAATAAAAAGGAATATACATTCTCAAGATAACCTTTGAAAACTGTACATAAAGAGTTGGTTTAATTTATGAAATAAAATTTTCTTAGTAGATTCATAATAGCATTGAAAAGATGTTTGTGATGTAATTTACTATGCTATTTTAAATGAAAATACATGTTTGTAATTGTAGAAACATGTTAATCATTGAGTTCTCTTTCCCACCTGCCTTTTAATATATACTACAAAATTATTACTCTTGAATAACTTAGGTTTAGATACTAATTTTGGCAAGCAAAATGATCACTATTGACAATTCTTGATTTCTACTGTATATTTATATTATGGATTTAAAAAATAATAATATAATATTACTTCTATCATTTATAGATATATGTTCAACCATTTTTACATCAAAACATCTGCCTTTATCATATATTGAACTGAATCTGTTATTCTTTAAAAGTTATTACTTATTTCATATATCATCACTAAACTGTGCAATTTAGTGTTTCACTAATTAAAAGTATAAATTTTTTTGAGAAACACATTCTCAATGATGCAGAGAGATGAAATAACAGATTCTTTAATTTCCATAAATGTATTGGATATATTGAGGAGGATAATAGATAATGTGTGCAAAACTATTTTGGGTAGAATTAAAGAATATTCTTATATTATGCTAAGTAGAGAAGAGTAACATCTGCATTAAAGATTTTTCCTGACCTACTTTTAAATTCTCAGCAAAACATGGATTGGCAGAATCAATATAGTAAAAATGGCTATTGTGCCAAAGCTATCTAAAGATTCAATGCAATCCCCATCAAAATTCCAACTCAATTCTTCAAGGATCTAGAAAAGACAATTAGCAAGTTCATCTGGAATAACAAAAAACCTAGACTAGCGAAAACTCTTCTCAACAATAAAAGAACCTCTGGTGGAATCACCATGCCTGACCTCAAGCTGTACTACAGAGCAATCATTATAAAAACTTCATGGTACTGGTACAGCAACAGACAGGTAGATCAATGGAATAGGATCGAAGACCCAGAAATGAATCCACACACCTATGCTCACCTGATCTTTGACAAGGGAGCTAAAACTATCCAGTGGAAAAAAGACAGCATTTTCAACAAATGGTGCTGGCACAACTGGCAGCTATCATGTAGAACACTGGAAATTGATCCATTCTTATCTCCTTGCACTAATGTCAAGTCTAAGTGGTTGATGGACCTCCACATAAAACCAGAGACACTGAAACTTATAGAGGAGAAAGTGGGGAAATGCCTTGATGATATGGGCACCGGGGAAAAATTCCTGAACAAAAGAGCAAAGGCTTGTGCTGTAAGATCAATAATTGACAAATGGGACCTCATAAAGTTGCAAAGCTTCTGTAAGACAAAAGATACTGTCAACAGGACAAAAGGGCCACCAACCGATTGGGAAAGGATCTTTACCAATCCTAAATCAGATAGGGGACTGATATCCAATATATATAAAGAACTCAAGAAGGTGGACACCAGAAAATCAAATATCCCCATTAAAAAGTGGGGCNTGTACTCACTGATATGTGGATATTAGCCCAGAAACCTAGACTACCCAAGATACAATTTACTAAACACATGATACTCAAGAAGAAGGAAGATCAAAATGTGGACACGTCACCCCTTCCTAGAATTAAGAACAAAGCACACATTGAAAGAGTTAAAGAGATCATGTGTGAAGCTGAATCCAAAGGATGGACCCAACAACTGCGACTGCCAGGGATCCATCCCACAATCAGCCACCAAACACAGACACTATAGCATATGCCAGCAAGATGGTACTGAAAGGGCCCGGATATAGCTGTCTCGGGGGAAAATATACCAATGCCTGGCAAACATGGAGGTGGAAGCTCACAGTCAGCTATTAGATGGATCACAGGGTTCCCAAGGAAGAAGGAGCTAGAGAAAATACCTAAGGAGCTGAAGGGTTCTTCAACCCTCTAGGTGGAAGAATAACCATGAACTAACTAGTACCCCCTGAGCTCATGACTCTAGCTACATATATAGAAGAGGATGGCCTAGTTGGCCATCAGTGGGAAGAGAGGCCCCTTGGTCATGCAGACTTTATATGACCCAATACAGGGGAATGCCAGGGCCAAGAAGTGGGAGCAGATGGGTAGGGGAGCAGGGCTGGGAGGGGGGAGGGTATAGGGAACTTTCTGGATAACACTTGAAATGTAAATGAAGAAAATATCTAATAAAAGTTAAAATAATTTAAAAAAAATCTCAGCAAAAAGAAAACAATACTATTGAAAATATTCAACAATATTGAAAATATTGCTATCTCATAGGAAGATTTGCTTTGATTTTTTTTTTGAGTCTTTATAGTTTTGTGTCTGGATTAATAAATTTTCAAGTTATCATTCAAATTATCATTCCCAGATTACTATTAAAGCATGAAAATGAAGACAGTATAAAAGTAATGTTAAATTAAAATATTGAAGAAAACTGTCATTATGGGAATAGAGAAGAAAACAATAGAGTATTAATGCCTAAATTTTTATATTTGCAATAAATTGAATAAAACCACATCACTACAAAACAAAAGGTTTTAATGGTAAATTTGAATAGGTTTTCCTCAAAACCAGCAGTTCTCAACTGGTGAGTTGAGGCCTCCCTTCAAAGATCACCAGAAAACACAAATATTTACATTATGATTCATAATAGTAGCATGATTACCGTTATAAAGTAGTAACAAAAATAATGCTATGGTGTTGAGAACCACTGCCCTAGATAGGCTCGCCACCAAGAGTTTTTATCCAGCTTGGAGTTTGATTTCTCTCTCTGTACAGTTGGCTGATGGCTCATTTTCTGTCTCTATCTCTCTGTTTCTCTCTGTTTTTCTCTCTCTGTGTGTATGTCTGTCTATCTCTGTCTCTCTTTCTTTCTGCCAGAAAATGATTTTTAAAACTACTTCAAGTCTAGTAGTTATCCTAATAGTGTGATAAATAGAAATATTTTAAAAGTAAGTAATTACATGACTAATTCATTTAGCAAGCTAATTCAGAAAACAAATGAATACAATAGGTACTCAATTCTTTGAAATAGGTTTCCTGGGCATTAATATCTTCATTTAGTCCATTAAAAATAAAGTTGTCTTTGATGATTTCAGGTTCTGGAGGTGCTTCATTTTTAGGCCTCCTTCTTTAAGACAGTTGTGGTGCTTTGGCTGCTACTATCACATCACAGTAGATGACAGAGGGTGAGCAATGCCAGTGAGTTTGGGGGACCCCTGTATACAGCACAGCATGACAATAAGGTGAGCCATGTTTTTCTAGTTTCTTGCAATGCACTCTGAGTCAGGGCCTCATCCAGGAATGACAGCCTTTTGACATTGCTGTGGTGATTTCTGATGTTGTGTTTCTACTGTTGTGTTTCAGCTACCCACACCAAAAGCCACTTTCCAGTTCAAATGAATCTCTTTAGTAAAAGGAAATGTTAGTACTGGATTTTTTTGAAGAAGATACTTTGAGTTAGAATGAACACCATAGAGAAGAGAACCATACCTTTAAAACATGTGTAGAATTCTACTCCTCCTGACAGCCTTCATGAGATGAAACCAAATATAGGACGATAAAGGGACTCACTGAAATGTCTCCAAAGAACCCCAAGAGCATAGTTTAATTTACAGTCAGAGGATAAAACACTTCTGTGTCTCTAGCGAGAGTTCAAATTCCCAGAGAAACCACATGACATCATACCAATGTATCTTCTCCCTCAGGGGTGGGCGGGCCAGCATCTTCTGTTTAGAAGACAAAAAATGATTGTACCTAATGAGCTTGAAGAACAACTTGTAGGTCAGCCAGTTACCTTTCCACGATCCTCAAGTCTCTAGAGGATAATGAAACTCAGATAAAGCAAAACACAATATCCAATCTTTTGCAGTAGTTACATTTTTATGACTACATGTATCACTAGAATCTGTTCTTCCTGAGATGACAGAACTCTCCCACTCTCAATGTGTATCTCTTTTCTTACAGTGGTTGTGAAGGATTGCAGACAGCACAATAGTATTGAATCCCCGTTACACTTCAGACAATGCACTAGGATCTTTCTATGATTTCTGAATCTTAATCTCATTTCTCTCAGTTTATAGCCATGAGGACCAACACTGAAAACTATTATCTTACTGTGGCTCAAGGACTTTGAGAATAATGGAGAAGCTTCCAGAAGATCAAGAGGATCAAAACTATTTTCATAATGATATTTTGACAAACTTTGTACTTTTTCTCTGGCATTCTCTCATGTGTACATGTTGAAAATAGAAGATATGAAGTAGAGCTGATTATTAAAACCAAACTTTAAAAATTTAAAAATAGTGAACTAATGAAAATTTTCTGTGTTTAATACAATAACAATTTTATAAATGACATTTATACTCCATATATGCATGTGTAAATAAAGATGAATTCAAAGTAAAAATTTCAAAAAGCTCTGTTTTAATTTCTGTTATAAATATCAATTCCCAAACTTACTTAAGGTCCTCGGTAACTCTTAACAGTATAAAGATATTCTGAGACAGAAGCATTGGAAAATAATTGCAGTAAGTGATAAGCCACCACTTTAGCAAGGGTTAGAGTTACAAACATATTATCTTCAGGTATTAGCACCAACACTGATGTTATGACTTAGTTGGTAGAATGGTTGCCTATCATGTATAAAGTTTGGGGTTGAATCCCCAGCACCACATAAAACCTGAAGTGGTGGCACAGGTTTGTAATCACAGCACTCAGGAGCTAGAGGCAAAAGGATCAGAGGTTAATGTCATCTATAGCTATATAGAGAGCTTGAAGCCAAACTGGAGTACACCAAATCCCATCTCAACAAAACAAAACATTACCCCAGTGGATCCATTTTATGTTATTGCTATAAGAAATCAACAAAACCACATTTGTTATGTCAGACTTATTGGTTCCAAGCTTTGATATTAGCTCAATTACCAACTCTTGATCTGATCTTATGTCTACCTATTTGCTGGAGGTTTGTGGTCGAGCTCCAAATTAAATGGTTGTTGGAAAAACTGTAAGCCTTGTGATAATAGGGTTGAAATCTATCGGAGATTGCTCTAAGCTCCTTGTAGCCACTCTCTAGTTACACATTATTCCACTTGTGTTAACTACTTTTGTGTTGCTATGACAACATACCCAACAGAGGCAACTTAAGAGATAGAAGATTTATTTTGTCTCATGATTTGAGAAGACACAGTCTATTATGGCAGGGCAGGCATAGCTGAGTTCATGAGTGTGTGACAGAGGAAACAGAAAGGGCTAGGCTAGATACAAGAGTGCTGGTCACTCCCAAAGTCCCCACGCTCCCAGTGACCTAACTGTCAGACAGGTTCTCCTCCTAAAGGTTCCATAAATGTCATAATAGTGATATAAACTGAGGACCAACTATTCAAAATATGAGTCTGCAAGGTACCCTCAAGACTTAAGCATTGTGCTTCTCCATGTTCAAACCAAGAAATGGTTTGCTGGGGTTTTTCACATATTGCAGGTATCTCTGACTTCTTCCTTTGCCACCTGATAAAGAAACCATCTGGCAGTTACAAGGCTCAGCGGTTTATCACCAGTATCCAGATTAGCACTTTAGACACAGCTGTGCTCAAGCTGTCTATGATTTTTGATGGTACAGGTATTAATGTGTTCATGGTATGAAAGCAGCAATAATATAACAATGATGATTTCAAATTTAAATTCAGATAACAACCATTTAAATTGGTATGTTTTACTCTGTGTGGTGATTATTAGAATGTAGGAAATTTTTCTTTAGATTCCAGATTTATATAATTTTAACTGAATTAACACTTATTGGACATTCTATTTAGTGTTCTTTGACCCAGGCTATCTTTTGATAATTATAATGAGCATTTATCTTTAGGGGCATGCTTATAGAACATATACAATGGTAGTATCAGTATTCCCCAAAGATGAAAAATTAGTGTGGGTCAAGGAAAGATATGAGGAAGCCATTAATCCAACCTATAAGGTCATGATACATTTTCATATTTTGCAACAATCTTGTGATTTAATTCCACACTTCCTTGTCTTTTCTTTTTTACCCCATGATAAGTAGTTTAGCATGAAAATTACCTGATAACTAAAATAAGTTATCCTACAGAGTAGACATTCCCCGTGGGTGTTATATTCTTGGAAAATTCTGCTAGAACTCACAATGTATTTAATCATTTCCATATTGTTACATGACCTACAGATATAGTGTGGCTAAATATCATCAACAGTACCAGTATTATATCATATTACAGTATGACTAGAGCACAATCAGTCTCATTAGACAATGTAGTAGAACAGAGAAATACCAGCCTTGACTTTCTAGTAAGTAGTAAGAAATACCAGCCTTGACTTTCTAGTATATGTCAGGTTGTTTTTAAATATGGAAGTCTGGAAGGGCATTTTGTTTTGTTTTCCTGCATTAGTTAGGAAAAAAACCCAATCACTATGTCTCAGTATAAAGAAATGATAATTAGCTTCCATTGTGTCCAGAGATCATGTGTGTTCTTTGGAGGGGGTATATATGGTGTAATTCAGAATGGTTTCCCAGTTATGCAGTAAGTTCTGTCTTATTCTGATACATCCTTAAGATGCAGGCATTATAGTTCATGAAGGAGAATTACTATGAGGCAGAGAACCTCAACCAACTGCAACACACCCCACAAGCACTTCCCTTTTTCTTATGAAATAAGATGAACAAATTGCCTGAGGTAACTCTGGTTTCCATCTGTGACAAGGCAACCAAGAGGTCCTGTTGAGTTAGGGCACAAACCTTGTCTCTCTCTCTAAAGCCCTATCCAAGAATAAAATTATTTCTTGAGTTTCATGACATATCTCACTCAAGTATCATCATATTTTCAGGCTAAGCCACATTCTATCCCTCTAAGGAGACAATTATTACAATTTGCTAATTTTAATTGACATTGTTTTCTTTTGAGTTTCACTCTTCATTAAAAGTCAGTTAGCTTGTCTCATAATGCCTCAGTAGGCACTTGTTTTTCCCTGTACCCTTTTTATTTGTCTTGAGGGACAAATTATTTTTTTTGTCATTGTAAACTAATGGCCTGAATACAATTAGGGTATAGTTTGCCAGAAAACACTGTTTCTTTGTGTTAGATTTTGATAAGTGGCATCCTGCCAAGACACAACTGGCAATAGGACTCCCTGCAACTTGGTCTCATGACAAGGACATTCCTGGGGAACTACAGACACCAGATGACACCTGCTTTTTACCATACTGTTTGACATGGACAATATGCATCTGCACAGTATTTGATGGTGTGTTATAATAGAGCTGATATACTTCTGTTTATAATCAGTGACCTGAGCATTGATCATTTTACAATGAGCTTAGAAGTAGAGAATAATGAGTCAGTAGGAAACTGTATATCATCTGCTATGGCCAAATTCTGTGAAATGTCTCCCTAAATGACTGTCTTCATATGCATGTTCCCAAAGAAAAAGAATTGCAATTACAGGTTCTTTAGTACTCTGCTATTCAGTTATTAGTGTCGGTCCTGCCTTATTATTATAGCATATGACCAAAGTATTTTTCTCAACAGAATGACTTATTTATTAGTTTATTTTTTACTTATTTTTATTATTTAATCAACATAAATTCAGTTTCCCACATTTGAGAGGCATGCTAAGTTCAACCATTATGCTGTCCAAATAGAGGACATGATGCACAAGTCCCTAGTCACTGGGCTCTCCCCTCTACCATTAGGTCGCAAATACTTTGGTCTGGTGGTCAAATACCAGACATCCTGCATGTTGTATATTTACATTATAATTTGTAACCATAGCATAACTACAGTTATGAAGTAGCAACAAAGTAATTTTATGGTTGGTGGTCACCACAACATGAGAAACTGTAGTAAAGGGAGGAGGATGAAAAGCACCGTGTTAGATGAAATTCTAGATATTGATTTTCCTGCTATTGATCTAAGGCTTTGTTATTGATCTTTATTTGGAAACATGCACATTTATTTAGTTACATGATCATTTCTGTGAACTATAATCTCTCCCATGACTGCAATCTTAGCCTCAAAGGATGCATAGCCTCGGGTGAACCTGTTGTCATTCTGGACGGGAAGATGAGGAAGGGATCTTTACCAGCTTACTTTCTTTTACTTTCTTTCCTTTTTTATTAGATATTTTCTTCATTTACAACCCAATCACAAAAGAACACACATGATTTGCACTCACTGATGAGCTGATATTAGCCCAGAAACTTAGACTATCTAAGATACAATTTGCAAAACACATGAAACTCAAGAAGATGGAATACCAAAGTGTGGACACTTCATTCCTTCTTAGAATGGGGAACAAAATACCCATGGAAGGAGTTACAGAGATGAGACGGAAGAAAGGACCATCCAGAGACTGCGCCAGCTTACTTTCTTGACAACATCCAATTAGTATACATCACTACCTGTGGGATGATTGACATATGGCTTTTAACAGTGTTCTAGGTCATGAACCAGTCATTTTGGGCTCCTTTGAAGGTCTAAATAAGTGTTTGGGATTTTTTTGTACCCTGGGTTTCTCCTCCAAGTGGTTTATTTCTCCAGTTTGTTCTTCCAAACTATCCAGCCTACAGCTCAGCCTGCACTCCCAATTAATGTACTAATCTCTTCCTACTTCTCTTCTTTAACCATTTTTACTAGTTTATATCACTACTTGCCTTGAAATTCTTCATGATGTGCAGCAAATGAAGTCAACTATTTAGAAGGGATTAAGGGACACATAATGGTCTGATTCTATCCCGAAGCATTTTGAAGTCAGACTCAGTAAGCAGGAGTACTGAAAGTGTTTAAAATGTACATAAGGACCAATGTGATTAAAATGAAGAATTCGAATAGGGCTATTTTTTATTAGATAATTTCTTTATTTACATTTCAAGTATTATCCCATAAGTCCCCTATACCCTCCCCCGCCCTGCTCCCCTACCCACCCACTCCCACTACTTGGCCCTGGCATTCTGAGCTGTACTGCTAGCCCTTATATTTTTCTTTAAATGCATCTTTTGAGCAGAACAGAAAGTAGTTAAGAATGTCTTGTTCTTTTGAGAAGACAGCAAAAATAATATTTATTTACTTATTTTTGTTTTATTTATTCTAGACAGGGTTTCTCTGTGTAGCCATGGCGATCCTGGAACTTACTCTGTGGACTCAGGCTAGCCTCGAACTCAAAAATTTGCCTGCCTCTTTTTTGTTTTGGCTTGTTTTTGTTTGTTTTGCAAAATAATATTTAAAACAATGATGTAGTACAATTTATCATGGAAGACTTTGCTTCTAAAAATGGTAACTACTGAAAAAAAATCTGTGTGCAAATACAAAGCCTAGAGATTGTCACACTGATTTGAACACTGGCCTTGGAGCCCTAAGAAGGGAGACTACCAAAATATATACTGTTGTGGTATAAATATGAACGCCCTCAGGATATCACCTATTTGAACACTTAGTGCCCAGTCGGTGGTACTATTGGAGAAGGCTGAGTAATATCTAGGAGATGAAGCCTTGCTGCAGAAAATGTGTGATTAATATGGCTGCTGAGGTTTAATAACCTGGTCACACTTTCTGTTCACATTCTGCTTCAAGTGTGGATGCAATGTGACTAACCGACTCTTTCCCTGCCACAAACCTTCTCTGCCTCTCTTCTCTGCCATGATGGAAATTATCTCTCTAGTATAGGTCAAAATACTCCCTTTATTCCTTATATTGGTTTTCTAAGGGCATTTAACTACAGCAGCAGCAGCAGCAGCAGCAACAACAACAACGACAAAAAACCTCTCTTCTTCCATCCTTCTACCCTTCTCTGTTTCCTTTTCTCTCTCCATCTCTATATCTGTTTCTCCTCTCCCTTTCTCTTCCTCCTTCACCCTTCTCCTATTGCCCCTTGTGTGCACACACACTTCACACACACACACACACACACACACACACACACACACACACACACACTTCAATATTAAAATAAAGATAGACTTAAGTGCTCTGAAACACTTAAAGGAAGATAAGGGTATGATGTCATAATATTCCTTGCATTTAGAATCCCCTGTCCAAAACAGTTTCCACAAACTACTTATTGACTGACTCTAAGAATCCAAGTTTTCCCCTTGGGGTTTCCTCCTATCTCTTTTTACTCTATTAATTATTTTCTCATGAATAATTATTATGATATAACTGATAAAAACCAAGATTAGATATCCTATATTCAAGGTTAGAATGAGGGATATATATATATATATATATATATATATATATATATATATATATATATATATATATATATATATATATATAGTTTGGTTTGGTTTTGGAGTACTATTATTCAGTCCTTAATTTGTATGGTTCTTTGAGTTTGAAGTATCATCAGAGGCTCATGTTCTAAGCATTTATTCTCTAATAGGTCGTGCTGTTTTGAGGAGACTAGGGAGCTGTAGAAGGTGTCTGCTAGAAGTCGGTCCGTAGGGCTTTGGAAGCTTATAGCTTAACCCTTAGTTCAATCCTTTCTCTGCTTCTTGGCTTGCCATAATGTGAATATCTGTCTTCCACTGCACAGTGCCATTATTGTGAACTGAGCTGCACCCATCACATCCTTCCTGCAAGATGGACTGAGACCCTCTGAAGCTATAAGCCAAAATAAGACAGGTTACTGGATAAAGGTAGTTCTTGCTAAGACTGAAGGCCTGAATAGGATTCCAAGAACTCACATGGTAGAAGGAGAGAACTTATTCCTGAAAGTTGTCCTCTGACCTCCACACATATGCTGTAGGATTGCACATGCACACATACTTATACACATATAATACATACATACAGAAGATAAAAATAAAAGAATAACCTTTCCTCACTTAAATTGTTTCAGTTAGGTATATTGGTCACTGTAACGTGAAATAACTCATGAATTTTAAGCTTTTATGCGGTTCAAAACTGTAACTGACAAAATGAGTTTCAAAGTATATCGAAGAAATTAAAGGTCTTATGATCATGGTCCATTGGCTACTATGTGATAGTGATATTGTGTTTTAGACAGTGTTAAAGGATGAAAGACCTCACCCAAAATTGATTTCACACAATCTTGCTTTAAATTGCTCCTAACAACCTGTTTCCCCAACCAATAGTGAGGGCCCCTAACTCTGCATCCCATGGAACTGAAAGCTGTTCTTCTACTTGGCAAGGGTCTGTGACTTTGTAAAGAAAGTCCACTGAAGTATAAACAGGTGTCACTGTCACGTTTGCCAGAATTGAAACACTCTGACAGAAAAACTGACCTTGAATTTTTATTTTCCTTCTTTAAAAAAAATTCATTAATAATTCATCTAGGGGATGTATGCCATGCATTTATTAACCCAATCTAACTTGATTAAGTTTCATTAAAACTGCCAGTTTTGACTGTTTACCAATGATTATTAGATGTTCCCAAATTAGAGTGATTGTTCCTTATTATTTTAGTTATTTCAGTGATATTCCATACTAGCCTTAACTTCTAATTTCTTGTTGACTTATAGTAAGAAACAGGACTTTGCATGTATATCAGGTACATGTGGGTCCTTTTTTTTCCCTATGAGTGGCTGTTCAGCTGCTTTGCAATTTTTCCACAAATGTTCTATCTCTATAATTTTACTTCTTTTTAAAAAGGAGCTATCTTATGTGTTGTTCATACTTCCATTTGTTTTTATGGATACATTGGTTACTCATCAACTGGCTCCACTCTGATAAGACTGTGGGTATGTAGCAGCCTATAGAAACAGATAAAGAGATCCAAAGCTAAACATTAAGCACATCTCAAGAGTCTTGTGGAAGAGTTGGGGGAAGGATAAAAGACCAAAAGAGGGTAGGGAAGCCACAAGAAGACCAAACAGAATCAACTAACCTAGGGAGCTCCCAGAGACTGAACCACCAAGCACAGAGCAAGCATGGGATGGGACTAGGCACCTCAGCACATATGTAGCAGAAGTGCTGCTTGGCCTACATGTGGTTACCTCAGCAACTGGACTAAGGGCTGTTTCTGAATCTGTTGCCTGCCTGAGGATCCTGTTACCCTAACTGGACTGCCTTATCTGGCCTCAGTGGAAATGGGTGTGCTTAGTCCTACAGTGACTTGATGTGCCAGGGTGGGATGATATCCAAGGGGGCCTCCCTTTTCCCAGAGGAAAGAGGAATGGGAGAGGGTACATGTGTGTGTGTGGGGACAACTGTTAGGAGAGGGGCTGAGATTGGGATGTAAAATGAATACAAAAATAAATAAAGAAAGAAAGAAAGAAAGAAAGAAAGGAAGGAAGGAAGGAAGGAAGGAAGGAAGAAAGAAAGAAAGAAAGAAAGAAAGAAAGAAAGAAAGAAAGAAAGAAAGAAAGATTGATTTGTGGGGAAGAATGGGGAAACTCTACCAATGTCATGGTGTTAATCACTGAGTATTTAAGACCTATCATATGAATCCCATGGTTTCTGACTCCTAAGTCTAAGAGATATAGGGCTGTTATCCCACACTTCACAAGCCAGGGTCTTAGGACTCTGTAGACACATAGTCTATAATATTGTGCTTTAAGGGTGTATTTATAGTAGTAAAGGCAAAGGAGTACCAACTACTATATTTGACAGGAAGAAAAATTATCCATCCAAGTCGTTCTCTGATGTCTCTCACATTGGTCTCTCCTTCAACAGTGACCTCCTGAGGGCGCCCTTGACCTCAGCATTCCTCAGGCTGTAGATCAGGGGGTTCAACATGGGGTTGAAAAGGCTGTAAAACAGGGAAAGGATCTTCTGCTGCATTTCAGGGTGCTGGGATTTGGGGGCCATGTACATGACAATGGCGCTGCCAAAGAAGAGCCCTACCACACAGAGGTGGGAGGAACAGGTGGAGAAGGCTTTTCTGCGACCTTCCCCTGACTGGATTCTCAGGATGGCCACCAAAATGCGTGTGTAGGAGACCAGCACTAAGCACAGGGGTCCCACTAATATGAACACACAAGCTGCAAAGATAACGACTTGATTGAGTGTTGTGTCAGCACAGGCCAGCTTGAGGACAGACAGGATTTCACAGAAGAAGTGATTGATTTCATGAGGCCCACAGAAGGGCAGCCTCAGGATGAGAACTAAATGGACCAGAGCCAAAAGGAAGCTAAATATCCAGGAAACAGCAGCCATTATTGTACACACTCTCCAACTCATGATGACAGTATAGTGAAGGGGGTGACAGATGGCCACAAACCTATCATAGGACATCACCACTAAAACCAGGCACTCTATGTGAGCAAAAGCCAGATACAAGAATGTTTGCATTATACACGGAATGAAGGAGATGGTTCTTCTTTGAGTCACAAGATTTGCCAGCATCTTGGGGACATTATTGGAAGCATAGGACATGTCAACAATGGCCAGATGAGAGAGGAAGAAGTACATAGGTGTGTGCAGTCTGTCGTCCAGGCAGATTATTCCAAGGATGATTCCATTCCCAAGAAGGGTAAAGGAATAAAACAGAGAGAAAAGCCCAAAGAGGAAACACTCCACAGCTAGGTCAGCTTGGAATCCCAGTAGAGTGACCTCTGTGATCCATGTCTGGTTGGCTCTCATTCTCCTGTACAAAGACTTTGTTCACACTGAAAGGTCAGAGCTGTAAAATAAAGAGATACAAAGTATTTAATGATTATGATATAGAAAGCATTTTGAAGTGCATTACCTAGGATGGAGCCTTGGGTTTTGCTTTTTTTTCACTTGACTACAGCTATAAAAATGAGGAAAATGTTCTGCTGTATCTTAGGGCATTAATAGCAAAGGCGGAGCTTGATGCCAAGGCTGACCACCTAACTTCAGTCTCTGGACCCACATAGTGGAAAGAGAGAACCAGCTTTAAAACTCATTCTTTGACATCCACATGTTCGTGTGCGTGCACGTGCGTGCACACACACACACACACACACACACACACACACACACACACACACATAGACAGACAGACACTACAGTAAACAAACAAATAAATGTATGTGTCCATATCAGCATATAAAGTCAATGTTATCACAGCGAGTTTCACTGTGCCCCATGTAAGACAAGTTCCCTTCAAATATTCACACATACATTGTTTTAGGATATTTGTATTTTCTGGTTTCATTTCAGTATGAATATCTTGACCACTCACATGATTAGAAGAGAGATGGTCATGACAAATGGAATAGCTATTTTCACTTCATTTCTTGGGCTTGCCTGTCTTCATGTACAATTCTGATGTTTTATTTTGAGTTCTGTGTGCTTCTTCACCAGTATTCAATACACAATTTAATCATTATTTAAAGGATACTTTGAGCATATACAATGGGCACATACATATATCTTAAGTATATCTATGTACCATGCAGTGAAGTCCATATATGGAATTATCCCATAAGATCATCTGTCCTAATGAGGTCATTACATCTTACTCTACGATGGATACACTCAGTGATGCCCACACAATGACAGAATTGTCTAATGTGTACTTCTTAGATAAAACTTGTCATTCAATGACACATGACTATATAGCTTAACATTTGTCCTTCTAAATCTTCTTAAAGTACTGAACATGGAAAGCAGTAAAACAATAAATTCATTTTAATTACATCTTGTTTGGGTGTTATCCTTAGTATAACAATATAGGGCAAAGCCTAACTTATGTTCTGCTATGTCACAATCTTTTGACCTCAGTGTTTCTGCAGTTTGGAAAATCGGATGGCCACCAAATTCTTTCACAGGATCTTCCTCATCACCCATTGACTTGGCAAAACTTGCGCATCCTGAGAAACTTACAAGGATGCTAGCATTTGAAATGTATGGTTTATTCATCCTAGAAAGCTTTTTCTTAAAGGGCTTTGGATTTGGCTAGACAGAATACAAAAGTGGGTTAGAAAAGGGGTGGGAGAAAATATTACTTAAAAATTCTTTTAGACATGTGATGTTGCATTACATTTATCCACATCACCGTCCTCATAGAAACTACCTCAGTTCCCTATTTTAAAATCATGCTTAAACTTTTTAATCTAAAAAGGCATTTTTTTATTTGAAATATTTGCAAACTCAAGTCTATATATTACAAGTTGTGTTATATTAATAGAGTAATTTTTCACTTAATAAAAGGAACTTTTTATATAAAATTATATTGCAGAGAGTTATTTAAACAAGAATAAATATTTTCTTACATCTTGGTATGTTTGTTCCCAACTTTCTTCTTTTTAATACTCTTTTTTCAAAAGTATCTAATATTTTCTTTTTCTTTTTTTTAATTATTTTTTTAATTTTTTAACCCAGAAATGTGCCTGTCCAAACGAAGAACAGGGACAAAAAGTGGAACAGAGGCTGAAGAAAGGACCAAGCAGGGACCAGCTCCACCCAAAGATACATCATGTCTGTAGACATAAAACCCAACATGTTGCCATGGTCAAGAGGTGCTTGTGGACAGGAACCAAGTGTACCAGTTCCTCAGGAGGTCCGGCCAGCAACTGACCAAGGCAGAGGTGGATGTTTGGAGCCAACCATCAGGCTAAACTCAGGGAACCTGGTTGGGGAGCTGGCAGAAGGACTGGAGGAGTAGAGGGAGATTGCAACCCCATTGGAAGAACAACAAAGGCTGGCCTAACCACCCAGTTCTCCCAGAGATAATACCACCAACTATGAAGTGTCCCTAAAGGGATCTTTGGCTCCAGATACAAGTGTAGCACAGGATGGCCTTATCCAACATCAATGGGAGGAAAGGCCATTGGTCGCAGGGAGGTTTGATGCCCCAGAGAAGGGGGATGCTGGAGCAGTGGGGCAGGAGAGTGTGTGAGTGTGTGTGTGGGGAACACTCTCATCCAGACAAAAGGTAGGAGGGAGGGAAGATGTGGGAGGAGGTGGGGCAAAGGGGTAACTGGGAAGTGGGATATCATTTGAGATGTAAACAAATGGAATGATTAATAATAATAAAAGAAAAAAGAAATGTGCAATTATCTACATGTAATCAGCACACGTGTAAATGTGATATGACATATAGTATAAAATACCAGAATATTTATATCTTTATTTTGACCTTATTTAAATATGTGAACAAGATTGTCACTAAAATATGTATCTTTTAATATTAATTTTTCTCTATAATATGAGATGATTCAGAGACTTATCTTTTAAATAAGTTTTTCCTTTTTTCCTAATAAACATGTAATATTAAGCTGAAAAATTGAGCATTTCTATTTTGGAAAAATCTAGAACATACTATGTAATTAACTTTTCACATTATTTCTGCTAATTGTATGAATACTTTTTACCATGTTATAATTGTAATCTCCCATCTGAGTTCTACGGAAAGCTTTAGGTAGAGAAAATAACCTGCATGATAAAAAAAGCTAGCCTATATTTAAAAAAATTAACAGGAATTATCAATTACATTTATTTTTATAAAAGAGAAGAAAATCTTTTCTGAGTCATACTGGTGGACACAATGGTCAAGATTTTCTATTAACCAACAGTAGAAATGGATCTTAAATCAGGTTGGGCATTCTTTTGACTCCTTGTCATTGTTAATGAAGGCACCAGCTCAGAACATTCCAGAATTGGCATAGGTCAAAAAACCTGATCTTTGTCAAGCAGAGAAATACGTCTCAGCATCTTTTAAGTTTCCTTTCTGAGATGTAGCTTCTGATGACTTCGTGTTAGAAATAAAAATAACAGAAACAGGAATAAAAAGAGTATGTGAAGTGTAAAATCTGGAGTAGTAGAGGATGTCACTCTCAAGACTTTAATAGTTTAGTCTTGTTCTACATGTCAGTCTATGAAGCCTTCTTCTTTGTCTAGATATTGCTTAAGACCTTGGCACATGTTTTGCCTTTGTGACTTACTTCTGTCTGTTTATGTTTCTGAAGTTGACCAATGTGCCTATTAATGGTCACCTTTGAACTCAGTAAAGTGATATTGCTTGTGAAAGGGACATTAGATCTCTGTGAACTCGAGTGTATCTATGTGGGCCGATGCATCTTTGATCATTTTGTTTTTATAAGTTGATGGTCATCTTGGGTTAACTCCCAAGGTCTTGTGTAGATGTTTCACTAGAACTCCAATATATAGAAGCAGAACTGGACAAGTAAAATAAACCAGACATTCACATGTAGTGAGGTTTATTTTATTCAACAGATTAATGCATTTTGGCTATTTTGGCTTAATATTAATGTTTGGATTCATACAAGCAGAATACAGGGAGCAGATATTGATTTCTAACTTCTACTTGGAAGATGTAGAATGTGGGAATCTGTTTAACTTATTGCACAGCATAAATTTAGTGACAAAACAGAAGTTTGAAATGTTTTTTTTTTTGGGGGGGGGGTTCAAGACAGGGTTTCTCTGTGTAGCCCTGGCTGTCCCGGAACTCACTTTGTAGACCAGGCTGGCCGTGAACTCAGAAATCCGCCTGCCTCTACTTCCACAGCAGTTCCCAAACTGTGTGTCTGACCCTGTTAGGAGTCAAGTGATTGATTTACAGGGTCACATATCAGATATTCTGCATAACAGATACTTATATTATAATTCACAACAGTAGCAAAATTACAATTATTAAGTAGCAACAAAATAATTTTATGGCTGTGGATCACCACAATATGAGGGACTGTATTACAAGTCACAGCATTAGGGAGGTCAAGAACCACCGCTTTAGTTACAGAGCAGTAATGTCCTGCTGACTCAAGTTGAAAGAGTCCAACAAGGCTTTCCTGAGCCTTCCAGAGGCACAGACATTTTATGTCTGTAAAGGTTCATTATCTGGGATATGGCTGGGTCCCTGCTACATCGAGCACAGCCATTCAGACAGTTCACGAGTTAAAGTGCAAGTAACCTAATAACATTTCTTGATTCATGTGAATTCACCGTTAGATTAATCTGCCTTCTTACACAAGTCTTTTTATTGGGCTATGCTCATTGTACATGGCATGTGCTAAGCTTTCTAAGAATATTTTCATGCAACTTATAAGGGAGTTTGAGCAAACTGTTTCTTTATACCCTGCTTTTTCTTCTCTCTTACAATTAGGCCCCATTGTCCAGGCAGAATAGAAGCTCACTATGGCACATGCATTTAATCCTAGCTCTTCGGAGGCAGATCACTGTGAGTTCAAGGCCAGCCTGATCTACAGAGTGAGTTCCAGGACAGCCAGGGCTACATAATAGACCCTATCTTTTCGGGGTGAGGGAAGATACATCAGTTAGGGCCTTTTATTTTCCTAGACAGTTTTACTTCAATGTTGATGACATGTATACACAATTGATTTTATATCTTAAAGTTCAAGATCTTTCATGCATTTTTGATAAGCAAAAATCAGCCATAAATGAGGGCATGAAGGTTCTTAGTGAAATAATTTTATCAGATATGAATCAATATAAACCATATATAATGCCAGCATCAATTGTATTTTTAAAATTTTTGTAGCAAAGACAATGAAAAGAAAAATCCACAGTTATAGCCACAAACAGTGAAAACATTCCCATACTCACAACACACAGTCACAATACACACACACTCAGGACACACACAGAATACACACAAACTCACACATTCACAGCACACACACCAATAAACTCAACTATGAATCCAACAAAGACTGAGCAACGCTGTGAATGGTGGACATTTCCTTACCTTCTATCTGTTGCTATGAACCTGTATCTTAGGTTTCAGAGAACAAAAAGTCGGATAATTTTCCCCTGTGTGAGAAATGATTAATAACTGGGTATCTGAAATGTTTTCTTTGAGTTTCCACTCCAGATAGCTACTAAAGAACATCTTCATCAACTCAGAGGAAAAAAACTTCATGGATTTATTCCTGTGTTTTTCCATGACATGGTAACTTTAGCAGTGATAGTAATTAAATTTATTTCAATTTATGTCCTTATATTTATGGTTTAAAATCGTGATTTCGAAGACATTTGAAGAGTAAAGCAAGTGACCAAACTGCAGTATTAAAAAAGTCTAGATTTAAAACTATAAGGACAATTTTGGCAAGAGAGTAAATAGTTTGGGGAAATGGGGAAATATAGTTAAATATTTAACATTGACTCAAATGAAGAAGTTTTGTCAGTCACAGTCTCAGAACAAGAGTTCTGGGCAAGAGACATTTGTATAATCTCTTCATGTATGGAAAAATTATGACATTGTCTTCATACTGATTATTAGCAGAAAGCTTTTACAGACTTTAGCCCTCTCCTCATTGGACTTGAGCCCATCAAGTTCTACCTTTGTTAATACTAAATTAGTGATTTCTCTGTGCCACCTTTGCCTCAGATTGCCCATCTGGAAGATGAAAAGATGGGACAGACAATAAAGCTGATAAAATGAGTCTCTCTCTGTCTCTGTCTCTGTCTCTTTCTCTTTCTCTTTCTCTTCTTTTTCTCTTTCTCTTTCTCTCTTTCTTTCTTTCTCTTCCTCTTTCTCTTTCTCATCTCCTCTCTTTCATAAGAGTCAATTGAGTTAAATTACCATGACATTTAATTAAATACTTAAATATGATGATTATTATTAAAAATTCAATACCCATATTGAGATATATAGAGTAGTTTCTATATCCAAAAACTGCAAGCAATGGGTTAAGTCTCTAATATCTACTCTGCTAAAATGAAGAATATAAAAGAATGATCTCCAACAGGCACTGAGTTCTCTGAGGGAAAAGACACCTCAGGTCTCCCTCACATTGTGATGTGAGGACTATGGAGATGATCATGTTTCAGGGAAACACAGGGGAAGGAGTGAGCAAATGTAGGAGAATCAGTTTTAGAACCAATTAACCCTGAAACTTTTAGGATTCTAGTGAGTTAGCTGATAGGAGATGCCCCTGTCACACAGTCATTGAGGTTCATTAACAGATCAATCATTTCTTAATATTTTCTGGTACTGTTCCCTGGTACAGTCCTGATATTCAAGAACATCCATGGGATATAGGTGAAGAGTTTAAGAAGGACAGAGGGACCATGGTCACAAAGGAGTGGGCAATGAATCCTATAATACTCCTCAAGATTCTGGTCCTGCCCAAGCTGGGGCTGGACACTTCACCATGATCTTAAGCAGAGTATTTCACTGACATCTCTCCCACTTTTCTTTTGTAACTAATTCTCAGGAAAACACAACCCAACCCAACCCAACCAACCCCCCCCCCCAAAAAAAAAAAAGTATATTTACTTACCTTGACATAAGCAGCAATCTTTTCTTCAGGTATAATCATCTGCTTAGAAGAAACCTCAAATAGAAAACTAAAAATGTAAGATAGATTTAGGTGGAATCTTCACCTCTACAGGGACCTCATTAGGGGAAGCCAAGATTCAGAGCTCTGACTTGTGATGTACTTGCCTCTGCAGTTACAGACATTGCTTATCACCCATTGAATACAGACCTGTCTCTACAGACAAAACATAGTGATTCAAAGGTTGTGGTCTTATGGTGACACCGACATAACATTCTCTCCAGGGATAAGCCTATGCCCCTGTGAACCAATGTCATCATTTCCCATGTCTTTTTGCTTGTTTTTCAGTATTCCTATGGGATGGGTTATATGTGGTTGTCTGGGATTAGATGGTAATGGGAATTAGTCAGAAGCTAGACTCTGGTTCAGAAGAAAACATCCAAGTATACCATAAGTTAATGTCTATCAATATGTATTTTATAAATCTTAATATGGCTCCCCCTCTGATACCACCTGTGATATGGGTGTTTCATTATTAGGTGCTCAATGGACCCTGGCAAGATGCCACCAAAAAAATAAATTTGTCGCTGTAGAAGCAGTGATACAGAACAACAATCACATGCTTCTTAAATCACAGTCACATTTTAACTCGATACTCCTATGTACCTCACCACTTCCTTTGTTTTGTATATGTGTCGGACATTCAGAACAACACTGAATTAATTTTAATCCTGAGTTAAAGTTTGTGGATAAAATGAATCTTTCCCCCTAAGTTACTGTTCTATTTCTGTGAAGACACACTATGACCAAGGCATCCCTTACAAAAAAAAGAATATAATTAAGGGCTTGCTTACAGTTTTAAAGAGTTAATCCTGGCAGAAAGCATGGCAGCATGCAAGCAGACATTGGAGAAGTAGCTGAGAAATGTATACTGATCTGGAGGTAGAGAGAGATACTCTGGATATGGAATAAACTTTTGAACTGATAGCCCAACCCCAGTAACATACTTCCTTTAATAAGGTCACTCCTCTCAAATCCTTCTAATCCCTTTAAATATTACCACTGCCTGGTGACAAAGCATTCAAATAAATGAGATTATGTAGACATTTATAAAAAAGATTTATTTATTTTTAATTTATATGTATACAATGAAGCTGTCTTTAGACACACACTAAAAATGTACACCAGATCCCATTACAAATGGTCATAAACCACTGTGTGGTTGCTGGGAATTGAACTTAGGACCTTTGTCAGAGTAGTCAGTGCTCTTAACTACTGAGCTATCTCTCTAGCCCTGTGTGGCCATTTTATTTAAACTACCTCACCCACCCATTAAACAGTAAAGTTAAAAGATTATAAAATCTTTCCAGTTCTTACACTTGACGTGTCTGCCCATAATTTAGTTCTTTTTACTCATTATAATATTTTTATTAGTTATTTCAAAGTTTTGTTCAATACAAATTGTGATAGAAGGAGCAACTTGTAATGAAAATTATAAGTTGTAATTTTCTATCATTTGTAGAGTATGAGTAAAGGATTTAAGAGTAAGCCATGGGTTATTTCTGATTGTAAGTAATCATTGTGGCTACTAAAATGTCAGGCCACTGCCCTTCTTGTTGAAATCATCCTCTGCTTCTTTTAAGTATCCTCCATGAAAGCTTACTCTCTTAACCTGACTTCAAAGGCCCAATCCATGGGGGCTGTAATGATGGCTCAGTGGTTAAGAGCATTGGCTGCTTTTTCAAAAGACCTATGCTCAATTCCTAGCACTTACATGGTGGCACACAACTTCCTATGACACTAGTTCTAGAGAATCTGAAGCATTTTTATGGCTCCTGTGATCATAAACTGTCTGTGGTACCAGAGATTTATTCAAGACACAGACAGACAGACAGACAGACAGACAGACAGACAGACAGACAGACAAGATAAACACAAATACACATAAAATTAAAGTCTCAATCATTTAGCACACTCATGAAGCCCTTTACAATTATCTCTGGACTCTTAGTAGACCAAAATTTAGTTAATATGATTCATGTATGATTCAAGGTTATGCTTGATTTTTTTTTTTAAAGACAGGTTCTCATTATGTCTCCCTGGTTGGCCTGGTGCATTTTTTTTCTTGTCATAATTTTCTTGTTACTCTTTCCTACGATAAAATTAAAGAAAAAAATGACTAATTAAACCACACAAAGGACTAAAGATGGTGCTTTATATCTTTTCAAAATAATGTAAATGGATTTAAGAAAATTTAAGCCTTCTAGAGAGGACTATATAATGACCACAGCTTATTGTGGACACATGAGGTGTTATAATACGATTCTATTTTTGCAGGTGAAAAGAGACGTCAATTAACGTACAATACCAACCTACAAGGAAAGGTGTGCCTCCTTATGCAGTGGTGACATGCTTGTTATGAGATAACCAAAGATTCTCTAATTGGACTTGGTCTGCTCAGTGGGAGATATTTTACTCCTGGTACTGATAATTTGGTCATAAAACCATGGCTATAGAGGTCATAGGTGTTAAAGGAGAATTTACAACCATTTGTTATATACCATTTCTATATTGACATCCATTTTCATATCTAATGTTGCTTTCACCCATAACAAGAAAAAACTTCTGTGTATATTTTGTTACAAAGACAGAGATTCATAGCTGCTTGAGGTACAGAGTAAAAGAGAAATGCCACCTTTAAAAGACTCAGGGAATATTTCAGAAGGAGTGTAAAAGGTGTAAGAGCTGGTATATAGAGAGGAAGGAGTTGAAGTTCTGTCTCCTGAGTATAATACAGCCATTGTAGTCATGAACTTATTACAGCTTTTCTGCATTTTGGGCCTGTCTAAGACTGGACCTATTGGCAGCCAGTTCCAGGTGTGAGAGGAGTTGATAAGGACCTACTTCTTTTTATTTTATTTTATTTTATTTATGTAAGTACACTGTAGCTGTCTTTAGACACTCCAGAAGAGGGCGCCAGATCTCATTAAGGATGGTTGTGAGCCACCATGTGGATGCTGGGATTTGAACTTATCACCTTCGGAAGAGCAGTTGGGTGCTCTTACCCGCTGAGCATCTCACCAGCCCGATAAGGACCTACTTCTAAATGAGGATCTACCTACCCAAGTTGAATTATTAGCTAATGAAAGACTATAGGGAAAGAGTAGTCAGCATCTTCAAATATCATCTCACTAGTGATCCTGCCAGACTCTGTTTATTAGATAATTCCATGTTCATGGTCATGTAACTGGTCCTAGTTAAATTTTTTGTTTTTGTTTTTGTTTTTGTTTTTTGTTTTGTTTTTCGAGACAGAGTTTCTCTGAATAGCTCTGGCTGACCTGGAACTCACTCTGTAGACCAGGTTGGCCTTGAACTCAGAGATCCACTTGCCTCTGCCTCCCAAGTGCTGGGATTAAAGGCATGCGCCACCATGCCCAGCATTAAATTTTGTTGATCTAAGAATATTAAAAAGAAAAGAAGAAAAACAGAAAATTTTAAAAATTATAAATTAAATAAAATATGATACTCTGTCAAATTTATTATGTTAGGTAATTAATAGAAGAATACAATGGATCAACAATGGACAATTATGTTCCATTTTATAGTCCGTAGACCATTAAATTCAGTTAAGTTTTAGAAGTTATCTGAAGGAAAAAATCCTCAGTCCAGAGTGGTTTCAAAGTGATAATTGATAACTAAATCTTTATTCATTCTTAATTACTCTGATTATCTTTGCTCTCCTGAGTGATAACTGAATCTCCCTTGAATTAAGAGGGGCCAGGCTAGATTTTAAATCTATGGAATATTGCCAAAATTCATCTTTATGACCCATTAGATCAGCTAATTGTTTTGTAAAAAGGTTTTATTAGAATAGATTCACACCCATTCACTCACATGATATTTATTGTGGTGTCCCTTCACCACCAACTTGGTGCAATAATGACCGGAGCTGTGCCGCACCCAATGGCATCCATTGTGTTGTTAACTAGGCTAAGAGATAGCCCAGCTCCCCCCTGCAGCCAGGCTCTGCACGCTTCCCAGATCCCCGGCTCCGCCCAGCCCACCTGCACAATATCTCAGACTTCCCACCAAACTCCAGAACGCCTGCGCAGAAGACTGGGGGTGGGGCTTCCCCTCTTTTTCCCTGAGTGCATTGGATTCAATAAACAGTTGCCTTGAGCAGAACCCCAGCCTTGGCCACATTCTTTTCCCCTTCCCCTATCTCATTACAGCTCCGGACTATTCCATCCAGGGAACCCAAATCTGTGAATGTAGGGGTTACTGCTGGTCGGGCCCCCACAATTTATGAATGCCTTCTCCAGAAATGTATCATGACATAAAATGGGGTTCTTAAACTTGAACAATTCTTTGCATGTTTACAGAAAAATTGAGGTGATCTAGACCTGGATTCCTTGAACCTTTACAACAGTGATTCCTTTGCATCCAAGAAATTTTATGTGACCCAGTGTATGTGTGTGTAAAATAGCTACATAAATCAAATATGTACTGGTAAGAAATCATAGAAAAATTTGTTTTAAAACAATTTGTGGGGAGATATATAATTTTACATTCATTAAAGACAAAACTAAATGTGACTACTAGCTAGATCATTTTTTAAAAAAACAAAGAATTCAATCGGGATATTTGATACTGAAGAACACATAGCTTTTCAATACTTTTGAGAGCTCACCAGTATTTTGATTTTGCAGTTGGCCTCAGAAAGAATATAGCTTTGTGTAAATATGCAGAAAACTGGAAGATACATGTTCAGAGCCATCCCAGTAATCATTAGAAATTTTGATCTAATTTCAAGCCAAAGTTTATGTAACTATATTTTTAATGAAACTCAAGCCAGAAACTTAAATAGAAATTTTAGACTCTTATTCTAACATAAAAAATTCAAAGATATATTAATTTGATACTTAGATACTGAGTAATGAGATACTTAGATACTAAATAATGCTTTCTATATTTAGACAAAAAACTAAGAGCTGAAATTTTTGTACAGTATAAGCACTGTAACTCATGATGTATGGTAGTCTCAGATCTGTATGTTCAGGGATCTCTCACTGACATTATTTGGTGTAATGGCAGGTACCATACTGCGTGTTCAGGACCAAAGCTATGGTGAGGCCATATGACCCAAAACAATCAGCAACTGTCAAAAGCAACTCAAATTCGTTAAGTATTTGATCTTGAATTCAACTTTGTCTGATATATGTTCAGAAAACTTTTTTCTTTCTATCAAAAGTAAAATTTTATTTCTGCTTCCAAATTTGTTTTTTGTATACAGTTTAAGAAAGTATATTTACAATGTCAGCATTCTTCCTTCATTGTGATATTTTTCTTCTACACATCATACTTTCTTGGACTACATCAGAATTGTCATTTTCTGATACTTTTTATAGTTGAACATGTTGATCTGTTATGAGAGTAAATTCTTTTCTTCCAGTATGCCAGTAAATTAGCTCTAATTGTTAAAGAATGTAATATTTTATAGACATTTATTATTTTTACCTAGTTTGATGTCTGAAGACAGTGCAGTATACTTATAAATTAAATAAATAAATCTTTTTTAAAAAATGCAAGAAATATAAAGGTAATTTTGTGTAATTTGTGATTTTGTGTATTTAATAGGTAGACAGACACATTTCTAGTATTTATTATCAAGTGGTATAGATTGTTTCCCAATAATTAGAGTTATGTATACTCATTTCATGATGAATAAAGCCCCAGGAAGTTATCCTGAAGATGATAGAGGACTTTAATAAGGATATAACTAGCTCCCCTGAAGAAGTTCTGGAGAATACAGGTAAACAAGTACATTGCCTTAAAGAAGAAATACATAAATCTCTTTAAAAATTTCAGGAAAACACAATCAAAATGGTGAAGGAATTAAATAAAACTGTCTGGGATCTAGAAAATACAAATAGAAACATTAAAGAAAATACAAAGGGAGACAACCCTAGAGATGGAAAACCTAGGCAAAAGAGCAGGAGTCACAGAAGAAAGCATCACCAACAGAATACAAGAGATAGAGGAGAGAATTTCAGGTGTACAAGATACTATAGAAGACATTGACACAACAGTTTGGATAACACTTGAAATGTAAATGAAGAAACTCTCTAATAATAAATAAAAAAAGTGAAAGAAAAAAAAAGGAAAGGAAAGGAAAAGAAAAAAAAAAAACATTTTATGGGGTGTAAACCTTTAATTCCAGCACTTGGAAGGCAGAGGCAGCCTGGTCTACAGCACAAGTTCCAGGAAAGTCGGGAGTATACAGAAAAACTATGTCTTGAAAAACATAACATAACAAAACAAAAACTACATCAAATCAAAACAATTAGAACAATCTATTCAAGTAATCCCACCAGTTAGAGAACAAATATTCACAACACAAGCCTGTAGAAAATTTCAGACTGTAACCATGACGGTGGCTAGAGTATTCTCTGATTATTATTCCCAAGGCTGACACTAATGGATGTCAAGGGCATGAGACTCCCTACAGCATCAATCGTTTCCAGAATTTACCTATCTACAAGTGAGACTTGTAATGAGGCCACAGTGCAGCCTTGCTTTGCTGCTGAGCTGAGTTATTCACACTGGCCATCTGAAGAATCCTTGACAGGTTTATCACAGACCAAGAAGAGTTAGGCACAGTTTACATTATGGGGATTAGTCTGAGAGTGAAGCTAAACCAACATCAGATCCAACCTCCAGAATGACTCTCTAGTGACCCCCATCATCTAGTTGCCTTCCCACCCAATCTTCACCACCTCCAGTCCTGTCATCATGTGACCACATCAAGGTATCAACCCATTGCTAAGGTTAGACCCTCATGATCTAATTATGTCTAGAAATGACACCCTTAAGACACCTCCAGAAGTGTGCTTCTTTAGTGTCCCATGCATCTTTCAATCCAGTCAGGCTGACAGACAATCATGACAGTATAGCAAAATACCTAAAGAATTTTCCAGATCTCTCTACTAGGAAATAGATATTAAGACTGATACTTGATATCTTTGACCACTCCAAACACAGACTTAATAGTACTGTCAGATAAAAGATAGGCAATCCTACAATAATTGTGGAAAACAATTTTCCTTTGTGGTATATAAAGCATAGTTTCCACATTTGTCAATAAATTAGGCAATTAAACCGATCACTGATGTATTTGGCTAGTTGAATTCCAGAATTCTCCATGAAATTCCAGAAATATCAGACTTGCGGCAGAAATTGATAGCTTACGTTTTTAAAAAAAAGAACAGTTTGATAATTCTCATAGTATTTTGAAACTTTATATGTCTATAAATACAGCAGAGAAAGAACATTTTCTGTAATTAAAAATTTTCTAATTCATAGTCCATTTTAAAATCTAAGTAAAATTTAAAAGAGATAGTCTTGATTAAACCTTTCTTTCATTAAATCAGAAATGGCAGCCATTAAAGTTCAAAATATTGTGTTTCATATTTTGCTGGGTTTTTTATAGACAGGCTTTCATACTGTAGCCCAGATTTTCTTCAAATTTGCAGTAGTCCTCCTTTGCTTGGCCTCTAGATTATAAGTGTGAGTCCCCACACCCATCTGTCTCTGTGACTTTTCTATTATCAGAGATTTTAAAACCCAATGCCTGTTCTCTTGAGTTCAGGTGCCTGTGAAAGCTAAAAGCAGCCTATGATCACCTTGAGCTGGAATTATAGGCTGGAATTACAGGCTGGAATTATGAGCTGTTTGTGTTGGGTGCTGAGAAGTGAACTCTGGCCTTCCAAAAGAGCAGTGTATGTTTTTAAGCGCCAAGAACTTTTAAGAGTAGAGTCATCTCCACAGCTCCATCGTGTCTTGTCTCGATATTGTTGATTCAGCCCCTATGATTGAGGGAGGGGAAAGTTTGCTCACTTAAAACTGCTGTTTCTTTTCAAGATTTAATAAGCCTTCTTTGGACTAACAGGCAGGTGAACCATCTGTCTGCACTCTGGTCATCTACTTTCTTACTGATCCTGTACTCATTTTCTAAAGGGGGAAGGTAGTCATCAAAGAAATGTGCTCACTGAGCCTGGAGAAAGGGGTTTAAAGCCATGATGGAGCCATGCTAAGTATTTTCTTTCATTTTCTTTAATGGTAAGTGATTTAGGGTGAGAGACTGTCATTCCATTTTGCTTTAGGCAATTGAATTCAAGGAAAGCTATGCTGAGAGGAAGGCTTCTGGAAAACACTCCTTTCTGAAAGAGGAGAGAGGCAGGTTAGGATAAAGAACTCACTTTATGTTCTTTGTCATTTTTTAGGTATCATATATACAAAATTTATTTCACAGAAAAAGTCTCACTTGTATTAGTTTTTTGAGAATTTCTTACAATGCCTTTTGATCAAATGTCCCACTTTTTCCACCACCCCCCCCCGATTTATTCCCCCTTCCCTACCCACCCAAATTTGTGTACAATCCTCTTTTAACCCACCAAGTACATTATGCATTGCTCGTATATCCTTGGATGTTAGTCCTTTACTGTTGGGTGGTCAACCCACCATAAAGAAAACTGACTCTGTCTCCCAGCTGCTATTAACTCCCTATCTAGCTAGTTAGATAGCTCCCTGTCTAGCTAGTTAGCTCCCATCTCCCCTCTCCATGATAGTATTTTCTTTGGCTTGTCTTCCAAGATCTTAAACATGCGGTCTCACAGCTGTGAACTCCTGTATACAACTCAGTGGCTTTGCCAGAAAACAGTTTCCTAGTAGTCATCCACACCTTTGTCATGTATGATCCCTTGTAGCCTCCCTCAGCCTTGAAGCAGGCTGATCCAGACCTTGACCTTGCTGCCACTAAAAATGTGACCACCTAGGGTGGAGCCTTCTGACCTTGATGGCTCTATTTGTTAAGTCAGCTGCTGCTGCTCTTCTCCAAGACTCTGCTACCTGCTGAAAGGCCCTTGTGGCATTCCGGAGACACACCCTGCAGATCGCCTACAGGCTGGCTCCAGGCACCAAGAATGGATTGGGGGGGGGGGGCGGATGGACCTCCCCTCTTTATAAACACAGGCTCTTAGTAAACCTTGGGTCCTTGAACAGACTACTTTGTCTTGGCCTCCATTATTTCTCTCGAAGTTTACTTTCATATAGCTCAGGCCTCCCACGCAGGAACCCAGTTATCATAGGCTGAAGGCAGCTTACAATCCCTATCTATACTTTCACAAGATTTCTGATCTATGCTAAGGTTCTGATATAGATGTGGGACTTAGGACTAAGAATCCTACACTCTTATTCTCTGTACATCAATCAATTGTGAGTCACTGTGTTATTCACCATCTTCTCCAAGAAGCTTTGGTGAGGATTGAGCGATGGGACTGTCCTATGGGTATACCATTAAGACAATAGGAGTAGTAAAATACTATGTCCTTTTAATAGAATAAGAAAGGTAGGATTTCCCTAAGGCTTATGCTGTTAAAAAGTCTCACTTTTATTAGTTTTTTGAGAATTTCTTACAATGCCTTTTGATCAAATGTCCCACTTTTTCTACTCCCCCCGATTTATTCCCCCTTCCCTACCCAACCAAATTTGTGTACACTCCTCTTTTAACCCACCAAGTACATTAACCCACCAATGGTTCTTGGTCTTGATGGCCCCATCAGGTGTGGATTTTGTCTTGTGGCAAAATCCAAATATTTCATATTTGGCCTTAAATCCAATGAAAAATGTTTTTTTTTTCCTCTCATAAAATTACTTGCCACCAGTCAGCCTGGTATTTCCATAGCTTGCAAGGTTCATGTCCTGATGAGATCGATGATCATTTTTCTCCTTAATTAGCATGCATAGTACCTTCATGCTATGCCATGCAAGATACTAAGGATGAATCTTCAAGGTGAACACCAGCCTGGTTTTCTGTCTTCTATGGCATAACTATGTGATGTCCAGCAATAGGCTGTCAGCACCAAGTTCTAAGGAGTGACCTCAATTTCCTATTAAGTAACTTTGTTAAATATTTTAATACACTGGTAAATTATGAGAAGATGGTTTCAGATTTATTACAATTGTACAATCATATCATTTGTAGATAATTACAATTTTTCTTTATTCTCAAATGTATGCTTGCTCATAGGTTTTCTTTTTACTTTTTGTCTTTTTAAACTATACTCATTAGAATAGCTGGAAAAAGTGAAATCAAGAAATAATGCCACACCACCTCCAGTAGTATTTGACCTCAAAAGGGAGAGTCCTCCTGGAACAGGTTGTGGAACTCTTCACTGGAGAAAAAATATTGAACCATAGTTCTCATGGCAATCTATCTGTTTTGTTTTCTGCTATTACTTTTCTTATTTACATGTTTCTGGTAACCTAGGCCAAGATCTTAAGTGAGAATAATGGGTAAGAAACCATCCCTAGAGATGGGGCCACTAACATGACCTTATCCCCAGGGAAACTATTGCTTTACTTTCTAAATCATTTACAAAACATTACAATAGATAAAAGTTTTCCCAAACAATAAAATTTCATATGCCTCACACGTGTCATCAAAGGTGGGTTTTGGTATCTGGTAAAGAAAGCCTTAATTAAAAAGAGTTAAAATTGTTTAAATTTACATATTGAAGAATTATAAAAAATCAGGCACTAGATGTTAAATAATAATTGACCATGGGGCTAGAGAGTTAGTTCAGTGGTTAAGAGCACTGACCATTAAAGATTTATTAACCTGCTCCTGGAAATATGCCACTAGCTTTGGACGCAGCCCCCACTGAATACATCCTTTTAGAATTGTTATATTTTGATGATTTATAATGATGTTACCCATTCTGTTTGTGATTCACTGAATACATAGTTTCAGAGTTGTAATGATTGGATGATTTTTGTGCTTTACTGTGCTAAATGATTTTTGTTGCTATTTGTGACTGTTTCATTGGGTATAGTATTAAGAGATATAATGTTTGTTTTTTTTAATGTATAAAATCTCTGCTTGAGAGCTGAAAAATACACTCAGATTCAAACTACCTCTGCATTTGTTTCTGTTTGTCACCACCGAATCCTTACTTACCTAGCTTCGAGGACCCTCATTCCAGGGACTGCCATACCTGACTGGGGTGGTCCATGGTAGAATAACAGGGGTTTCAGTATGTATGCTCATCATAGTCTTAAAGGGAAAAATTTCTCCCTTACCTGACTTTGAGTTGATTCTCTGAAAGAAGACTGATTACTGCATTGATTTGTATCAATTTTATCCCTAATTATTGTTGATCTTTGTCACACTTGTAACCCCTAAAATATTGATAAGTATTTTTCTAATTTGTTGGTGCAGCAAACTATATTTTTAAATGTCAAATAATTTTTGCATTTTGTCATAATATACACTTATTTCATATGGTAGACTTGGGTAACAATATTCTTTAGTAAGCCTGTATCTATGTGCAGTGAGTATGACTTGGGCTGATTTTCCTTTTATGGTTTCTCTCATATTTTGTTTCTATGGTTTATTCCCCCATGGTTTAAATAGCATCATTAATTACTTGCCAATTTTCAAAGATGTAAAAAGATAGTATGATAGTTTTGATAAATTAAAGGACTTGGGAAAATTCAAAGTCCCAGGATCATGTTATGGAAGATTCTTTGTTTTTTGATGTTTGTGTTTCTTTGTATAGCCTTGACTCCTTGACTGTCTGTGCACTCATTCTGTGGACCAGGCTGGCTTCAAATTCAGATCTGCCTGCCTCTGCCTCCTGAGTACTGGGATTGAAGGTGAATACCACCACTGCCTAGCCTGACATGAAAGATTCTTAAACAGCCTCACAGTGATCTCTGTTTCCAAAGAGCCCTTCTTAAGGCACCTTTTACCTCTGTGTTCCTCAAACTGTAGATCAGAGGGTTGAGCATAGGGTTGAAAAGACTGTAAAACAAGGACAGGATCTTCCTCTGTTCTTGAGAATGTTTGGATTTGGGGGCCATGTACATGGCGATGGCACAGCCAAAAAAGAGCCCAACTACACAGAGGTGGGAAGAACAGGTGGAGAAGGCCTTTCTGCGGCCCTCACCTGAGTGGATCCCCAGGATGGCCACCAGGATTCGTGTATAGGAGACTAACACCAAACATAGGGGTCCCAGTAAGACCATCACAGAGCCTGCAAAAAGAACCACTTGGTTGAGTCTTGTGTCTGCACAGGCTAATCTGAATACTGACATGATTTGACAGAAAAAATGGTTGACTTTTTGTGGCCCACAGAATGGGAGTCTTAGAATCAGTGTGATATGGAGTGAGGCCAAGAGGAAGCTAAACACCCAGCAAGTGGCAGCCAGGACGGAGCACACTCTCCAGCTCATGATCAGTGTGTATTTCAAAGGGTGACAGATAGCTACAAAGCGATCATATGACATCACTACCAGAATCAAACACTCTGTCACAGCAAAAGCCAGATACAAAAAAGTCTGAAGTATGCATGAAGCAAAGGAGATGCTTTTTTGGTGCATCACCATATTTGTCAGCATCTTAGGGGCAGTGCTGGAGGCGTAGGACATGTCAACTATGGCCAGATGTGAGAGGAAGAAGTACATGGGAGTGTGCAGCCTAGCATCCAGGCAGATGAGCCCCAGGATAATCCCATTTCCCATCAGAGTGAGGCAGTAGAACAGCAAGAACAGCCCAAACAGGAGCATCTCCAGAGAGGGGTCAACTTGGAATCCCAGTAGAATGACCTCAGTGATTTGTGTCTGGTTCATCCCCACCTTCTTGTGATAGATGAATATTATAATGCAGTTAGGCAGGAAATTCCAGAGCTGAAGGATAGAGAAGGAAGACAAAAGAAAGGGATTTTTCACTTTGGAGTTTGAATTATGTCAGATGTGAAAATCAGTAATTCATAGTTCTAGTTCAATCTCTGTTATGTTGACTTACAAATTCTGTTTCTAGGGATATTTGAAAACTGTACCTGTTAAGATTATAAGATATTTATCCCGTTTTATAGAAAAACAATGATACCTTCTTTCCTTATAGATTTTATAATAATATTTTCATGATAATTATAAGGATTGGCTCTAATTAAGGAAAGAGATGGATACACGTCCATTTCCTTTGCCACCTGCACTGGTCTCTCTTCACCACAGAAATGAAAGCTTTGGGAGCACTTGCCAATCTTCCTCACAGTACTTATACTACTAAATACAGTGTTGTAAGAAGAAAGAGAATTTATGTTCCTAACCCAAAACATCCAGGAAATCCAGGACATAATGAGAAGAGCAAACCTAAGAATAATAGGTATAGAAGGAAGGAAGATCACCAACTCAAATGGCCAGTAAATATCTTCAACAAAATGATAGAAGAAAACTTCACTGACCTAGAGGAAGATATGCCCATGAACACATAAGAAGCCCACAGAACTCCAAATAAACTGGGCCAGAAATGTAATAATCAAAACACCAAATGCACTAAACAAAGAGAATATTAGAAGAGTAAGCAGAAAAGGTCAAGTAACATATAAATGCAGACCTATCAGAATTACACCAGACTTCTCACCAGAGACTATGAAAGCTAGAATATCCTAGGCAGATATCAGACAGATTCTAAGAGAATATAAATGCCAGCCTAGGCTACTATACTCAACAAAACTCTCTATTACCATAGATGGTGAAAACAATATATTCCATGTCAAAACCAAGTTCACATAGTATCTTTCCATAAATCCAGCCTACAAAGGATAATAGATTGAAAACACCAACGTAAGGAGGGAAACTACACCCTAGAAAAAGCAAGAAAGTAAAATATCAACAAACCCAAAAGAAGATAACCACGTAAACATAATTCTAGTTACAAAAATAATAAGAAGCAACAATCACTATCCCTTAATATCTCTAACTATCAGTGGACTCAATTCTCCCAAAAGATGTAAATATGTAAACAGGACCCAGCATTTTTCTGCATACAGGAAACCCACCTCAATGACAAAGGCAGACACTACCTCAGAGTCAAAGTTTGAAAATCAATTTTCCAAGCAAATGGTCCCAAGAAACAAGCTAGAGCAGCCATTCTAATATTGAATAAAATCAACTCTCAATCAAAAGTTATCAAGAAAAGTTAAGGAAGGACACTTCATACTGGTCAAAGGAAAAAAATCTACCAAGATGAACTCTCAATTCTGAATTTGTATGCTCCAAATGCAAGGACACCCACATTCTTAAAAGAAACTTTACTAAAGCTAAAAGCACATATCACACCCCACACAATAATAGTGGGAGACTTCAGCACCCCATTCTCAGCAATGGATAGATCATGGAAACAGAAACTAAACAGCGACACAGTGAAACTAACAGAGGTTATAAACCAAATGGGTCAAACAGATATTTATAGAACATTTCATCCTAAAGCAAAAGAATATACCTTCTTCTCAGCACCTCACGGTATCATCTCCAAAACTGACCATAAATTGATCACAAAACAGGCCTCAACAGATACAAGAAGATTGAAATAATCCCAGATCACCATGGAATAAATCTCGTCTTAAACATCAACAAAAACAATGGAAAGCACACATACACATGAAAGCTAAACAATGCTCTACTCAATGATAACTTGGTCAAGGAAGAAATAAAGAAAGAAATTAAAGGCCTTTTAGAATTTAATGAAAATGAAGACACATCATAATGAAACTTATGAGACACAATGAAAGCAGTGGTAGAAGGAAAACTTATAGCTCTAAGTGCTCCCCAAATGAGAGCTTACAGGAGCAATTTAACAGCACACCCGAAAGCTCTAGAACAAAAATAACAAATACACCCAAGAGGGGTAGACCACAGGAAATATTCAAACCAAATAGAAACAAAAAGAATTATACAATCAACAAAAACAGGAGCTACTTTTTGAGAAAATCAACAAGATAGATAACCCTTAGCCAGACTAACCAGAGGGTTCAGTATCCCAATTAAAATAATAAGAAATGAAAAGGGAGACATAACAATGAAGTATATCTAAAATAACTATTCTATTTCTTGAATATCAACAGCTGAAAATATTAAAATCATGTTCTATAAACATCATGGAAATATTATTGATAATCTTTCTGACTGTGATTGAAATTAGCATTTTCTTAATGTTTAACTTCAAAGAATTTTTGCTGTTTTTGAAACTTTTAAAATATACTTAGTGATAAAGTAAGTTCTCTCCTAGAAACCCTGATAATTTTTAAAAGTAAACTTATTGTTAGATAATGTACATAGATATATAACATTTTAAATACTCTCTCACTATGTCAGGTGATATAAAATAAGGGCTTTTGAATATATTTCTTAATGATTTATTTTTAATATTTTATGCTCTTTTACTATGCTTAACTCCAAAAGAATATTTTGGATGTTTTGAAACAATTTAGTATTTAACATTAGATATAAGATCCTCAGTTGTGGATAGTAATATTAATTAATGATATTTTTAGGGTATATAGGATATGAATATAAAATTTGAACAATTTTTAATGTATCATTTGATTCTCAAAATATTAATATCTCATTATTATTATTATTATTATGTTTGATTTACCAAAATGCATTTAAATAATAAAAAATTAAGAAAAAAGAAATCAAAAAGGAATAAGAATTTGTTTGAATTTTAAAGAACTTAAAGAAAAATATTTTAATATGTATCAGAGAGATTGATGCTGTCATAGAACATATTGCCATCAGGAACAGTCTCTGGGTTTAAGAAATGAAGGTAATGATTTGGGGACCCGAACTAACCTTCTAAGGCTCTGCCCAGGATGAAGACATTTAGGTAGGACAGTAAACCTGGGACACTGAAGGAAGTCTTTTTGGCTCAGCTGACACCTGTGTAGGATAATGTACTACCAGAAGAAATAATAAGGATATTTTTATTAAATTGTGACAAAAGTTTCTTGGGCACTGAGACCTACATTGTTCACACTTTGCTGTCAGGAAGAAATTTTGAAATAGAGTAGAGAAAAATGTCTACGTAGAAGAAATGAAATACATGCCTTAAAAGAAGTAATAAAACACCTCAGATTGACTCTTCATTTGACAGCCTATGCAGCAAGAGGAGCTACTTTTAAGGCACTTTCAGTTTGGAGCAGGATCCAGACACCACTGCCATGCCCAGTTATTCCTCTAAGTGTGACCAAGACAAATAAAGTCTCAAATTTATGTTCTGTTTGGCTGTAGGACCAGATCTCACTGTAAGCAGGACTCAGCATACTCCCAAGAGCACCACCTTGTCTTTTCTCTGAAAACTTATCCTCTGTCTGCCTTGCCTTCTTGTAAATCTTCATCAGTGTCTAGACAATGCTTCACACAAAAGAAGACGATATTCTCAGTATTTTCTTCACATTAGGCTTGGAAATCAGAAAACTCACAAAGACAGGAAGTTGCAGCCAAATTGCTATTCCTGACACAGGCTGGAGAAAAAGGAGACCTAGAAGTTTTCCCAGCCTGTGGTCTGTGCTGGGATGCAGGAACACTGGCAGCTTTTCCACCTAAGAACTTTTCCACCATTGAGCTCTCTAAACTAGACCATCCTCAGAGATATACCTGTGGTGTAGAGGCAGCAAAGCACAGAGAATTTTCCTGCCATTCTACACCTTGCCCAACAGTCGTACAAAACTGTACCTGTTCCTGCTGGCTCTGAAGTTGTAACACCCCAAACATCTCTGCCATTGCCATTCCATCTTTGTGAAGGCTGTGATCTCCTGGGTGACAAATGTGTCTCAATGGAGCTTGTTAAGGTGGCAATAGCAGGGTTGTGTTCTCCCTAGGGAGAATGAAAACTTAGCTTGATGAAAAGTTTAATTGACACATCAATTATCAAAAGTTTCCATTTCACATGTATTTATTTCTATTCAAAGATCAAAAAGATTGGGTTTTATTTCCTACTTGNGGCTGTGATCTCCTGGGTGACAAATGTGTCTCAATGGAGCTTGTTAAGGTGGCAATAGCAGGGTTGTGTTCTCCCTAGGGAGAATGAAAACTTAGCTTGATGAAAAGTTTAATTGACACATCAATTATCAAAAGTTTCCATTTCACATGTATTTATTTCTATTCAAAGATCAAAAAGATTGGGTTTTATTTCCTACTTGGAGGCTTGCTTTTTCATTTTTCTTTTAGTTTGTCCCACTTTTAAAACATTGTTTCTGCCTTCCTTCCTTAAATGCAGATTTAAGCTACAGTGTTGAATCTACCTATTCTAAGTATTTCAATATGAGATCAAAATTACATGACAAAGAACATGTTAAAACCTAGCAACAATATCTGAGACCATTTTAAATTCTCAAATGTTCACATTAGTTGAGTCCTTAATAATTGCTTGGGGCTAGGGAGATGGCCCAGCAGATAAAGCTACTTTCTGTCAAGCCCGATGACTTGATTAAGATACCTAGACCCAAATGGCAGAGGAAGAGAACTGACTCCATAAAGTTGTCCTTTGACTTCACTAGTGTGCTATGGCCTACCCCCCTCACCACACACACACACAAATAGACATAATAAAACAGCAAAAAGGAAACAATCCTAGAACAGTCTCTACAAAGGTATTTTTGAAGTTCAGTATGTGTCAATTATCTATCTGATTCCTTCTCCAACATCTATAATCTATCTATCTATCTATCTATCTATCTATCTATCTATCATCCATCTATAATCTATATATCTACCTATCTTATATCTATCATTTTATCTATCTATTATCTATCTAAGAGAGAAAGAAAGGTTATCAGAGACTGACATGATTTTTAAGACTAAGTTACTAGAGACATGGGGAGCTAATGTTGTAGATCTTGTCCTCAGAGCCAGTCCAAAAGCTGGAGAAGACCCATGTCTCCAACATCATCAGGCAGAAAAGTCTCAACCTTTTCTGCCATATTCTTGCCTCCTGGAAGGACTGGATGAGGTTCACTCATATTGTGGGTTTATTCATTCTAGTAATTCAATTATTAATCTAATAGGGACCCATCTTCACAAATACTCTCTGAAAAACCATTTCTCTAGTATCATTTAGTCAAGTCAAATTGATATGTAAAATTATCCTTCACAACTGAAAATCCACTAGTTGTAAGTAGAAAAGTTTAATTCTTGTGTTTCGGTTCTTTGCCATGAGTCTCTACATCTGCTCTGTGACATATCACAGAGTCTCCATAGCTGGGCTTTGTACAAAATTTAAAATGTAGAACTCTTTTAATTTGTATTGTTTCAAGTTATTTTGCTCTTCTTGGATGGTTCCATATTCATATTAATTTAAATAGCACATAAGTACAAATTTTCTCAGTCTGGTGTATGTGTGTTTACATAACAATAATTAAAGAAAAAGAAGCCAGATGGCATGAGTTTGAAAGAGGGCCAGTAGGGTTGCATAGGAGGTGTTGGATGTAGAAAAGAGGAAGGAGGATATTATATAATTATATTTTAATAATAATAATAATAATAATAATAATAATAATAATAATAAATTAATCCCTCAACATGTCAGATTCTGTGAAAACAAAAAAAGAGAGACTTTATGAGAATGATATTTGATCTTTCACTAAAATCTTACACCATTAACTTTTCAACAATAACAAGCCTCCCAGGCCATCAGCCCATCAGCGTGGGCGGTCGGTCTTTTCATCCAAGACACTATGACTCCTGAAGAGAGAGCCAACAACAGTGTTTGTGGTTCTGATCTTCGTGGTTCTTAGTCAGGCTAAGATGTGAATTAGAACTTAGAATTACAATCTTGTTGCATGATGGCTAAAGGAACTTAGTAAGAGCACACTCCACAATGAAATTCATGTGCTACATACATGAGCAGTCTGCTTCAATTATAATTGCTTTCAAATATAAAAACAAAGACTCATCTATCTGAAGAGAAACATTAAAATAGAAAATCCCTTACAACATAACATTCAAAAAATGTGGAGTTGTGAAAGACTTTGGCCCATAGTCTGGGGTTCTGGTGCCCAGAGAGTCTTCAGGTCCAGTAAGGTGACTCCACTGTGATTCTTGTAAACTGAATGGCCAAACTAATCACGAGTGGGTATAAGAATAAATATAACAAAACAGTAAGACTTCAAACAAGAGCTTTTAATACAACTGTGATTGATATGGTAAGTAAAATAGAAACATAGAAGTGTTGAGAAACTGATGTAATATATTAATAAAGCCTCAGCATTTATAATTAATTAAATGGTTCTATAATGCATCAACATAGAAAATTTGAATTTAGTAAGCATTGATTGATTGATTTAATAACATACCTCACTGTCCAGAAAATAAGATTATTAAGTAAAACTACCAGTAGAAGAGTTTCAAATAGAAGAGTGGGAAGATGTGGGGTAACTATGAAGCACAGATGGTCTGAGTATAAACATTTAACACAGCAAAAGAACAAAACAAGGAAACAGATAGAGTAGGGTTTCTCTGTGAATCTTAAAAAAAAAAAGAAATGATAGGCTAAACTCTTCCTGTGATCCCAACGTCTTCACAAATTGCAAGCAAGACAAACAGAAGAGAAAATAAACACTGTCTACTGTGAGTGCATCACAGCTACACATACCCATCATGGATACTGCCTTCAGCTAGAAGAAATCTGCTTTAGTGTTTTTTGCATTACAATTTACATTTTATTTATTTATTTTAAATTTGTCTTGTCTTTCCTCCTTTTTCACTTCCTCCTCTCTATCCCTTCTCTTTTCCCTTTTATCTCTCAAAATGTTGTTCTTTTATATTTTATGTATGTATGTATGTATGTATATATGTATGTATGTATGTTTTGTTTTTTTCGAGACAGGGTTTATCTGTATAGCCCTGGCTGTCCTGGAACTCACTTGGTAGACCAGGCTGGCCTCGAACTCAGAAATCTGCCTGCCTCTGCCTCCAGAGTGCTGGGATTAAAGGCATGCGCCACCACGCCCGGCTATCTTATATTTTAAATGATATTCCTGTTGTAAGCTAATACTTTTATAGAATAATTTCATTGCTTTCTCAATTCCTTAATTATAGTCAAAACATGAAGCATACTTCCTGGTATCTAATAGTAGAGATCTTTGTCTCCTGAAAGATCTTTGACACTGATTTCACTCTACTCCCCCTTTTTATTGATTATTTTATTTACATTTCAAATGTTATCTCCCTTCCCAGTTTCCCCTCTGAAACCCCCTATTCCCTTCCCCTCTCCCTGCCTCTATGAGAGTGCTCCCCACCCCACCCCCTACTGCCTTAGTGCCCTTGCATTCCCCTATGTTGGGGCATCGAGCCTCCACAGGGGTAAGGGAGTCCCCACTCAGTGATGCTAGATAAGGCTATCCTCTGCTACATATGCAGCTGGAGCCATGGGTCCCTCCCTCCATGTGTACTCTTTGGTTGGTGGTTTAGTCCCTGAGAGTTTTGGGGAGTCTGATTGGTTGATATAGTAGTTCTTCCTATGGGGTTGCAAGGTACCACCTTCACAAACTCCCTCCCCTCATTATCCTCAGAGAAAAGGGATTCCCCCCTCCCCCAGGTACAAACCTACCCTGGCACATCAAGTTACATCAGGACTAAGCACATCCTCTTCGACTGAGGCCAGAGAAGGCAGCCAAACTAGGGGAAGGAAATCCAAAGGCAGGCCACAGAGTCAGAGACAGTCCCCAACTCCAATTTTTAGGGAACCCACATGAAGAGCAAATTGTACATCTGCTACAAAGTTATAGGGGTCATAGGTCTAGGCTGTGCATATTCTTTTGCTGGTGGTTCACTCTCAGTGAGCCTCCATGAGCCCAGTTAGTTAACTCTAGGTCTTCTTATGGTGTCTTTGACACCTCCGACTGCCTCAGTCCTTGCCTGAACTCTTTGTTCACAAGACGTTTAGAGCTTGGCCTAATGTTTGGATGTGGTTTCTCTTCACTTGTTTTCATCAACTACTGAAGACTCTGAGAGGACAGTTATGCTGGGCTGCTGTCTGCAAGCAGAACGGAGTATCATTAATAGTGTCAGTGGTTGGCTTTCTCCCATGGGAAGCACCACATGTTGAGCTAATCTTTGATTGGCCCTTTCCTTAATCTCTGTTCCATCTTTATCCCTGTCCATCTTGGGGGCAGAACAAATTTTGGGTGAAAGGTTTTGTGGGTGGGTTTATGCGCCCCCCCCCACTGCCCCACCAATGATAATCTCTTATGGCTACAGGAGGTGGCCATTTCAGTTTCCTTATCCCCCACTACTAGGAGTGTTAGCTAGAGTCACTTCTATAGATTCCCAAGAACCACCCCTGTCCCAGGTTTCTAGCAAATCTACCCAGAGATATGACCCCCTTATCAATTTCTGGTTTCCATCCCAGCCCTTGCTACCCCCACCCAGCTCCCAACACTTGATCCTGTCCTGTTATCCTGTCTGTCCTGTTATCCTGTCTGCCCTGTTATCCTTTGTCCTCTATCCTGCCTTGTTCATTTCCTCCATCATTTTTTGATGTTTATTTTATTACCCCTTCTGAGTGAGATTCAATCATACTCCCTAAGGCCTTCTCGGTCTCTTAGCTTCTTTGGGTCTGAGGATTATAGTATCTCATGATGTTTTTAAATTTCAGAGGATTGCTGCAAATAATGACAATGGACTTTAAAGCACAGGATGTCTTTTCCTCCATTACCTAGTTATACTCCCAACAAGGGATGCTAGGCAAGGAAGCTATTTCACAACAAAGTCAGCCAGGACCTACATGGGTGTGTCAACTCTTTCAGTTATGTTGAAGTGCTTGGGACAGCTTTCCTAACTTCTCACTACTTCTATGTTTTCTGAAAGGAAATCAGACTATCTCATGGGCTCCCAGGTGGCAGTGGTCTGGACATGCTAGAAAATTAAGGTAGTCCCTTCAAAGGAAATTGCCATAGTTGCAATTGAAAAAGCTTTGTACTTGAGGCCAGAGACTTATAGCATCACCTAGGGGGGTGTTGGGGCAGACAGAACAACAATATACAGTTGATATTGACAAAGTACAATAGAATAACATACTTTCACAGCTGCATGCTCCAGGATAGAGGGCTAGACAGGTCCTAGAATAGGCTCAGAGATATCAAAGTTAACATAAACCCCACAACCCTCATCTAAATCAAATGCATCTTCTAGGGAAATCAATACAGGAATCAGGATAAAGTTAGCTTTAAAAGAGATTATAGCTAGGAGAATATCTCAGTGGTAGCGTGTTTGCCCCATACATGCAAGGCCAAGTTTTATTCTCCATGCTAATTATATCAAACAAGGATAAAATACTGTTAACCTAAATGTTAAAAACAACAACAAAAACTGTCTTAGGTTTTCTATTTTTGCAACAAAGTGGGTCAAAGCACCATGACCAAATAGCAAGTTGGGGAGGAAAGTGTTTATTTTGCTTATACTTGAATGGTACTGTTCATCATTGAAGGAAGTTAGGACATGAACTCAAACAGAGCTGGAACCTGGAGACAGGAGCTGATGCAGAAGACACGGAGGGGTGCTTCTTACTGGCTTGCTCAGCCTGCTTTCTTATATAACAGAGGACCACCAGCAATGGGATGGCACCACCCACAATGGGTTTGGCTCTCCTCATCAATCGCTAATTTTAAAACATGCCCTACAGACTTGCCTATAGTTGGATCTTATAAGAGTCATTTTCTTAATTGAGGAGCCCTCCTCTCATGCAACTTTAGTTTGTGTTAAGTTGACAGGACATAAATCTAGTCAGCACATACTTTCACTCTCATATACAATTTAATATCTTAAAATTCACTTTCCTTATTACCCCAGATTTTTGTTGTCATTCATTAAGAAGATGAAATCAATCACAATGAAACAAATGCATACCTTATACTTGTTTGTTCTGCTTGAAAGAAAGTTAGACATGTGAATGGGGCAGAAAATGGGGTAGAAGCAGCATTCAGCTCATTATTGCATTACCAATTCCCACTCAGTGTGATGCAATTTCAGGCCATGAGTAAAAGACAGTAATTCTATCATAGGCAGACAATTGGGCACTCATAGCACAGAAGATCCAAGTCTGGGGTGCCCATTACCCAGTGCTTCCTTGGCTGTGTGTGTGTGTGTGTGTGTGTGTGTGTCACACACACAATGCCTTCTGAAAGATGTATACAATAACATTACAAAACATTGATTTATCATAGCTTACACTGTAGACAGATCCAATATCTCCCCCAAACAGAATCAATATGTTCTGAAGTGTTTATACAATTCAATGGAGATGAACAAGCAAAGCCCGCACTCTCCCTGGAAAACTCTGACAAACAGAACAATGTTTGAAAGAAGGTAGATTCAAAAAATGAACACTTCAAGGGACTACAATCCATTTGTATCAAGTCCAAGAAAACATAACAAACTGAATACAGATTGAAGTCAAGGTCATACTAGATTACATTGTGAGAGAAGGCAAGGCCCACTCATTGGAAGAGGGTGTCATAAAATGTATTATTCCTCATCTTGAGAGAGGCTCCCAGGAGTTACTGTCCTTGGATTTTTCACTGAGATGAACTGATGCTTTCAACTTCAACAAAATTAAAAAGAAAAAAAAAATCTATCCCTCTATTGTTTGGCTATAGTTATATCGGCCACTGTACAGTACCGGATTTGCATCTTTGTCTCCCACTTCACTCCCACCACACTCTAGTTTCCATTTTTCATCTTTAGGCATACTGTAGGCAGCATTTCTTGCCAGGACTGATGCAGCATTTTGTGCCACTATTGCACCTGTGTGTATATCTTTCAAGCTGTTTGCTGTTTTAGCTCATAGGGTTGGTAGCTTGGGTAACCATGATGATTGCTTTTAGACATATTAAAAGCCTGTGCACTGTCATGCGCATGTATGTTTGGGTTGCCTGTGCTCTACCAATCTGCAGAATAAAAAAGATAAAACACAGGAAGGTTCTTGGAAGGTGTGAGAAGACCTTTGGAAGAAAATGGAAAGGATGAACAAGTTTACACGTCCTGGTCAATATTGAATGAAACTAATTCTAAGATCTTTGCAAGGTCATTATTCTTTAACATCCTCAAGAGGTGTCCTCCTTTAAGAGTGTCCTCTTCAGAGCACTTTTGACCTCTTTGTTCCTCAGACTATAGATGAGGGGGTTGAGCATAGGATTAAAAAGGCTATGGAATAGCAAGAGATATTTCTTCTGCTCATTGGACTTCCCGTGTTGAGGCCCAATGTACATGACTATGGCTGTACCATAAAAGAGTCCAACAACACAGAGATGGGAGGAGCAAGTGGAGAAGGCTTTCTGGCGTCCCTGCTGTGACTTAATCTTCAGGATGGCACACAGAATATGAGCATAAGAGACTACAATTGAAGAAAATGGTCCAACAAGCACAGACACAGCCCCAGCCAAAACCATGAACTCATTGATGCGGGTGTCTGAACAAGCAAGTTTGAGAACAGCTATAATTTCACAGAAAAAGTGATTCACTTTTTGCGAGCCGCAGAAGGGTAATGGTAACAGCAACACTAGATGGACCAGGGCCAAGAGTACTCCTAAAATCCAGGACATCAGCACCAGGATAACACAAACTCTCCAGCTCATGATAGCAGTGTATCGGAGTGGGTGGCAGATGGCTACATACCGATCATAGGACATCATCACCAGTAGGAGACATTCTGTGTGTGCAAATGTCAAAAAAAGAAAGGTCTGTGTCATGCAGCCAGCGAAAGAGATCGGCTTGGCTGGATACATGAGGTTTACCAGCATCTGGGGCACTGTGTTACAGGCATAGGCAATATCAACGATGGCCAGGTGGGACAGAAAGAAGTACATGGGAGTGTGGAGTCTGGAGTCCAGGCAGATGAGTCCCAGGATGGTCCCATTCCCCAGCAGGGTGAAGGCATAGAACAGGGAGAAGATGGCAAAGAGGAGCATCAGCATCCTTGGGCTGAGTGGGAAGCCCAGGAGGATGAACTCTGTGATCAAGGTCTGATTTCCCCCCATTTCCCTGTGAAAGAGAGTTTGAACTTAGTGTGAATGGTCAATGCAGGGATTTAGATAATAAACTTGTGTTATGTTAATGCTTTTAAGAAAACCCACAGGATCATCTCCTTAGATGCTTAGAAAGCATTTGACAAAATCCAACACCATTTCATGATAAAAGTCTTGGAAAGATCAGGAATTGAAGGCACATACCTAAACATAATAAAAGCAATCTACAGCAAACCAGTAAGTAGCCAACATCAAAGTAAATGGAGAGAAACTCAAAGCAATCCCACTAAAATCAGGGACTAGACAAGGCTACCCACTTTCTCCCTACCTATTCAATATAGTACTTGAAGTCCTAGCCAGAACAAATTCGACAACAAAAGGAGATCAAGGACATACAAATTGGAAAGAAAGAAGTCAAAATATTACTATTTGCAGATGATATGATAGTATATATAATTGACCACCAAAAGTCCACCAGAGAACTCCTAAATCTGATAAACAGCTTCAGTGAAGTAGCTGGATATAAAATTAACTCAAACAAATAAATCGCCTTTCTGTACACAAAGGATAAACAGGCTGAGAAAGAAATTAGGGAAACATCACCCTTCACAATAGTCACTAACAGTATAAAATACCTTGGTGTGACTCTAACTAAGGAAGTGAAATCTGTATGACAAGAACTTCAAGTCTCTGAAGAAAGAAATTGAAGAAGATCTCAGAAGATGGAAATATCTCCCATGCTCATGGATTGGCAGGATCAATATAGTAAAAATGGCTATCCTGCTGAAAGCAATCTACAGATTCAATGCATCACCTTCAAAATTCCAACTCAATTCTTCACTGAGTTAGAAAGGGCAATTTGCAAATTCATCTGGAATAATAAAAAACCTAGGATAGCGAAACTATTCTCAACAAGAAAAGAACCTGTGGGGGAATCACCATGCCTGACATTAAGCTGTCCTACAGAGCAATTGTGATAAAAACTGCATGCTACAGCGACAGACAGGTAGATCAATGGAATAGAATTGAAGACCCAGAAATGAACCCACACACCTAGGGTCACTTGATGTTTGACAAGGGAGCTAAAACCATCCAGTGGAAAAAAGACAGCATTTTCAACAAATGGTGCTGGCACAACTGGTGGTTATTGTGTAGAAGAAAGCAAATTGATCCATTCTTATCTCCTTGTACAAAGCTCAAGTCTAAGTGGATCAAAGACCTCCACATTAAACCAGAGACACTGAAATTTATAGAGGAGAAAGTGGGGAAAAGCCTCGAAGATATGGGCATAGGGGAAAAATTCCTGAACAGAAGAGCAACAGCTTGTGCTGTAAGATCAAGAATTGACAAATGAGATCTTATAAAATTGCAAAGCATCTGTAAGGCAAAAGACACTGTAAATAAGACAAAAAGGCCACCAACAAATTGAGAAAGGATTTTTACCAATCCTAAATCAGATAGGGGACTAATATCCAATATCTACAAAGAGCTCATGAGGCTGAACTCCAGAAAAATGAATAACCCCATTAAAAAATGGGGTACAGAGCTAAACAAAGAATTCTCAACTGAGAAATATCGAATGGATGAGAAGCACATGAAAAAATGTTCAACATCCTTAATCATCGGGAAATGCAAATCAAAACAACATTGAGATTCCACCTCACACCAGTAAGAATGGCTAAGTTCAAAAATTCAGGTGACAGCAGATGCTGGTGAGGACGTGGAGAAAGAACACTCCTCCATTGCTGGTGGGATTGCAAGTTTGTACAACCACTCTGGAAATCAGTCTGGCAGTTCCTCTTAAAATTGGACATAGTACTACAGGAAGATCCAGTAATACCTCCCCTGGGCATATACCCAGAAAATGTTCCAACTGGTAATAAGATATGTTAATAGCAACTATGTTAATAGCAACCTTATTTATAATTGCCAGAAGCAGGAAAGAACCCAGATGTCCCTCAACAGAGGAATGGATACAGAAAATGTGGTACATTTACACAATGGAGTACTACTCAGCTATTAAAAACAATGAATTTATGAATTTCTTGGGCAAATGGATGTATCTGGAGGATATCATCCTTAGTGAGTGTCTTACTCAGGGTTTCTATTCCTGCACAAACATCATGACCAAGAAACAGTTGGGGAGGAAAGGGTTTATTCAGCTTACACTTCCATACAGCTGTTCATCACCAAAGGAAGTCAGGACTGGAACTCAAGCAGGTCAGAAAGCAGGAGCTGATGCAGAGGCCATGGAGGGATGTTCTTTACTGACTTGCTTCCCCTGGTTTGCTCAGCCTGCTCTCTCATAGAACCCAAGACTATCAGCCCAGAGATGGTCCCACCCACAAGGGGCCCTCCCCCTTGATCACTAATTGAGAAAATGTTCCACAGCTAGATCTCATGGAGGCACATCCCCAACTGAAGCTCCTTTCTTTGTGATAACTCCAGCCTGTGTCAAGTTGACACTCAAAACCAGCCAGTACAGTGAGGTAAACCTAATCACAAAAGAAGTCACTAGATATGCATTCAGTCATAAGCGAATATTAGCACAGAATCTTAGAATACCCAAGATACAATTTGCAAAACACAAGAAAATCAAGAAGGAAGACCAGCGTGTGGATACTTCATTCCTCCTTAGAATAGGGAACAAAATACCCAGGAAAGGAGTTACAGAGACAAAGTTTGGAGCTAAGACGAAAGGATAGACTAACCAGGAACTACCCCACCAGGGGATCCATCCCATAGTCAGTCACCAAACCCAGACACTATTGCATATGCCAGCAAGAGTTTGCTGAAGGGACTCTGATAAGGATTCCTGCATGAGGCAAAGCCAGTGCCTGGCAAATACGGGTCCAACCAATGACTGCTGCAGCCGGGGATCCATCCCATAATCAGCCACCAAATGCAGACACTATTGCATACGCCAGCAAGATATTGCTGAAAGGGCACTGATATAGCTGTCTCGTGTGAGGCTATACCAGTGCCTGGCAAACACATAAATGGATGCTCACAGTTATTAGATGGAACACAGGGTTCCCAATGGAGGAGCTAGAGAAAGTACCCAAGGAGCTGAAGGGGTCTCTAAACCTCTAGGTTGAAGAACAATATAAACTAACCAGTACCCCCCAGAGCTCGTGTCTCTAGCTGCATATGTAGCAGAAGATGGCCTAGAGGGCCATCATTTGGAAGAAAGGCCCCTTGGTCATCCAAACTTTATATGCCCCAGTACAGAGGACCGCCAGGGCCAATATGTGGGAGTGGGTGGGTAGGGAACCAGGGTGGGGGTGGGGGAGGGTATAGGGAACTTTCGCGATAGCATTAGAAATGTAAATTAAGAAAATATCTAATAAAAATTGGAAAAAATAATAAAATCAATTTCATTTAAAAAAAAAAGAAGTGGATGCTCATAGTCATCTATATGATGGAACACAGGGCCCCCAATGGAGAAGTTAGAGAAAATACTCAAGGAGCTGATGGGGTCTGCAACCCTATAGGTGGAACAACAATATGAACTAACCAGAACCCCTAGAGCTTATGTGTCTAGCTGCATATGTAGCAGAAGATGGCCTAGTCGGCCATCATTAGGAAGAGAGGCCCCTTGGTATTGCAAACTTTATATGCCCCAATACCTGGGAACACCAGGACCAAGAAGTAGGAGTTGGTGGGTAGAGGAGCAGGGCAGGGGGATGGTATAGGGAACTTTCAGAATAGCATTTTAAATGTACATTAAGAAAATATCTATTAAAAATAATGAAAAAGAAAGAAAGAAAGCCCTCCATGATATTCTTCACTTGTTAATCTCTAAATTAAAAGCTTTTCTGTGTTTCAAATGAATCAGAAGGGAATGTGTATTTTATAAGCCAAATGCTAATATTGTATTACATTATTCAGCAAATACTGCTTCTCTGTTCAAACAGATTTTTTTCGAAACTTAGTAATAAGTTCCTCTCATGGTGGTGGCTGTACAGTTGAAGCAGACAAGTGTGTATATATATGCCATGTATAGTCATTATGTGGGAATGAGGGTGAGGAGTTTGTCAGTGATCCTTCTATCATATTTTCTTACATATGCAAACTATGTTATAATTTTAATATTTACTTTCATGGATTTCAATACTAATAAAACACATTAAGCCTGAATGGCAGAGACAGATTGGAAGTTTGTTTTAACCCCAGCTGTATTTAGGTTAGGGACCACTGTCTTTTCACTTTTGTGCCCACAGTTGAACATAGGGTTAGAAAACATAGGGTTATCATTGTTTCTGTTATAGTCTGTGCTTTGTTTTATCTACATGTGTCCCCTGAACACTCAGAAAATTATATAGAGGAGATATATATATATATATATATATATATATATCCTCTAAAATCCTATTATTCTCAATGCCTGTGTCATATTCTCTTTTATTCTGTACTGTTCTACTCAGTTTCATTAGTAGAATTGCCATGTGAATAATTTAATGATATTTTTAAGCTTTCAGTTAAAAGTGTTGACTGAAAATCAAAGATTAAAATTTAGGCTTTCACTGCAGATTCATATTTAAAGAATATTCTGTATACTGCTTAAGGACAATGTAAATTAATTATTTTATTAACACAGTCATATTTTCTTTTGTGGCTGGTTAGAAGCTTAAATCCCTTTTGACAGAGAGAAGGTTTTCTAAGCTTTGAACTGCAACTGTTAAACCATTGCTGCAGCTTTCTTGTTTGACTCTATATCATTCTTTAGCCTAGAGTTCATGTGAATTTCACATTTAAAATAAAAATCCCAGAAAAAATATGACTTAATTGCTCACAACATGTTTCACAGTCATATTTTGATATATATGAAAGGTTTTGTAAGCAAGAGAAGATAAATTTTTGTCTTACCTCAAGTCAAATACAGGAAAAGTTTCCTGTATTTGAGTCCAAGAAACATCACCTGAGTCCAAGAAACAGATTTGTGATTGCTGGAATCATCTCCCACAAAGGTGATTGTTTAACTAGGATTAAAATATATTTAAGTTGGTTGATTGCATAACAGATTAATTGCCCACGAATGATTCCTGCATCATTGGAGAAGTTGAAGTAGGATGCTAACTCAAGTAGAGGATTCAGTTAACCAAGTGTATAGAACAGTGATCGTTTATTTCAATACACTATTTCTTTACCTTTTGGAAGCAATGAAGATAAAATATAACTTTTATGTTGAAATAAATTTCACCCAAAGTTTAAAATATGTTAGTAAGCTACTTTCACTGTAAGATATTTCAAAGTTTTTATACTATGAATGCAGAGTCAAATTAAAAAAGCATAACCAGTGAACACTATATTGCTCCTATCTCAAGGTAGCCAAAGCACAAATTGTAAAATGCACAGACATTTACTGAACATCCACTATATTTTGCTATGTGTTATGGGGGAAAGTACAGGAGATATCCCTCCTTGCCAGCAGAGATAACCTTCATGTTAGAAGAAACACTCTCACACACACACACACACACACACACACACACACACACACACACTAATTCTCTTACATGAAACAATAAAACCTCCAAGGTACTTTTGTTCTGTGTCATTCGCCCATTTCTCAATAATTTCATAAGCTATTGGAAACTTCATAAGCATATTTCTCAAAGAGCTAAGCTTCCTAACAGTTGTAATAATAATAAAAAAAATGCAACGTCAAAAAAGATTGCCTACAGTAGGTGTATCTAAAGAGTTGATAGCCTTCAGGTTGTCTTAGTAACTAAGTTTATAAACAGCAGGAATTCAGAAAGAATAGATTGCAATAGTGATATTTTCAGTTGTAATTTTTCTTTTTATCTGAAATTTCATAATAAATAAAGTTTAGACTATACAGGAAACTTTTCTCAAACTTACAAAAAAGAATGTGAAGACACGTTGGATACAGAGTGAGAGAAGCAAGTAGCTTTTAGTGTGGAAATTCTTTTCTTCTGAGCAGATACTTGGAGATGGACTTTCCCTCAAAGGAGCTGACTTTATTTTCCCATTAGTTCAGTCAACTCCTAATATATTCTGAAAACGTAGAAAGCGAAGGAGAAAACACTCACCACACACACTGCATCCTGGCCCTTTCAGGAAAAAAAGGGGGCTGTCACTGTGCTAAATTCTGGTTTTCCCTATAGAAAAGCTCATGACAAGATGTCATATTCAATCACTGTGGTCTATGAGCACAGATCCAAGAATCAATACAAAGACTTCTAGGTCCGGGTGCCTTCAATGTAATGAATTTGAAGATCTTCAAAACATCCTTACCTACTGACATCCAAATAGATTAAATAGTATTTAATGGGAAGTTGCAATCATTTCTATACACAATAACCATTGTTCCTTTATACATAGGTGTGTGTGTGTGTGTGTGTGTGTGTGTGTGTGTGTAGCTCAAGGCTCCACAAGGAATATAATTCATAAAATAAGTTCAGATAATAAGATCAACAGCAGCTGTGGGAAGCATGTTTAGGAATCAAGAAAGTAGATAAAATATCCCAAAGGGACTTATTAAATATTATTCTGTAAAATTTGACTGGGCACAAATAAAGAAGGACTATTTTCACCAGGAAACATTTTTCCACTTGATTGTCTAGTGATTTTGATTTCAGAAAGGAAGAAAGAACTCTATAAAGCTATCAATATTACCTTTTTCTCTTCTTCTTGAACTACAGATGAGCTAAGCATGTTTTATATCTTCGTGGACTATAATGGAGACAACTAATGATGTCTTCCTTTGTGGTTTAAACATTTCTTTGATTCATTTATTGTTGCCATAGTCAAGAAAGAAGAGATAAAACATATACTTTCCTATATTAGTTATTTTACTATATATGCCAACCTACTAAGGAAGTAATAATCAAATTATATTTAATAGGAAAAAAGTAACCCTGGTCACTTTAGCATGGACTTTTGTCCACTAAAGGTTTTCACTAGAAGGCTTGCTGGTGACGAGAGTCCATGCTATACTCTGCTCAGGCAGATGTCTGCGGGTGTCTGGTGTCTAAAAGGAAACAGTCAGTCTTACCCACACATTGCTTATTGTATAATTCACTAACATACAAGCTGATAAATCACATTCCCTCCATATTGCCAGTCTGATTTACTGCACTTAATAGTTTCATGTTTAAGTCCTTCACTGAGATGTGTTCAATCAATTCCTTTTCTTCTACTTCATTTTTCCATGTTTGTTATCAATGTTCTCCTAGCTTCATACAATGAGTTTGGTTATTTTCTTCTTTTCTAGTCTCAAAGCACGTATTATAACATAAAAATAAGTAGACATTTGAAGATTGGTAAAATGTAGAACTTTGTATTTCTTAGTTAGAAAATTCTTGTAATCAAGTTATTTTTCTTGAATACATGTTGTTTAAATTTTCTATTTTTACTTAAAGAAGTTAAAGCTATCTTTTTAAAATTTATTTTAAAAATTTATATAAATTTATTTATTTATTGAAGCACACTTTATCCAAAGCATTCTATTTCTATTTTTATTTTTAAAAATCACTGCATTTTCTCTAGATTTTTATCTCTACTTTTTATCTATGCTCCCATCTTTTTCTTACTAGGAAGCCATTCACTATAGCGGCCTTTTTAATGTAATAAAGTTTCTATTTTGATATTTTTAATGTTTAAAATTATATATATATATATATATATATATATATATATATATATATATATATATATATATATTCAAATATACAAACAACACTAAATAGACCCAGTTGCTCATGTGTGTATGTGTCGGGGGGCGGTGTATGAGTGCGACAATGAAGTTGCCCATAGGTAGGCATATGGAAGCCAGAGACTCTTTGTCTTTATTAATCACTTCACCCTATTTTTGAGACTTTAATTAGACATGGAGCTTCACTGTCAACCCACTGAGATCCCTCTGTCTTCATCTTCTCACTGTTAGGATTGTTGTACACTAATGCCATCATGCCTAAATAATAGTAAGTACTTTATAAGAAGACACTCCCTTTGCCAAATAGATGCCAGGAAAGAATATTCAAAGTTATGAGGAAAGGGCTACTCTAAAATTTTATACTCTGCTTAATTATCATTTAAGAACAAAAAAATGAACATATTTCAATACAAAAGTAGTATAAATTGCCTACTTATGTTTTGTTTGGTGAAAATATTACTGCCTATGGCTGGACAAAAAGGGCCTACTTTAAACATGTATATTTCATTAAACTTGGATATCTACATATACACAACTTACCAAAATGTAGTCACAATGAAGTAAATAGTTTAAGTGCACTCATATCAACCCAAGAGACAGAAGCAGTGATTAATATATCTACCAACTAATAAAAGCCCAGGGCAAAATGGACACAATTCAGAACTCTATAATACTTTTAAGGAAAAAAATGCCAATGCTCTTAAAATTATTCCATGAAATAGAGATAAAAAAGAATGTTTAAACTCATTTATTGAAGCCAAGTATTACTTGGTAATGAAACAAAAGATTCAACAACAGAAAATTAAAAACATAGATGAACATAGATAACAAAAATTCTCAATAGAATATTGGAGATTGTGATCCAAATTAAAAAGTATATTAAAAAGTTTACCCACTATGTGAATGTGTTACACATATTCAAATGTGTGTGGATACATTTATGTATGTGGGGGAGGTAAATGTTGCTTGTCTTTCTGGATCACTCTCCACATTATATGTTTCAGCAAGCTTTCTTGAAGCTAGAGCTTTGCAGTCCAAGTCAGTCTCCTTAGACAGCTTGTTCCAGGGTCTTGTCTCTGCCTTGAAAGCACTAGAATTCCAAGGAACCATTGTACATGTCCAGCATTCACACGAATTGTAGGAATGAGACCTCTCGTCATCACAATTGTGGTGCAAATGCCTTACCTACTAAGACATCTCCCAAACCCTTCTGGGTTTTTGTTTTAATATCATTTTTCTCCATGTGATCAGTCTAGAAATTATCACATTTTGTGAATTTGTTCCTAGAAAATTTAGTTTTATTTCAGTAAGCTTACATTTTATTTCTAAAATTTGTAATATATCCTTTAGTAATCTTTCCTTGGTAATTTCTTACCCATTTAAAGTAATGGCTATATATTAAAAAAATCTGTTTACATGTTTGTCTTAGTCAGGGTTTCTATTCCTGCACAAACATCATGACCAAGAAGCAAGTTGGGGAGGAAAGGGTTTATTCAGCTTACACTTACACACTGCTGTTCATCACCGAAGGAAGTCAGGACTGGAACTAAGCAGATCAGGAAGCAGGAGCTGATGCAGAAGCCATGGGGGGATGCTTCTTACTGACTGGATTCCCTTGGCTTGCTCAGCTTGCTTTCTTATAGAACCCAGGACTACTAGCCTAGGGATGGCCCCACCCATAAGAGGCCCTCCAAGCTTAATCACTAATTGAGAAAATTTTCCACAGCTGGATCTCATGGAGGCACTTCCCCAACAGAAGCTCCTTTCTCTGTGATAACTCAAGCCTGTGTCAAGCTGACACACAAAACCAGCCAGTACAATGTTCAAAACAAATAAATATGAAGTATGTATGAGATAGTTCATTCCTGATAGCACAAGGGAATTGCCATGAGATGGGACTCTGAATCCAGTTTACATTTGTATTTCTTGGCAGATTCAGAAACTGGATTAAAAAGTTATTGTGCAAAGCCAGTACTCTTCCTGCCCTTTCTCATGGAGATAATTTTGAATTCTATCCCTTGAGTGATATTGAGTGCACTGAGGTTCTATGGCTGCAGCAGGAGGAATCTGCCTGCAGTGTTTAAGGGCAACATTCCTGCCTGTCATAACCTTATCTTGTGGTACTCATAAGGCTGGTGGAGAGCAAGAAGTTCGTGGCAGACTATTTAATGGGAATCTCTCCTGCCTTTCTCCATCTCCTAATTTTAAGAAAGATTCCCAGCTTTAGTTTCCCATTATCATATGAAGTACTTTAAGTTCATTAGTTCTCAAGGACATCACGATTTCCACTGAAGCCAGCTTGTAGACCTGACAGCCACCCCATGATGTCTGCACCTCTCACAGGGCTTCATGTGTGTTTTGCTTCACTCCCATAGAAATGATTGTTACACTAGAAGCTGATTTCATATTTTTTTTTATTTCCTCTCTTTTTGAATTATCTGTTACTGCCTTGTGTTTAAAACAAAAATTATTGAGCTCCTAACTCTGGAGATAGGACCAATATTTTACAATGGGAAACCATATGCATTTATAAGTATAGCTGTGATGGTGTGGGGATTAAAGAGAAAGAACTACAAATATGGAGCATATACAGACATGTTTTCATGCTTGAGTTTTTCCTTTGATGACTCTGATCAATCCTCAAAAGAACAAGGCAAGGTTTAAAATGTTTTCTTAAAGTTACCATTTAAATAATTTTGGATCATTACAAGTTTGTTTCAAATCAATTTGAATTCTTCCCCATTAAGAAGTAAAAGAGAAATTATGAGATCATAAATTGCTTAAGATTGAAGAGAGCTTAGAGAGAATTTTGAAATGAATTCTTCACATTTGTATAACTATTCACAAGAACTTTTGCTAGATAACTCATAATGCCAGAGAATATTTTCTCGTATTGATTTTAATTCTGCGTCATTAATAAACCTACCTATTGATTCATTTTTCCCTTTGGGAAAGGCAATAAACAGTTACTTTTGCCTCTTATCCAATGTCCTTTGGAATGAAGGAAGTTCATTTTTATATTTCTCTTTGTTTATGTTAGTTCTTTGAGAAGTTCATGCAGTGTATTTTAATCATATCTACCTGGACTCCTCAGCTTCACCCAGATTGATCCCTCTCTTCCCCATCTTCTTAAGTATACATTTTGGTAGTTGGTCTTGTGCACTGTGTATTCAGATTCTGATTTCTGTGTCCCCAAATCTAATTACAATCTGGACATGACTGTTGTGCACCTCTCACCAGCAAGAAGGACATGACCCCGAGATCTTCCTTAAGCAGTTTATTCAGGAACCTTGAATCATCTTCTGACTAGTCTTCTCCTACCTACCTACCTACCTAACTACTGACCTAACTCTCACTAACTAACCTTGACTCACTCACTCTGACTAACTGACCCTCCCTCACTCTGACTAACTGGCCCTGACTAACTGAACCTGACTGACTGACTCTGACTAACAGAACACGGGGAAAGCCAGCCCACAGGCTAAATAGTCCTAGGCCAATCTATCCCAGTAAGCTATGTGGCGACAGCCGATAGGTCCACATATACGGAAGCAAGCCAGATCATCAGCCTTAGCCAAATAAGGACTTGTATCCCTGAGAGCACTCTATCGGGCTAGCGGAAGGCAGAAGCCAGCGCCATCTTAAAGGCACTGCACTGCACAGCTCTCCATACATGGCATTTTCATGAATATTGAAGAATCTCCTGTATCAATATGGTATAAATAATCCCGCCCCCAATTATATTTGGTTGGTAAATTAAAAGCTGAACAGCCAGTGGCTGGGCCCAGAAGGTAGGAAGGCTAGCTTTCCAATCCCAGCCAGGGGATCCAGGGGAAGAGCCAGGTAGAAAGATTTGGCCATGAGAAAGGTGAGGGTGCAGAAAAAGAAGGACCTTGAGGTGGAGGAAAAGGAGAAGGAGCAGGAAGTGGAGGAGGAGGAGGAGGAGGAGGAGGAGGTAGTCAAGAAGAAGAAGGTAGTCATGAGGCCGGCATGAGAAGGAGTTGCCACAGAGTTCTCCATAAGGTAAGACAGCTGCAAAAGAGTGAGCCAAGGAGAGACTGAATGCAGGTAACCCTGGGCATGTGATTGGGAAAAGCTAAGATAGCACAGAGGGTTAGAAACATCTGCTCAGTTATTGTTCTTAAAGCTGAGTAAGTCAATAGATCTCTGTCTCAGTTATTTTGGTTAAAAGAAACCCTGCAACTCTTAAATTTTATCCTATGGACCCCCCCCCCTTTTTTTTAAAAAAATAAATCCAGTAAGCCTAATTTGTACTGCTGATATATTCTGGGAGGTATCCATCCACTGGTTTCAAGAACAACATATGAGGGGCCATACTACTAGAGAAAATTAACTCCCTTCCCACTTATGTCTACCTTCCTTTTCTGAGCTAGGATCTAGATGGAGACACTATTAAACGACTCCTAAGAATGTATCCTTGTGCACTTAGATTAGTGTAAGTCTCACCCCTTGTCAGAGAAGCTTCAGTGCTAAATGGCATATCTAGATCACACTCCCTTCTCCCTTGACTCAGGGAAGTGTGGAATAGGGGGTAAAATATTGTAAGAACCATAGTGGTGGTTTACTCCAAGGAAACAGTTTCAGTAGGGACATTGAACACTGCACTTGCACTGACTGTAACAGCAGCCACAAGAGCTTGCACACACTCAAGATAAACAAAATCACAGCATTCTGCTTCTTTATGTCTTTTATTTTCCCAGGTGAACCATTTACAACAATTGCTGTGTCTATTCACTCATTGATTGTTCTTCCGTATACTTCTATGCTGATGTTTCTAGCACCCTGGATGCTGGTACCAACATGGTTATCAGTGTGACACACAGCCACAGTGGCTGCTGAGATGTCAGACAAGAAACAAGGAACAACATTGTTGAGTTCATATCTCCACAGGTGTTTTTGACAGGTACCTTCTGAGAATTCATAGTGTGCAGGCAGAAAGATGACAATAAAAAACCTACAGACTAGTCATTTTAACTTCTCTTTTTTATTCTAAATGCTAATTCAAGAATATTTATGGACTACATGTTTGAAATAATAATGAATTTAAATATTACAATGGTATTTATTATCTCTAAGCCATTAATTTAAAAAAATTAATAAAAATAATCTCAGAATGAAAGTGATATGAAGTAGAGTATAACATTCTACCTAGGATTATTCTTATAATGTTATCTCTGAGCAGGGACAATGAAAATTATTTTAGACCAAACCTGGGGTGCCATCTTTTTTGATCTTTCCCTAAATTAGCAATCAAAGCAAAACAAAACCACAATACCACACAGCTGAAACAGCTGAAGATTTTGAAATACAGTCATTATTTAGTAAACACTGTATTAATTTATGTCATTAAAATCAAATTAGATTATATAGTTCCATGAATGATTAGTCATGAGATTTATCATCACTCAGTCTTACTATGTGATTATTCTTATATTTGATAAATTACTTATCAAAAACACCTTTTCAAACTAGATTGACATGTATAATATCATTTAGCATGCATAAAAGTCATATGAGGACAGGAGAGATTACTTAGTGGTTAAGAGCACTGACTACTGTTCCAGAGGTCCTGATTTCAATTCCTGGCAACCACATGGTAGCTCACAACCTTCTGTAATGGGATCTGATACCATCATCTGGTGTGCCTGAAGACAACTACAGTATACTCTCAGGACTCGAGGAGAGGGACCTTAGATGAAATGCCCTACATCAGGGAGAGGGAACTTGTAGAGCCCACCTCCAGCAGAAAGACAGGGCATCAAGTGAGGGATGGGGTTGTAATCCTACAGTCAAAACTCTGACCTATGATTGTTCCTGTCAGGAAGAACTACAAGAATGGAAATGGAAAGGAACCTGAGGAAAAGAAGATCCAGCAACAGGCCCAAAATGGGATCCAGCTCAAGGGGAGGCCCTAAGACCTGACACTATTACTGAGGTTATGGAACTCTCACTAAAAGGGACTTAGCATGACTGCCCTCCGAAAGACTCAACAAGCAGCTGAAAGAGTCAGATGAAGATATTTGTACCCAACCAATGGACAGAAGCTGCTGACCCCTGTGACTGAATTAGGGGAAAACTGGAAGAAGCTGAGGACGGCAACCTTGTAGGAGGACCAGCAGTCTCAACTAACCTGGACCCCTGAGATCTCTTACACTGGACCACCAAACAGGCAGCATACACCAGCTGATATGAGGCCCCCAACACATATACAACAGAGGACTGCCAGGCCTGGGTTTAGTCAGAGAAAATGCACCTAACCCTCAAGAGACTGGAGGTCCCAGGGAGTTTAGAGGTCTAGTGGGGTGGAGACAGGGGTGGGAACATCCTCCTGGAGACAGGGTAGCAGGGCAGGGAGAAGGTATGGGATGTGGTATGGGGGTGGACCAGGAGGGGAATAAAATCTGGAGTTTAAAATAAATGAATAAATAGAGCTGGGCAGTGGTGGCACATGCCTTTAATCTCAGCACTTGGGAGGCAGACAATCATATTTCTGAGTTTGAGGCCAGCCTAGTTTACAGAATGAGTTCCAGGACAGCCAGGGCTACACAGAGAATCCCTGTCTTGAAAAACCAATAATAATAATAATGATAATAATAATAATAATAATAGAATGAATAAAAAGAAAAAATAACATTAAAAAAGAAAAAAATATCCAATAAAAAACTAATGACTTATTCCAAAAGATAAACTCAAAAAGGTCATATGAAATAACTATGAAAACAGTATCATCTATACCTGACCTGTGACATAGTCAAACTTGGAGAAACTAAGCCATTGTTAGAAGCTGATGAATTCAGGGCTGGAGAGATGGCTCAATGGTTAAGAGCACTGACTGTTCTTCAGAAGGTCCTGAGTTCAAATCCCAGCAACCATATGGTGGCTCACAACCAGCCGTAATGAGATCTGATGCCCTCTTCTGGTGCATCTGAAGACAGCTACAGTGTACTTAGATACAATAATAAACAAATCTTAAAAACAAAAACAAACAAACAAAACAAACAACAAACTGATGAATTCAGTAAGTCCTGACAGCTGAAGCACAATAAAGTGTTGATAAAGTGTTGATATTTAGTCTGTTGCTATGTATTGTAATGTTAAATTCTATACCCAGAAAGTCTAATTGCTTATGAGTGAATTTTCACTTTTAATAGCTTTTGTTGAGCAAACCGTATTCCTTAATTTTGAATTATGGATTATGCAAAAATGAAAGAGCCAGTTACTGGAGGAATTAGAGATAGGTGGGTTTTGAGTTACCTGGTTGGGGGTTGCAGTAAGGGGGGAGAGGAGAAGGGAGACTGAGAGAGGAGGAAGCCACCATGAGAGGAGATGGACTGTGAGCACATGGCCAGGAGAAACAGTAAGTATTTGGGGTATGCTGCAAGGGTCACTGAATGAAGACAGCAGATTTAGAGAGTATGCAAAGACAAAGAGTGTTTGCATTCTTCTAAATGGTGACCCCAGACAAAGGCATGCAGGCCTTCTCATAGGGAACTGAGGAAACTCTCTAGAAGGATTAGGTAATCTCAAATTTTAGTGATGGGTGTTGGGGAGGTCGCAGGTGGTTTGCATTCCTAGGTCTTGAGCTTTTAACCACAAGATAAGATAGGGCTGCCCAGCAGAGCTGCCCCATCCTGAGATAAGATATTTTCCCATTTTTCTGATTATCCCCAGGCTGTTTTTTGGAAGAAGGTTTTATGACCTTGTTTCTGGATTTTATGGTCTGTTCCTGGAGCTGGTGCCCATGACCTTCTTTTCAAAATCAGGTCTGGTCCTTAAATGGAGACAAATTGGGTTTTTGTTGTCCTTTCAATACCATTGAGGAATTAGTCAGGCCAGCAGTTAGAAAAATAGATTAGGACTTACACCCAGTAATTGTCTAAGCCAATTAAAATAACCACAGTTTGTGTCTCATTCATTAGTGAGCTAGAAAGGGTAAGTTTAACTTAGTTCAAGTGCAACAGAGCAAGCATCTAAGCCTACCCTGTACCAGATTCTTCCTGGGTCTTAGTTCACTGAACCCAGAGCACTTGGCCCTGGATATGTGCGCACCAGAGGGAGGGAAGCTTCTGGGAAAGCAGTCTTTGTAAAGGAAAAGAAACAAGCTGCTAGTCAGCCTTCATTGGGAAGAGAGGCCCCTTGGTCCTGTAAACTTTATATGCCCCAGTACAGGGGAATGCCAGGGCCAAGAAGTGGGAGTGGGTGGGTAGGGGAGTAGGGCAGAGGGCGTGGGTATAGTGGACTTTCAGGATAGCATTTGAAGTGTAAATAAAGAAAATATCTAGATGAAGAAGAAGAAGAAGAAAAAGAAGAGGAAGAGGAAGAGGAAGAGGAAGAGGAAGAAGAAGAAGAAGAAGAAGAAGAAGAAGAAGAAGAAGAAGAAGAAGAAGAAGAAGAAGAAGAAGAAGAAGAAGAAGAAGAAGAAGAAGAAGGTTCCTCCTGCTATGAGGCTTTGTAATATTGCAGAAAGGCGTGGAGAAGAAGCTACTGTGCAGATCAATTAGGCTACTGTGTACATGGGTCTAATCAATGGTAACAGCGATTCTCTTGGCTAAAGGATACATTGTTTCTAGTACTAATGCTTTGGCCACAATAATGTGAATTTCATATACTCTACTTTTTCCCAGGCTGGTGAGGGTAACACATGTGGAAAGGCATTCTGTGCTGTTTGGTGAAGAGAATAATGACAAAGAGTTAGCAAATAGCATGGTTCAGGCATAACTCTCAATTCTGTGCAGTTACTGGCCGTGCAACATAGGACAAGTTACTAAATCATTTTAAAATGTCTTACCTGTTAAGCTGAGATGTTACAGAAAATGGAGTGATGTTTGGGAAGCACTGGAGAGAATTTAATTCATAAATTCACACATCCTTCCTTGACTTTTTCTTAGTCCTTTGAAAGCTATGACTAATGTGGAAAGAATATATCTGAGGAGGCCATGACACCAAAATAATATGTTTATTAACAAATGAGCATTCAAATGTAAAGAAAGTAATAACCTCTTATACTTAGTTTTTTCAGAGGTTTATTACACACACATATACATGTGTGTGTATTTCTATTAGACTTGCTCTGATGAGCTTTGGAATTCATGTATAGTAGTTACAAGTTTAACTGATGTATACTGAACCCATTTAATCTTTTTTAATCTAATTTTTTGAGCATGTTGAACTGATATGAGAGTAAATTCCATGCCTTGAGTGTGTTTCTCTCACAGAGCCTTAACTGTTTTAACTATAATAAACAGTAGACAATTTGAGAATATAAAAATGGTTCAAGATGAATGAGAAAAATCTTGATTCAATCTAGTAATAATAATACTATAATAATTCTACAGTACTTCATAGTGACATCCATTGAAAGGAAAAATTAATTTACTTATGTTTTTCCTCTTGTATAGATCTTATAGCAAAGGTTGTGAATTTCTGATGACTAGAAAAGTGTACCTATTGTGGAGATAATTGCAAGAGACAAGATGTTTTTTCCAGGTGAGTTGAAAGTGCAGACCACCCAGCAAAATGATGCTGTAGAAGAGAAAGTGGAAGGAAAAGGTTTCCCTCTGCTTCTTTATTTCATCAGAAAACAATAATAAGGGGTCAAACTGAATAAAAAGAATTAAGACACGGTAAATAGAATGACCTGTGAATGTCATCAATGCTAGAAGGAGGAGGAGCAAATGGTCATAGAAACTGTTTTAAAGAAATCATTTCATCACATTGTGATGGTTGCTTAGTTCCTGATTTTCTCTTAAAATAAACCCAAAGGCTCTTTCATATTATGACTATAGAGGCCCAGGAGAGCACACATCCATCACCCGGGGTACATGTCCATGGAACTTCGGTGAGATTCCTAAAAGTCCTGTTGTTATACTTGGTTGTATCTTTGGTGTGGTGACCTACAGTGTTCAAACAACTATCTGTTTCCCTTGGTGCCTTTATCCTGTGCACTACTTTTTCACCCTTATACAGTTTTTATGCAATTGTAATACTGGTGAACTGCCACCCTTAGCACTTTGTAATGGGAATTTCTCAAAAGCCTTCTTTCATGTTTACTCTAAATACAACTTCTCTGTAAACCTGTTTCAGTTAATGATATAAAATAAGAGGAAATTAAACAAACACCTTGATTGTTCTTTGCTTTTCATTTAAAGGAAAAACAAAGCCCATGCAATTAAACTTTTTTTCCCCCATAGGATTAAATTTATCTGCTCATTTGGGTGATATTCATAGTAAAGTCATATATCAGGTACTCCCTCCATTCCTAGTCCTTGCTACATTTTCAGTAGGGGTTGCTTAGTCAAGATGCGTGTTTATGCTGCATTGTTAGAGGTATATATTGGAGCAGCTTATATATAGGCTCTTTAGCATACATTTATGTCAATAAGGAAGATGGAAACAACTTTAAAAGGAAACCACAGAGAACTATACCTTAACTAATGAGTAATCAAATCTTACATGATTCTGGAAGAGACAGGAGAAATTCATGACTCCTGACTCCTGTGCTTTGCTGCCTCCTGACTCTTTGTAACCTGTACATCTGTAACCTGTACATCTGTAACCTGTACATCTGTGCCTTTCTGGCTGTGCTTTTGAATTTGGTTATTTGGTACATAGGGGGAAGCCCTAATCAGTATATAATCATGACCTCAGAAACCTATGAGACTGTAAAGCATTTTATTTCCATTCCTATAATCTCATAGAAAATACACTATATAGCTCCATAGTCTCTCTTGGGTATTCATCTTGATCTCTGTTTCCACAGAACTCTCTTCACAGCACCCTTGACCTCAGTGTTCCTCAGGCTGTAGATCAGGGTATTCAACATGGGGTTGAAAAGGCTGTAAAACAAGGAAAGAATCTTCTGTTGTGTTTCTGGGTGCTGGGATTTGGGGGCCATGTACATAACGATGGCGCTACCAAAGAAGAGCCCGACTACACAGAGGTGGGAGGAACAGGTCGAGAAGGCCTTTTTGCGACCCTCCCCTGACTGGATCTTCAGGATGGCGATCAGGATACGTGTGTAGGAAACCAGCACAAAGCACAGTGGTCCCACTAAGATAAATACAGAAGCTGCAAAGATGACAATTTGGTTGAGTGTTGTGTCAGCACAGACCAACTTAAGGACAGACAATATTTCACAGAAGAAGTGGTTGATTTCATGGCGCCCACAAAACGGCAGCCTCAGGATAAGAACAACGTGGACCAGGGCTAGGAGGGAGCCACATGCCCAAGAAGTAACAGCCATAGCAGTGCACACTTTCCAGCCCATGATGACAGAGTATTGTAAGGGTTGGCAGATGGCGGCATACCGATCATAGGACATCATCACCAGGATGAGACACTCAGTGTGAGCAAAAGCCATGTATAAAAATGTCTGCATTATACATGGGGCAAAAGAAATAGATTTTTTCTTAGCCAGAAGGTTTGCCAACATCTTGGGGACATTGTTGGTAGCGTATGAAATATCGACGATGGCCAAGTGAGAGAGAAAGAAGTACATGGGGGTGTGGAGTCTGCAGTCAAGCCAGATGAGCCCCAGAATGACTCCATTCCCCAGCAGAGTGAAAGTATAGAGCAGGGAGAAGAGTCCACAGAGAAGCATCTGCATCCTCGGGCTGAGGAGGAATCCCTGCAGGATGAACTCTGGGACCCATGTCTGGTTCTCTGTCATACCCTCGTGTCAGGCCCTGTGGAGGTCACTGTTGTGGGCAATGAAATGTGTGCTGAGGAACAAAGACAAATATGGATTAGCTGTTACAAAAGTCGAGGGTTGTTTCATGATGCACACCGTGGAGCTTTCAGTTAGCAATCACTTTCAGAATCATTATGTCAAATCATTTAATACATTGTAACTAAAAAATGAAAATCCATGACAGGTAAAATAGATATGATCCCCAGCTGTTATGATCATATCTATATTCCCATTTCTACATTTATTTTTGAACATAAGATCATGTTGACAGCCAGAGTTTTTATTTTTCAGAATATTTAGCTATTTCATTTTTGAGAAGATATTGCAGCCATGAATTATGAATTATGCAGAGTTCATTGAACATGACAAGAGCTCAACCAATAAATAAAGAGTTAGTATGCCCTTCCGGTCAGCCCCAGCACAGTGCCACCTTGGGCCTGAACTCAGTGGACAGTCCCCAGAGGACGTTCCACCCCTCAGGTGCCCTAGTAAGCTCAGGAGCTTAGGATCACTAGTGAGTGGAACACAACGTCTGTTCCAACAGAACCAGGAGTGCCAGGGGCCAGCTGGAGCACAGACATAGGAACCCACCCTACCAGTGGCTCAGGTTCCTTCTGGTTGGCACTGGTCTAATTTGGCTTAAAACTCAGCAGACAGCCCTATGGTGCCCAGAGGAAGTACCAGTTCCAGGCACTCTAACACACCCAGGATCTTAGGATCCCAGGATCCCAGGAGCTTGGTCACACCAGGATCTCAGGGTGTCAGAGGAAGCTTGACTGCCAGGAATTCTGACACACCAAGAATCTCAGCATTACAGGATCCCAGAATCACAGGATCACAAAGAAATCTGGACTCTGAGAACTTCTGACTCACTGGGATGAAAGGAAGGACAAGCTCCAATCATATATATCAAGGGCAGGGAGCACTTGAGATAATCAGATGGAGGGAGGCAATTGTAAGAACAGAAGCAACAGAAACCAAGGTTACTTGGCATCATCAAACCCAACTCTCTCACCATAGCAAGTCCTGGATACACCATAACATCAGAAAAGTAAGATATGGATCTAAAGTCACTTCTCATGATGATGGAAGACTATAAGAAGGTCACAAATAACTCCCTCAAAGATATACAAGAGAACATATCCAAACAGGTGAAGGAATTGAACAAAACCATCCAGGATCTAAAAATGGAAGTAGAAAAAATTTAAAAATCACAAAGGGAGACAGCTCCAGAGACAGAAAACCTAGGAAAGAAGTCAGGAGCCATAGATGCAAGCATCATGAACAGAATACAAGAGATAGAAGAGAGAATCTCAGGTTCAGAAGATGCCATAGAAAACATTGACACAACAACTAAAGAAAATGTGAAGTGCAAAAACATACTAACCCCAAACATCCAGGAAATCCAGGACACAATGAGAAGAACAAACCTAAGGTTAATAGGTATAGACAAAAAGGAAGATTCCCAAATTAAAGGGCCAGTAAATATCTTCAACAAAATTATAGAAGAAAACTTCCCCAACTTAAAGAAAGAGATTCCCATGAACATACAAGAAGCCTACAGAACTCCAAATAGTTTGGACTAGAAAGGAAATTCCACCCATCACATAATAATCAAAACACCAAATGCACAAATCAAAAAAAGAATATTAAAAGTAGTAAGGGGAAAAGGTCAAGTAACATACATATACAGGCAGACCTATCAAAACTACACCTGACTTCTCACCAGAGACTATGAAAGCCAGAAAGATCCTAGGCAGATGACATACAGACCATAAGAGAACACAAATGCCAGCCCAGGCTACTACTATACTCAGCAGAGCTCTCAATTACAATAGATGGAGAAAACAAAGTAGTCCATGACAAAACCAAATTTATATAATATCTTTCCACAAATTCAGCCCTTCAAAGGATAATAAACAGAAAACTTGAACACAAGGAAAGAAACTATGCTATAGAAAAAGCAAGAAAGTTATCTTTCAACAAACCTAAAAGAAGATAGCCAATGAACAGAATTCCNAGCTCTCAATTACAATAGATGGAGAAAACAAAGTAGTCCATGACAAAACCAAATTTATATAATATCTTTCCACAAATTCAGCCCTTCAAAGGATAATAAACAGAAAACTTGAACACAAGGAAAGAAACTATGCTATAGAAAAAGCAAGAAAGTTATCTTTCAACAAACCTAAAAGAAGATAGCCAATGAACAGAATTCCCTCTCTAAATACAAAAATAACAGGAAGCAACATTTACTTTTCCTTAATCTCTCTTAATATCAATGATCTCAATTCCCCAATAAAAATGCATAGACTAAGAGACTGGGTATGTTAACAGGACCCAGTATTTTGTTGCATATAGGAAACCCACCTTAGTGATAAAGAAAGACATTACCTCCAGTAAAAGGCTGGTAAACAATTTTCGAAGCAAATGGTCCCAAGAAAAAGAGCTTGAGTAGCCATTCTAATATAGAATAAAATCAACTTTCAACCTAAAGTTATCAAAAAAGAAAAGGAGGAACACTTCATATTCATAAAAGGTAAAATTTTACCAAGATGAAATCTCAATTCTGAACATCTATGCTACAAATGCAAGGGTATTCACATTCATTAAAGAAACTTTAGTAAAGCTCAAAGCACATATTGCATTGCACATAATAATAGTGGGAAAATTCAAGAACCCACTCTCATCAACAGACAGATTCTGGAAACAGAAACTAAACAGAGGTACAGTGAAACTAACAGAAGTTATGAAACAAATGGATTTAACAGATATCTATAGAACATTTTATCCTAAAACAAAAGAATGTACCTTCTTGTGAGCACCTCATGGTATCTTCTCCAAAATTGGCCATATAATCTGTTACCAAACAGGCCTCAACAGGTACAAAAATATTGAAATTATCCCATGCATCCTATCAGATAACCATGGACTAAGGTTTATCTTCAATAACAACATGAATGATAGAAAGCTCACATGCACATGGAAGTTGAACAACAATCTACACAATGATAACTTGGTCAAGGAAGAAAAAGAAAGAAAGAAAGAAAGAAAGAAAGAAAGAAAGAAAGAAAGCAAGCAAGCAAGCGGGAGAGAGAGAGAAAAATTAAAGACTTTTTAGAATTGAATGAAAATGAAGCCACAAAATATCCAAACTTATGGGACACAATGAAAGCAGTCCTAAGAGAAAAACTCATAGCTTTGGTGTCTCCAAAAAGAAACTAGAGAGATCATACACTAGCAGCTTGACAGCACACCTAAAAGCTCTAGAACAAATGGTAGCAAATTCACCTAAGAGGAGTAGACAGCAGGAAATAATCAAACTGGAGCTGAAATCAACCAAGTAGAAACAAAAAGAACAATACAAAAAAAAAAAATCAACGAAACCAGGAGAAGGTTCTTTGAGAAAATCAGCAAGATAGATAAACCCTTAGCCAGACTAACTAGAGGGCACAGAGATAATATTCTAATTAACAAAATCAGAAATGTAAAGGAAGACATAACAACAGAATCTGAGCAAATCCAAAAATTCATCAGATGCTACTACAAAAGGCTATACTCAACAAAACTAGAAAACCTGGATGAAATGGATAACTTTCCAGACAGATACCAGCTACCATAAATAAATAAATCTGGATCACATAAATGATCTAAACAGTCTCATATCCCACAAAGAAATAGAGACAGTCATTAATAGTCTCCCAACCAAAAAAAAAAAAAAAAAAAAAAAAAAAAAAAAAAAGCCCAGGACCAGATGGGTTTAGTGCAGAGTTCTATCAGACCTTCAAAGAGGACCTAATTCTAATACTCTTCCAACTATTCCACCAAATACAAACAGAAGGTACTCTACCCAATTCATTCTATGAAGCCACAATTACTCTCATACCTAAATCACATAATGACCCAACAAAGATAGACAACTTCAGACCAATTTCCCTTATGAATATGGATGCAAAAATACTCAATAAAATTCTCAAAAACTGAATCCAAGAACACATTAAAATGATCATGCAACATGATCAAGTAGGCTTCATCACAGAGATACAAGGATGGTTCAATATACCAAAATCCATCAACACAATCCACTATATAAACAAACTCAAAGACAAAATCCACATGATCATCTCATTAGATGCAGAGAAACTTTTGACAAAATCCAACACCCATCTGTGATAAAAGTTTTGGAAAGATCAGGAATTCAAGGTCCATACCTAAACATAATAAAAGCAATATACAGCAAACCAGTAGCCAACATCAAACTAAATGAAGAGAAACTCGAAGCAATCCCATTAAAATAAGGGACTAGACAAGGCTACCCACTCTCTCACTACCTATTTAATATAGTACTTGAAGTTCTAGCTAGAGCAATTAGACAACAAAAGGAGATCAAAGTGATACAAATTGGAAAGGAAGAAGTCAAAATATCACTATTTGCAGATGATATGATAGTATATATAAGTGATATTACAAATTCCACCAGAGAACTCCTAAACCTGATAAACAGCTTCAATGCAGAAGCTGGATATAAAATTAACTCAAACAAATCAATGGCCTTTCTCTACACAAAGGATAAATAGGCTGAGAAAATAATTAGGGAAACAACACCCTTCACAATAGTCACAAAAAATATAAAATACCTTGGTGTGACTCTAACTAAGGAAATGAAAGATCTATATGACAAGAACTTCAAGTCTTTGAAGAAAGAAATTGAAGAAGATCTCAGAAGATGGAAAGATCTCCCATGCTCATGGATTGGCAGGATTAATATAGTATAAATGGCTATTTTGTGGAAAGCAATCTACAGATTCAATGCAATCCCTATCAAAATTCCAACTCAATTCTTCCTGAAGTTAGAAAGGGCAATTTGCAAATTCATCTGGAATAATAAAAAACCTAGGATAGCAAAAACTATTCTCAACAATAAAAGAACCTCTGGTAGAATCACCATGCCTGACCTCAAGCTGTACTACAGAACATTTGCAATAAAAACTGCATGTTACTAGTACAGCGACAGACAGGTAGATCAATGGAATAGAATTGAAGACCCAGAAGTTCACTTGATCTTTCACTAGGGAGCTAAAATTATCCAGTGAAAAGAAGACACTATTTTCAGCAAATGGTGCTGTCTCAACTGGAGGTTAGCATGTAGAAGAATGCAAATTGATCCTTTTTTTTTTTTTTATCAATTCTTATCTCTTTGTACAAAGCTCAAGTCTAAGTGGATTAAGAAACTCCACATAAAACCAGAGACAGTGATACTTATAGAGGAGAAAGAGGGGAAGAGCCTTGAAGATATGAGCACAGGGAAAAAATTCCTGAACAGAACAGCAATGGCTTGTGCTGTAAGATCAAGAATCAACAAATGGGACCTCACAAAATTACAAAGCTTTTGTAAGGCAAAGAACACTGTATTGACAGTGTACTTAGTGAAGATGAAATGGCAACCAATTGATTGGGAAAAGATCTTTACCAATCCTAAATACAATGGGGTGTTAATATCCAATATATATATAAAGAATTCAAGAACTTGGACTCCAGAAAGCAAATAACCGTATTAAAAAATGTGGCACAGAGCTAAACAGAGAATTCTCAACTGAGGAATACTGAAAGGCTGAGAAGCAACTAAAAACATGTTCAAAATCCTTAATCATCAGGGACATGCTAGTCAAAACAAGCCTGAGATTCTACCTCACACTAGTCAGAATGGCTAAAATCAATGTAGGGGAATGCCAGAACAGGGAAGCAGGGAGTAAGTAGGTTGGTGAGCAGGGGGAGAGGGAATGTGATAGGTGGTTTTCAGAGGGAAAACCAGGAAAGGGGATAACATTTGAAATGTAAATAAAAAAATATCTAATAACAAATAAAATAAAGTAAAAGAAAAAATAAAAACTCAAGTGACAGCAGATGCTGGCGAGGATGTGACAAAAGATGAACACCCCTCCATTACTAGTGGGATTACAAGCTGTTACTACCACTCTGGAAATCAGTTTGGAATTTCTTCAGAAAACTGGACTTAGAACTACCTGAGGACACAGCTTTACCACTCCTGAGCATATACCCAGAAGATGTTCTAACATGTAATAAGGACACATGCTCCACTGTGTTCATAGCAGTCTTATTTATAATAGCAAGAAGCTGAGAAGAACCCAAATGTCCATCAACAGAGAAATGGATACAGAAAATGTGGTACATTTACACAATGGAGTACTACTCAGCTATTAAAAACAATGACTTCATGAAATTCTTAGACAAATGGATGGATCTAGAGGGTATCATCCTGAGTGAGGTAACCCAATCACAAAAGAACACACATGATATGCACTCACTGATAAGTGGATATTAGCCCAGAAACTTAGAATACCCAAGATACAATTTGAAAAACACATGAAACTCAACAAGAAGGAAAAACAAAGTATGGATACTTTGATCCCTCTTAGAAGGGGAAAGAAAATACCCATGGAAGGAGTTACAGAGACAAAATTCGGAGCAGAGTCTGAAGGAATGACCATCCAGAAACTGCCCTACCTGGGGTTCCATCGCATAAACAACCACCAAACCCAGACACTATGGCAGATGCCAACAAGAGCTTGATGACAGGACCCTGACAGTGTCTCCTGACACTGCCTGACAAATACAGAATTGGATGCTCACAGCTATCCATTGGACAGAGCACAGGGTCCCCAATGAAGGAGCTAGAGAAAGTACCCAAGGCGCTGAAGGGGATTTCAGCCCCATAGGAGGAACAACAATATGAACTAACCAGCACCACCAAAGCTCCCTGGAACTAAACTATTAAAGAAAACACATGGTGGGACTCGTGACTCTAGCTGCATATGTAGCAGAGGATGGCCTAGTTGGTCATCAATGGGAAGAGAGGCCCTTGGTCCTGTGAAGGTTCTATGCCCCAGTATAGCAAAATGCTAGGGCCAGGAAGTGTGAGTGGGTGGGTTGGGGAGCAAGAGGGGAGAAGAGAGGGGATTTTAAGAAGTGAAACTAGCAAAGGGGATAACAATTGAAATGTAAAGAAAGAAAATATCCAATAAAAAAGAACCAAACAATTAGCATGCAAGTGAATTTAGTAGGAAGTGATTAGAAATGTAACTCCAAGGGGAGTCTGTTTTACTGTGTTTATTATTCTTAATGGTTATACAAATAAAGTGTATTCTAATATTTTTGCTTCTTGATGCTATCCACACGACTCTAACTCTTCACTTTGGAGGAGTAAGCAAAGAATGACACGGTTATAATGGGCAGCAGTAATAGAAGCAGTTCCTGAGATACTAGCAAGGCGAAAGGGTATTTGAGCATAGATTGAACAACATAACCTTCTTACTACTATATCATTCCACCCCTTTTCAAGGTTGTTTATTCTGGATTCTGTTCCCAGAAGAGTAACCCACACAATTTTGTATATAGTGCATGGATGGGTGGATGGACAGATACCATGAATGGAATTTGTATTGCATTGAGATTAAAATTATACAGCCTTAACATAAGGACCTTGACTTGTCTTCTTATAGCTTGTTTTGTCCTATTTGGATGTTGTCTCTTGAAGGCCTGCTCTTTTCTGAAGAGAAAATGGAAAAGGAAACTTGGAAGAAATGGAGGGAGGGAAAACCTGTGGTTTGGACTTATTATATGTGAGGAGAAGCTATTTTCAGTAATAATTAAAAAAATAAAAAAGGATAAAATGAAAAGGATATACTGCATATTAATCAAGGTTTTCAACTTTTTTTCTCTCTCTGGTTTCCATCCTACCACAGATATGGTTATAAGCGCTACAGGAATGGATAGATCAAAAGTTCCATACAAATATAAAAATACGGACTTGCCAAGGGGTCACTCCTAATGTGAAGTTTATGACTCAATGGCTGAAAATACCAACTCCATTTTAAGCACAGAACATTCATTGTTCAGAGTTTTATACCGTGTTTCCCATTCAGTGGGGATTTCTTAAGCCTTTCTTCTCTTCAGACCCAGCTTTGCTAAGTGGCTGCACTTTGCAAAAGATCTTTTACTCACTGTGGTACCAGAGATGTTCTTGATTCAGAAAGGTGATCACATTTTGATGAAACTCCACTGAACAGCTTGATCCTCATGTGGGTCCCAAAAAACTAGAGTAGGAGCTATCCAAAACACTGTTGCCTGTATGTGGGATATGTTCTTCTAGCTGGGTTGCTTGGTCTGACTTTAGTGGAAGAGGAAACCTAGCCTCACAGAGACTTGATGTGCCAGGGTCCAGGAATACCTGGGGGTGTCCCCACCTTTAAAAAGGAGAGGGGATTGGGGGGTGGAGGAATGGTTGTGGGAATGGGTTAAGCAGGAAGAGGGCAGTGATCAGGATATAAAGTGAATAAGTAAAAAATGAATAGAAGAAGAAGAAGAAGAAGAAGAAGAAGAAGAAGAAGAAGAAGAAGAAGAAGAAGAAGAAGAAGAAGAAGCTGCTGCACTGAGATCAGAGAAGCTTTTGAAGGTCAGACCTGAGAATCTTACTTTATCTAGTATCTTTGCAGAAAGATTTTACACATATATGAATTCTCACTATTCTCTTGATGAGGACTGATGCAGGGTCTGGGACCTGCATGTTGATGGGAATACTGGCAGGGTAGCTTTTATGGTGAACTTATCTTCTCCAAGCTCTCTTTGATTATCTCCAAGGGTCCCTTAGGAGACAATGATGCACAAAGCTCATATTTAATGTCTACCAGGAGAACAAAGTAATGTTTATCGTTCTGTCTCCACTTCTATGGGCTTTGGGGATGAATGTTTAGAGAATAGAGCTGGCAGGTGATGATGATGTAATGCCCAGCTGTATCAGTACACAGTAACTGCTCTGGTAAGAGGAGCATACATGCTATTGGGACCATGATACAGATTACACTCCTAAAGTTTCTGGATGGCAATGGGTTCACAAGTCATCATCCTGCCTCATAATAGATCAAGTAGGGCTTTCAAAAGACAAAATATGCATCATCCATATGCTTACTTATGAAATCATGCCAACATGGATTTTGGTAGATAAGAAAAGAAAATCATTTATACTGACCTGCTCACACAGAGATATATATCCTCAGGCCATTCAATATAGTACTTGAATTGTATACAAGGTGTAGTAAAAAAGATAGAAGCCAAAGTTAATCTGCTCTTGAGATACTATGGCTTAATCCTCTGACATACAGATGATGGAATGTATCTGACCCTCAGCATTCTAATAATATGACTATGCTGTGAAATGAAAATGGTGAGCAATAATGCAACAGAATGAGAGAGGCTAGTATTCATATTCATACAATAGAGTATAAACAAAGGGTCCTTTAATGTTTTCTGGTTCTCTTTTATGTGGACATGAAATATGTGTATGTGTGTGTGTTGTTTTGGTAAAGCTTTGCAGAGAAATAATTGAGACCACTAATAAGAATACAATTCATTCTTTAATAGGGATTCGTGCTGCTAATCTGTGATCTATGTGTTTGGTCAACAACAAGGAAGGGGAGGAACTATCCCTGCCATTTTGCATCTCAGCAAAATGTCTAAAAGCCAGGCTTTAAGAAGAATATGCATTTAAGCCTAATAAATGTCATGTGCTTGTATAATATATACAAGGGTTTTGAAAAAGGAACTACCTGTACTATTTTAAAGTTCATTAACGATACCTGGGTAAAAGATACATATTTCAAATATATGTGATTGTTAAAGCCTTGGTAATAAAAAGTATAAATTAAAAATGTCACAGATGTGAAGTGACCAGATGTGAAGAACATGAAGATCATATGTCATATGATTGGGCATATCATATTAGATGACTAGTGGTTAAGAGACATGAAACAAAATGTTTACTTTAGTCATGGGCACTTTTGGCTGCTTTCTGAGACATGAAAACTTTTTATGTACAATTGTAGATTGTAGTTAATTGTCAGTTTAATTTTAAAAAACCTATTAAAAACATACAACTAAAGATATTGCACATTAGAATTAACTAGACCCAAAGACTGTACCATGTAATGAATTTTTAAAAATCTTATGCTGGGCATGGTGGCGTACGCCTTTAATCCCAGCACTCGGGAGGCAGAGGCAGGCAGATTTCTGAGTTTGAGGTCAGCCTGGTCTACAAAGTGAGTTCCAGGACAACCAGGGCTACACAGAGAAACCCTGTCTTGAAAAACAAAAAGAAAATCTTTATTAAACTAATAAAATTTATTTTAAAATACAAAACTCAGTATTTACACCTTTTTAAGTCATCAAAATAATTTATAGCCTTTTGGTCCCCATCTGCACCTGGGAGCAGGGGCTGTTCCACAGTCCTCTGTGGATGGGTCCTGCCAGGGGAGAGCTGGTATCCAGGGAGGGCTCTGACTCCCAGGCTTGGAGGTGAGATCACCATTTTCTCTCTGTTGACTGTACAAAGCAGGTCCAGCCAGGAGTACACAGGGCACAAGGATGGTGGAGCAGCTAGGAAAGGGTCCTTCTGGACTCCATCTGCACACAGGAGGAGGGGCTGTTTCATAGCCCTCTGTGCATGAGTCCTGACATGGGAGAGCTGGTCTCCCAGGAGTGCTGACAGAAGCTCACAGGAGGAACAAACCCCAGCCAGAGACAGCAAGACCAACTAACACCAGAAATAACCAGATGGCAAAAGGCAAGCAGAAGACTCTTACCAACAGAAACCAAGGTTACATGACATCATCAGAACACAGTTCTGACAAAAAAGGAGCAAGTTCTGGATATCCCAACCATCAGAAAAGAAAGATTTGGATTTAAAATGGAATCTCGTGATGCTGATAGAGGACTTCAAGAAGGGCATAAATCACTGCCTTAAAAAAATACAGGAGAACACAGGTTAAACTGGTAGAAGCCCTTAAAAAGAAACACAAAAATCCTGTAAATAATTACAGGAAAATAAAACAACCAGACAGGTGAAGGAATTGAATGAAACCATCCAGAATCTAAAAATGGAACTAATAACAATAAAGAAGTCACAAAAGGAGACAACTCTGGAGACAGAAAACCTGGGAAAGAGATAAGGAGTCATAAATGCAAACATCACCAACAGAATACAAGAGATAGAAGAGAGTAGCTCAGGTGCAGAAGATACCATAGGAAACATTGATACAACAGTCAAAGAAATTGCAAAATGCAAAAAAAAAAAAAAAGCACCTAAACCAAAACATCCAGAAAATCCAGGACAAAATGAAAAGATCAAATGTAAGGGTAATAGGTATAGAAGAGAGAGAAAATTTCCAAGTTATAGGTCAAGTAAATATCTTCAACAAAATTATAGAAGAAAACTTCCCTAACCTAAAGAAAGAGATACCTATGAACATACAAGAAACCTACAGAACTCCAAATAGACTGGACCAGAAAAGAAATTTCTCCCATCACATAATAATCAAAACACCAAATGCACAAAACAAAGAATATTAAAAAGCAGTAAGGGAAAAGGGTGAAGCAACATATAAAGGCAGGTCTATCAGAATTGCACCAGAATACATCATGGAATACTTTTTTTTTTTTTTTTTTTTCAACTTTTATTAGATATTTTCTTCATTTACATTTCAAGTGTTATCCAGAAAGTTCCCTATATCCTCCCCCCTCCCGGCCCTGCTACCCTACCCACCCGCTCCCACCCCCTGGCCCCGGCGTTCCCCTGTATTGGGGCAAATAAAGTCTGCATAACCAAGGGGCCTCTCTTCCCACTGANGAGTGTTCCCCTTTCTCCACATCCACGCCAGCATCTGTTGTCACCTGAATTTTTGATCTTAGCCATTCTTACTGGTGTGAGGTGGAATCTCAGGGTTGTTTTGATCTGCATTTCCCTGATGATTAAGGATGTTGAGCATTTTTTCAAGTGCTTCTCAGCCATTCGATATTCCTCAGTTGAGAATTCTTTGTTTAACTCAATCATGGAATACTTTGATTTCTCCATCTATATTAATTGAGAGTTTTGCTGGATATAGTAACCTGGGTTGGCATTTGTGTTCTTTTAGGGTCTGCATAACATCTGTCCAGGATCTTCTGGCTTTCATAGTCTCAGGTGAGAAGTCTGGTGTAATTCTGATAGGCCTGCCTTTATATGTTACTTGACATTTTTACATTTTTCCCTTACTACTTTTTGTTTGTTTGTTTTTTGTTGTTGTTTTTTTTTTTTTTTTTTTTTTTTTTTTTTTTTTTTTTTTTTTTTTTTTTTTTTTTTTTTTTTTTTTTTTTTTTTTTTTTTTTTGGTTTTTCAAGACAGGATTTCTCTGTATAGCCCTGGCTGTCCTGGAACTCACTTTGTAGACCAGGCTGGTCTCGAACTCAGAAATCCGCCTGCCTCTGCCTCCCGAGTGCTGGGATTAAAGGTGTGCGCCACCACGCCCGGCACCCCTTACTACTTTTAAGATTCTATCTTTATTTAATACATTTGTTGTTTTGATAATTATGTGTTGGGAGGAATTTCTTTTCTGGTCCAGTCTCACTTTGGGTTTTCTTTATTATTTCTATTTCCCTTTTTAGGTCCTGGATGGTATTGTTCAATTCCATTACCTGTTTGGTTGTTTTTTCCTATAGTTCTTTAAGAGATTTTTGTGTTTCCTCGTTAAGGACTTTTACCTCTTTAACAGTGTTCTCCTGTATTTCTTTGAGTTATTAATGTCCCTCTTAATGTCCTTCTTATGTCCTCTACCAGTACCATGAGATATGATTTTAAATCTGAGTCTTGCTTTTCGGGTGTGTTGGGGTATCCAGGACTTGCTGAGGTGGGAGTGCTGAGTTCTGATGAAGGTGAGTGGTCTTGGTTTCTGTTATTAAGATTCTTACATTTGCCTTTCACCATCTGGTAATCTCTGGAGTTGGTTGTTATGGTTGTCTCTGGTTGGAGGTTGTTCCTCCTGTGATTCTGTTAGCTTCTGGCAGCAGTCCTGGGAGTCCAGCTCTATCCTGAGTCTCAGTGGTCAGAGTAGTCTCTGCAGGCAAGCTCTCCTCTTGAAGGGAAGGTGCACCGAGGTTTGGTGATAAGACCTGCCCCTTGACTAAAGATGAAGGCCTGTCCAGAAGATGTGTTGCCTCAGCGGCCGGCACACTCACCTGCACAGACTGGTCTCTGAGGGACCCAGTACTCAAGTTGGCTCTCTCACGAGCTCCGGCAGGCAAAGCCCTCCCAGGCAGACACCTCTCCTCAGGCGGGGAAGGTGCCCGGATGTCTAGTGCCCAAAACTGGACCTGTCCCAGAAGCTGTGTTGCTTCCTCATTCTGCTTAGTCACCCTTTGCAGTCTGCGAGCTGACCTGTGCAGACTGGTCTCTGAGAGATCTGGGACCCAAGATAGCTCCCTCATGAGTTCTGGTAGGCAAAGCCCTCCTGGGCAGACACCTCTCATCAGGTGGGGAAGGTGCCTGGATATCTAGAATCAGAAACTGGGTCTGTCCAAGAAGCTGTGTTGCTTATCAGTCTGCTCACTCACCCTTTGCAGTCTGTGAGCTGACCTGCGAAGACTGGTCTCTGGGGGACCTAGGATCCAAGTTGGCTCCTTCCTGAACTCCCAAAATCACAATTTTTAAAAAATGTATATATTATATATGTCACAGAATTATAAAAAGTTAAAAGGTATATACCTATATACATATATATATATATATATATATATATATATATATATATATATATATATACACATACACACACACACACACACACACACACACACACACACATATATATATATATATATATATATATATATATATATATATATATATATATATTCCTTGATATAGTCTCAATTAGTTACTATAAAATAAGCCTAAGTATGATTTATTCATTGACTTTTATATTTAGTAGTACACTCCTGTGGACTTTTGGACAAGGATACATGATAGACACCTTTACTCCTCAGAAAGAAAGTCCTTCTAGCATAAGAAAATAAGAAGCAATGAAAACGACTTGGGCTTTTATTTTGTGACATATGTTGGTTTGCTAGATAATGGTAGTGACATTGATGACAAGAATATAACAGAATACTAAGTCTTATCACACTCTGGGCAAATAGGCAAGAAAATGCTAGAGGCTAGAGAAAGCTCAGCAATATATAGAACATCATTTGGGTCTATTGTGGCTTTGGCATACAGACCAGAGAGGAGAATAACCAAGGATATAGTTGAAGAAGCAGTTAGACAAGAAAATTTTGTGTCTTAAAATATTTTCAAAAGAAATTAGAGTTTATGTTGCTGAAAATCAGCCATCAAAGGTTTCAGGAGATGTAAAATATGCTTTGAATTGCTTGTGGAAAAGTTTTTAAAAATGTATTTCTCATTTTTAAAATTTGTGTGTGAGTGTGAGTGCACATGTATGTGTTCGTATGTGAGCATGCACACAATAACCCTAAAGGTACAATATTGGTATGGTAACCAAGAGCTGTCTAATTGGATTTAAATCTGCTTGACAGAAGGAAATCAATGCAGTATTGTAAATCTAGCAAGCTATCCTGGGCTTGTGAAATCATAGGTCTTGGAGGACAACCTATAATTACCACTCTACTACAATAGCACAATCTCTAACTAAACTCTAAATATTTGTCTTTATACCCAAAGATAAGTATAATTCAAAGCCCTCATCAAGGAAACTTTTTTTCCAGTGGAAACCATTACAGAAAACTATAACCAGTCAAAAAGAGGAGTTTTGGAGCTCAGTACAAACTGATATATCTACAGCACAACTCCCGCACCTAAGGCTCAGGGATCATTGAAGAAGAGAGGACAGAAAGATTGTAAAATCCAGGGATGAGCTTGTTAATTGTGAGATTATGTTTCCCAAAAAGGTAAGAAACTGCAACATTAAATCTTACAAACATGGCTGCCTAAACAGGATATGAACAAGGAGGACATCAATAGATACTCCAATGTGAAAGGGGAAGAAGCACTAAAAACCCCAACCTAAGAAAAAAATAAAAACTACAGGCAACTAAAGAATACTAAGAGAAGGAGAAATAGTCATATCCAGGGAAGAACACACCCATTGGTTATCCAATAGCAAAGGATCATCCCTAAAACCATAGTCATGTAAGTGACACTATAAAGACTAAGCAGGTTGTGTTTATATATTTAAGTATAGATAAAGATGCATGGATAACAATATAAGAATATATAAATAGGAATATATTCCTATATATAAAATAGAAACATATATAAAATAATAATATACATATACATATGTAACAAAAAATGAGGTGATGAATTGGAAAGTGAGTAAGGGGTTTGCATACATGTAAGAGTTTGGAGGGAGTAAAAGGAAGGGCTAAATTGTGTAGTTACATTATGATCTCAAAAAAAAAACCTTTTAAAAATATTTAGCTGTATAACAGCCTTTTTATCTTTGTTCTGGTAGCTGATCTCATCAATCATCAGACATGTGAGGCTCTCAAATATTGAAATTCTTTGTTTTAAGCCCCATCCTTCTTTTTTAATCTCTAACATTCTTATTCTCTCCTGTGTTGGCCATGTTTGAGAACTGCAGGCTGAATCTGGGGCTTACCTCTTGCTGGTCCAGCATGCCAGGTATAAACTGTGTCCTCAATGCCTCTCAGATATCCATTTCTCTGTTTCCTTCTCATCCTCTTTGTCTTTTCATCTTTTCTCCTGAATCCTTTCTAATCTTCCTTTCACTGTCTCTTTGCTTTTATGCTCTCCCTTCCCTTTCCCCTTTATAGGGGATCTTCTCTCTTCAGACTATAAATTGTGTTCCAGGCATAGCTTGATAGTAATAAAGAATGTCTAACAAAAGAATTTTGAAAACAAGGTTAAAAATTGAAAAGGCAGATGAAACGAAAACAAAACAAATTAATAAAACAGAACTAGAAAATTTGAAAAACCTAATGTTTTGAATCTCCAGTCAGTATTAGTCTATTCACAGTGCCCCCTTGATTCCCCGCTTTCCTCATTCTGGAGAAGCAAATGCATTCAGTGGCTAAGACAGAGTCTAGTGATATAGCTAGTCATCCTCATCCAAAAATCTTCATTCTAAGAAAAAATAATATTAATTTAAATTCATTCTTTTCCCCCTTTTGACAAATAGCTATTAGGCAGATCTTTATAATTAAAGAGTTGCCTTGTTACAAAAGTCTAAAAGTGCGTCCCTTGCAAGTTATCAACAGTTGTCACTGTATAGTGAGAGCAACCTAACAATATAGGTATTAGTCTCAAGGAGGCTAGGAGAGTTTTTCTCTTCTTTTCTTTTTTTTCTTTTCTTTTTTTCTTTTCTTTTTGTTTTTCTCTTTTTTTCTTCTCAATAAGAACTTGCATTACTCTGTAAAACACTTGTAATATCTGCACATTCATCAAAGTGTTGCTTTATTACTCATGAAACAAGTAAAAGAGGTTTCATCTTTTAATAACTGGAATAAGGATAAGTGCAAACACAATCCAGGAGGAGGAGAAGCTAATGTCATGAGTGGGTTATTTTCTTCAGCTGCCCATACTAAGGTCTAGGTGACGTCCACATTATTTCATGATGTCTGATATGGAAATATCGTCCCTTGTAATCTTAAATATTCTCACAGCTCAAAGGCTTCAGATACCATGATATACCTTGGTTGTGTAGGGAAAGTCAAATATCCAGATGTGTTTGCCTGCTCACCAACTGAACTATTGCAGATAAGATGCACTGTCTGGTATGGTGCAATTCTGAATTGTCAGTGATGGATAAATACTTTTGGCACATACTAGAAAGTTTTGATTTAAATTTGTATATTTTCCTCAGTATATTCTCTGTGCAAATGCATATTTGGCTCCTTTCTCTATATAAAATCCTTGACCTGAGTTCGTGCTTATTTCTGGAAAGATAATCCATACTTTAAATGCTTAATAAATAATGGTAAGAGAAACATAGATTCAACACCTAGAGTGTGTCAGGAACTAGGCTGAGACAATATCATGAATTCTGTGCAACAATTATAAAATATATACTCAAAATGGAATCATTAACTATGAATGAGAAAGTTAGGAATCTATGAGATTAAAGGAATCTTGAACCTTAAACTTGAGTATGAATTAATGTAAATACCACACCTTTAAATCTTGCCTTTTTCTTTGTATGACATGCTGCACTTGAGAGCCTCAGAGATGTGTCAATGTTCAAGCCATATGGCCAGATACTCTGCTGCCTGCTAAGCTTCAATAACCCTTATGTTTTTTACACAGAACATCTTGTAAAGTGCTTCAGCATGCATGCTCATGGTGGAAGAAAAGGAAATCATCACTCAGAGCTAAATATGCTAATTTTGCATTCTTTAATACAATAGTATGCAACATTTCCTGTGATATTTACCACTTACCATAATGATCTAAGTAATCTATCAATGCATATAAACCCAATAATATCCCACTATGGGAACAAAACATAATTAACTGAATTATTTCTTAGTTAATTTTCCATGTAATAAACAATAGTATTTTGTGAATGAAGACTTTACTTTATACCAACTTTTAAATTATCAGATTGGTATTTAGTGAGTAAAATTAGGATATGGGCACTTGGGAAAAATTCCTGAGTATAACAGCAATGGCTTGTGCTGTAAGATCAAGAATTGACAAATGGGACCTCATAAAGTTGCAAAGCTTCTGTAAGGCAAAAGATACTGTCAAAAAGACAAAAAGGCCACCAACAGATTGGGCAAGGATCTTTACCAATCCTAAATCATATAGGGAACTAATATCCAATATATATAAAAAACTCAAGAAGGTGGACACCAGAAAATCAAATAACCCCATTAAAAAATGGGGCACAGAGCTAAACAAAGAATTCTCAACTGAGGAATACCGAATGGCTGAGAAGCACCTGAAAAAATGTCCAACATACTTAATCATCAGGGAAATGGAAATCAAAACAACCCTGAGATTCCACCTCACACCAGTCAGAATGACTAAGATCAAATATTCAGGTGACAGCAGATGCTGGCGAGGATGTGGAGAAAGAGGAACTTTCTCCTGAGTTCTATACTGAGGAAAATATACAAGTTTAAATAAAAACTTTCTAGTATGTGCCAAAAATATTTATCCATGACTTCTCCATTGTTGGTGGGATTGCAAGCTTTTACAACCACTCTGGAAATTAGTCTGGCAGTTCCTCAGAAAATTGGACATAGTACTACCGGAGGATCCAGCAATACTTCTCCTGGGCATATACCCAGAAGATGTTCCAGCTGGTAATAAGGACACATGCTCCACTATGTTCATTGTAGCCTTATTTATAATAGCCAAAAGCTGGAAAGAACCCAGATGTCCCTCAACAAAGGAATGGATACAGAAAATGTGGTACATTTACACAATGGAGTTTACTCAGCTATTAAAAACAATGAATTTATGAACTTCCTATGCAAATGGATGGATCTGGAGGGTATCATCCTGAGTGAGGTAACCCAATCACAAAAGAACCCACATAATATGTTCTCACTGATAAGTGGATATTAGCCCAGAAACTTAGAATACCCAAGATACAATTTGCAAAACACATGAAACTCAGGAAGAACGAAGACCAAAGTATGGACACTTCTCTCCTTCTTAGAATTAGGAACAAAACACACATGGAAGGAGTTACAGAGATCAAGCGTGGAGCTGAGACAAAAGGATGGACCAACCAGTGACTGCTGCAGCCGGGAATCCATCCCATAATCAGTCACCAAATGCAGACACTATTGCATACACCAGCAAGATTTTGCTGACAGGGCCCTGATATATCTGTCTCGTGTGAGGCTATGCTAGTGTCTGGCAACACAGAAGTGCATGTTCAGTCAGCTATTGGATGGAACACAGGGTTCCCAATGGAGGAGCTAGAGAAAGTACCCAAGGAGCTGAAGGGGTCTCCAAACCTATAGGTAGAACAACAATATAAACTAACCAGTATCCCCAGATCTCGTGTCTCTAGCTGTATATGTACCAGAAGATGGCCTAGTTGGCCATCATTGGGAAGAGAAGCCCCTTGGTCTTGCAAACTTTATATGCCCCAGGACAGGGAAATGCCAGGGCCAAAAAGTGGAAGTGGGTGGGTAGGGGAGCAGGGCAGGGGGTGGGGGAGGGTATAGGGGACTTTTGGGATAGCATTTGACATGTAAATGGCAAAAATATCTAATAAAAATTGGGGAAAAAGATCATCTGGAAAATAAGATATGTCAAAGCAAGTGTGTATATGTGTCTCTGAACAATTTTTTATGTCATTTGTTTTTTTTTATTAGAATTTTCATTCATCTTTTGCTAATGTTGTTTTATACTTTAAGTATTAATAAAACCTAAGAACGAACGAAAGAAAGAAAGAAAGAAAGAAAGAAGAGGAAAGAAAGAGAAGGAAAGAAAGAAAAGAAAGAAAAACTATAATGGGATTTTCTTGGACCTACCAGTTTAATAAATAAATATAGTTTAAAGCTTAGATCTTTGCATGGGCAGTCTTCTATCTAGTTCATCTAAGTTAACTGGATAATTTAGGCTATGACCTGTCACATGACTAGTTCTAAACCTTTCTGAAGTCCATGTCTGTTCCCCTGGGTCCACTCTAGATTCTCCCACTTCTGTTTTCTTCTCTGTGGTCCCTCCTTTGCTGGGAAGTTCCACTCCCCACTTTCTTCCCAGCTATTGATCATCAGCTCTTTATTTTAACCAATCAGTAGTGAGGCAACCTCTGATACATTTCCAGATTTCCTTTAGGCAGGTGAGGAAGGATGAATATTTAGAAAACAGAAAACCGAAAACCAAGTGATGGACCATAGGAATGACAAAACCAGCATCCTGCCAGTACTTAGATCTCTGTTGTACAGAAATAACAACTGAAGATACAGAGACAACCCTTCACACAATGTGAAGAGAGTTTACATCAACAAGAAGCACATTTTTTTCATGACTTGAGCAAACACATTTCTTTTCATGATTTGAGTAGGTAGAGAGAGGTAGGTGATCATGAGTTTTATTCTGTTGTTTATTACTTGTATGGATTTGAGTAAATGTCTAATGTGTCTGAATTACTTCTTCATCTATATACTTAGCACATTATCAGCCAATATTGGGAGTCCTAATTGGAGCAATCTGGAAGGATAGACAATTACTACCCCAAATTATAAAATACTTTCAAAAGATATTTAGTTTGCTTTTCAATTTTGAAAATAAGTTTTATTTATGTTTATTTTATGCATTTGAGTATATGTGTATATGCACATGAATTATATGTATGTACCCTGTGAACCTCTTGGTGCTTGTGGAGGTCAAAATGAAGCATCGGATCTCTCGGAACTGGAGTTACAGGCAGTCATGAAGCACTAAGAAAATGCTGGGAACTGAACTCAGGTCATCTGCAAGAGAAGTTCAGCTGCTGTCTCATTGCTCTGACCTATTCTTTTCAATTGTAAGTACTTTCTTAGCATCTCTTTGCTTCACAGTTCTATATAAATAATATAAATGTATATATAAATAACTCCTATATTTTCTCTAGCAATTTTAGGGTTTAAAATATATATTTTTTCTTTTTTTTCAAGACAGGGTTTCTCTGTGTAGCCCTGACTGTCCTGGAACTCACTTTGTAGACCAGACGGGCCTCAAACTCAGAAATTCGCCTGCCTCTGCCTCCCAAGTGCTGGGATTCAAGGCATGCGCTACCACACCCAGCTAAAATATATTTGTATGTATCTATTCCTAGCAAGACTGACTATAGTTTTGTGCTATTATTGGCCACTGGATTGTCATCTTTCTTGAGTTGCTTGCCTGCATCCCTTCTTTGTTTAACTCATCTGTCTGCCTATGATGTGTAACCTGGCCCTAGCAGATAGGAAGTGCTGAATGCTTGCTGAACGAGTGATGGAAGGGACTAAGAGTAGGAAGTTAGGGAAGGAAGGAACAAGAGAATGAGGGAAGGGAGAATAAAGGCTGGTCAACAACTATGTATTTATTATTAATTTACTTTTATTGTTATTTTTAAAATTTTAATAATATTTACTTATTCTTACGTTTGTGTGGATCTTTTGCCTGCACGTATATCTGTGCACCTCATATATGCAGGGTATCTGTAGAAGTCAGAAAAGGGCATCCAATCCCCATGAACTGGAGTTACAAATGCATGTGAGCTGCCATGTGGATGCTGAGAACTGGATCCGAATCCCTTGCAGGAACAATGTGTTCTTGATAGCTGATGCTTTTCTCTAGTCCCACTCATGGTATTTTTATTAAGGTTATGGATTTCAGGCATTCACTTACTATAACTAAACTTTCCATTTGATATTTGAGGTTTTCTGTCGGAAGCTTTGTAACTTAGCCTTTTCAATATTTTTATACTTTATAAACACATCCAGCCATATTATAGTTTCAATATTTCTTTTGTTTTCAACTGAAAATAATTTAATCCAGTCTAATTAATATTAGAATTTAAAACTTAGTTCATCTTGAGAAATCCAGCCTTATTAAGCCAATGGCATCCAAACATTTGCTTATGGCCAAGAACAGTTTCAAAAAGTTTAAATATCCAGCACATTATTTTAACATGAGATTCTAATTTTTAATGTAAATTCTAAAAAACAACTTTGCTTTAAAGATGAATTTCTTAACTTTATAATTCTTTACAATATCAGCCACTGTTATGCACTTTACAGAAAAATTAGTAAAGACAGTACCCAAACCTGCTAGCTCTTCTTCAAGCCCCTGCCAACATGTGCACTGTCTCTTCTGCTGTCCTCCTCTTCCAACCCTGCTAGCTCTTCTTCAAGCCCCTGCAAACATGTGCACTGTCTCTTCTGCTGTCCTCCTCTTCCAAACCTGCTAGCTCTTCTTCAGGCCCCTGCAAACATGTGCACTGTCTCTTCTGCTGTCCTCTTCCCTGTTCAATGCTCATGTTTCTTTCCTGAACTATTTAAAAGCAAACAGCATGCAAGCCTCCACTCAGTGCTTCAATACAAATTTCACAGTGCTGAAGGCACAATCTCATGTAGCTGCCACATAATACACTCAGACATAAAGGAAACATTTCTGAAACCAGAAACTTTGGGAACCCTTTAGCTTTCAGCAGGGTTTCTTTTACTTTCTGCTCCAGGATCTTACACGGGATCTTGAACTGCTTATCAATTTTCATTCTCTTCTGGTCAATCTGTCTTTCCCCAACTTTCATGTTGTCAATAGTTTTAAAGTCTATAATCCTTTCATTCTTCATGTGTGCCTTTATCTCATTCAACATTACTAACAGACA
>LR749781.1:1197703-1334616 GCA_902729485.2 Mus minutoides
TGGGCTAACATCTGCACATTCTGGGCTAACATCTGCACATTCTGGGCTAACATCTGCACGTTAGGGCTAACATCTGCATGTTAGGGGCTAACATCTGCACATTCTGGGCTAACATCTGCACATTCTGGGCTAACATCTGCACATTCTGGGCTAACATCTGCACATTCTGGGCTAACATCTGCACATTCTGGGCTAACATCTGCACATTCTGGGCTAACATCTGCACATTCTGGGCTAACATCGGCACATTCTGGGCTAACATCTGCACGTTAGGGGCAAGGTGGTTTTGAGCTAGCTACCTCAGGCAACATTTTCACTTTGACACATGATGCTATCAGGTTAATTTACCATAAAGCGTCATGTTCTTTGTGTGATTCAGTAGGGTTTGTTATAGGTATGGTCACACTTTGCTGATATTTTTCTTCCTACCACAAGCTTTAACTCTACTGGTAGATCCTCTACCAACAACACCATTGTAAAATTGCCAAATGACAAAGTTTCATTTCCATAGTTGCTTTGGCATTTATGGTTTTCTTACCTGTTAGAAGGAGCTTTTACATATCAATTGCTTTATATTCATTTATATCAGCATAAACTCATGAATGTTTGTGGGTTGCTGTCTCTTTTTTTAATCTTTCTTCTTTCCCACCCTCTCCCCTCCCTGCTCTTTTCTTCCCCTTCCTCCCTGTTGTACCAGTTCTGTTTCTTGACAGGGTCCCTTGTAGTCCAGGCTGGTGTCATACTTGTGCAATACCTAAGACTAGCCTTAAATGACTGCTCTTCCTCTCTGCATCTTTCAAATACTGTGATTCAGGAAGAATGAGAGTTCCTTCTAGGCAGCTTCCGCTCCCTCCAACACACTTCACAACTCTTGGAGAAATTTCCTATTTTCTGGTATAAATTGTATCATGCCCATTTTTATTCTGGAATGAGGCATTTATTCATTTCTATGTTTAAGAATGACATACAGATCATGATCTGGAGCTCAGTGTACTTATGGAAAACAGGAAACCAATTCTAGAGTAATGCAGTTACATAGTTATATACATATCCACAAGTATTTCCATGTGTATACATTAAAAAAAAGCATAGATTTCCCAAATAATAAATTGTCCTTAGAATAAAAATGTGTTGCTCTTTGAAAAATACAATTAAGCAAGTGAAAGGGGGTTGGCAGGATTGCTCAGTGGGTATGGGAGCTGATGCCAAGCTCGGTGAGCTGAGTTTTAGCATTGGAACCTGTATGGTAGAAAGAGCGATCCAACTTCATGCAAGTTGTTCTCTGACTAACATGTATGTGCTGTGGCTGCTCTCCTTCCCGGCCAAATAAAAATTAATAAATAATAAATACATGTATAAATTTTGTTGAAAGAAATGTTCGTGTTCTTCTTAAAGCAGAGAATATTGTCTTTTTAAAACATAAGCTACCATATTCAATAAAATATTTATTATACATGAATAATTCTAACATATGGTGTAAATACTACATGCTAACTGATGGTATCATTGGAGAAGCCTCATTATATATTCCATGCTGACAAAGGACTTCTACTCAGAATATCTAATAAAACTGTATACTTAGATAAGAATAAAGTGAGCAAACATCTTAAACTAAAAGCTGGCAGAAGAAAACACGAAACAGCTAAGAACACAGCAAAGGACACTCAACACCACTGCGTATCAGGGAATTGCAAATTAAGGCATGAAGGTGATAAACCAGCTTACTATGATGATCAAAATAATAAGCCCAACTGTGGGAAGAAAGGCGAAGTGAAACTCCAACTGTTGATAGTGGACATGAGCTGTGCTTGTATAAGCATTCCCAAAAGGCCCTAACCTTAAAGGTTTGGGTCTCAGTGTTATATTGAAGGTATTGGAAGTTTTGAGAGGTGCTGCCTAGGGGAAGTCTATAGGTTGCTGGAGGCCTGCCCTGAATGACATGGACCACAGACTCTTCCTCACTCATCTTCTCTTGTTTCCTGGCTATGAAGTAGATAGCTTTGCTTCACCTTATAATCCCATGATGAGCTATGCTGCCACAGGCCCAAAAGAAGCAAGGAATGCCAGTCACTGACTAAAATTTCTGCATCTATAACTTAAAATAAACCTTAATCTTTAAAAAAGATTTTAAAATTGTGTGTGTATGTGCATCTATGTGCATTTATGTACATCACATGTATGTGGAAATCCTGAGAACCAGAAGAGGATATTTGAGCCACTGGAGCTGGAGTTACAGGTGGTTGTGAGCTATCTGATGTGGGTGCCGGGAACTGAACCTAGGTCCTCTGTAAGAGCACTAAACATTCTTAACCACTGAACCACTTTCCATCCCCCAAACCTTAGCCTTTAATCTTTGTAAGCTGACATCTTGGCTATTTGTCATGGTGATAGAAAGATGATGAAGACAGTATAAAGTGGGATAGCAATATTCAATGTCATTTAAATATATATTCACTCGTGACCCAGAAACCTCCCTTCTAGGTGGAATAGCAAGTAATACTTTCAAACATTAATCAGAGATTGCAGGCTTGTGTCTACACAGACATGCTCTGACATGTTCCCAGCTGTTCTTAAAAATATCAAAAAACTTTAATTATAGTATTCAGTCATGTTGCTACTAAAAGGGCACTTGGTTCAACTTAATGTCATTATTTGTCTCATATATACATATATATATATATATATATATATATATATATATATATATATATATATATATATATATAAAACTGGGATCATATTCACCACTTATTACCTTCTCAGAACTCCTACCAACTCCCGTGACTCTCTTCTTTACAAATATTTTCCTCTTACTTCCATGTGTTTCCCTGCACCCCCTTGAACTATAGTGTTTAATTAGGATTGCTTTTGTAAGGGGTTATTCCTAGAGCATAAATTAAGAATCAACTTCAGAAAGTTGTCTTCTGAACTCTTCACAGAAGTCATGATACTCAAGTGCTGCCTCTCTTCCATACATATATATATATATATGTATGGAAGAGAGAGAGATGAAAACTTTATTCTTCAAAGCAGCTTGAATTAAATGTTTTTTCATCATAATATAACTAATCAATTCAATCAAATTCCTAGCTGTTTGTTTTTTGGCAGGGGGAGGTTTGTATACACTTTCTTTGAGTCCTGTTATTCTATGGATGAAGGGCTAAGCAGCTTATCCATTGAGTTAAGTGAAGCCATAGGTAGCCTGAGTCTGGGCCCAGGAACCATAAGACAGAATATATGAGGCAGATTGAAGCCCTGGGCAGCATGGCAGCACCTCCTGATGCTGACAGGACACAGCTGAGTGGTCCAGAGTCTGCACTCTGATCAAAAAACTAATTGGGATAGCCTTTCCTGTAAGAGACCCATTAAAACCCAGGGTTCCCTGCCTGCCCCCGACCCTTTCTGAGGCTGTGACTGGATCCAGTTGAAAGGCTGCCCAGTATAATCGACTTTGGGGTTCTCAGAAGTTCCCAAACCTTGGCTCTTCTGAATTTCTTGTTGTCTCCTGGCTCAGGAGCCCTTCAGAGAACTCATTAAAGACACAAGCTAGAAAGTTGCCTCTGGCATCTTAGCAAAGATGAAAAGAAAAAAAAAAAAAACTTTTTAATTGATCTCCAAGGAATAGAAACCATGGTAAGATTTAAAAAGTAAGTATCAGGAAAACTATCTCCTTGCGGGGTTCATTAAAACTTTGCCACTGTTAATTACAAAAGCAGCATTCCCCAGGCATATTCTCAGGGGACCAGGGGCCCTTAGCCTTAGGGGAAGTCTGGCTTACTCAGCCACAGGGCATAGAGTAAGCGATTGGTCTCCCTGGGAGACTGAAGATCTCAACCTCTTATTAATGAATGAAGCTCTTCCCATTCACACACATTTATCTAAAGAATAATAAATCTGATATGTCTCCACACACTTTAAACACTGTACTAAGATCTTTCTATGCTTTCTGACCTTGTCCAAGCTGCTTTAGAAGGGCCTATGCATAGGTAGGAAGAGCATGCCTGCCTTCAAGCTGCGCTCCCAGCAGAAAAATAAAGATGCCTTGGGATCAATTGTGAATACTAGAGCTAGGAAACTTGCCTCTACTCGCTTTTCCTCTGTGAAGAGAGAGGCATTGGATACTCAGTTTTCCATGTTCTTTTGATGTCAACAAAATGTACATAAAGGATATTAATCTAGAATTTACTCAAATTAGCACTATTTCACATTTGCCATCTCATGCTCCTCTACCCCAGCTGCTATTAACCACAAGCCCAATCCTATACTTCCCTTGACATATGTTCCACTTAGGCACTTGTGAGGATGTGCTAACAAAATAGAATCTATATAAACAAGCAGGTACTGAACTAGTACCAATTTATCCAGGTCCCCCGTGAGCATCCACCACAGCTCAAGGTATGGGGCATGTTTAGGTTAATATGTCACAGAGTGTGTGAAGGTCCTCTGGGAATCAAGATAAGATTATATGTACAAGAGATTTATTGTGGGAGTTTCATGAAGGAAGATGTGGAAGGCTGGAAGCCATAGGTAGCACAGCCCCCCTTTTGCTCTTAGGCTTCATTCCAAAATGAAGAAGAAAGAGTACAGAATGGGGGAGTTTAGATGGATGTACAGAAAAGAACTCCACCTCATAAATGTAAAATTAAAAAACAGAAGTGGGAAACCATAATTTACCAGCTTGCTTAATGACACATTCAAGTGGGCAATGATACTAGGAGACAGGACCCTCATAGCTTCCAGGTCTTGTAGACTCTTGGTGCTATGCAAGCACTGCAGTTCTTAGTTCTGAAGGCAGGGAGCTTTCTCTGCCTTGGTTACTCCTTTCCAATAGAGAAATCTGATGGAGGTCACAAACCAAAACACTAACATTTATGTTATCAGTCATGGGACACTCACGTTATAGGCCTGCTGGTGTACTGAGGAGGGGCATATTGCATGGCCTGTGTAGAGTTCTCCCCCACCAAAACCAAGTTCCATCTTAATCTAAAGTAGGAGTTATCCAAACACCAGGACATTCTACATAACAAACAGTCTGGAATCTTCAAAGAATGTCAAGGACACAACAGACAAGGGATGTAAGGAACCTTCTAGAGGAAACGAGTCTAAACGAATACATAGCTGGCTGCAGAGAGCAATCCTGACGTGGTGCTGAACTGAAAATCTCAAGCAGTCACTTCTACATGCTCTTGCTTTATCAATATTTAATTTCATGCATGTGGCTTGTATTTGTCTATTATGTCTAATATTTGTCTGTGGGAAATACCAGTTATATTATTCAGAGATGAAAATATGAATGCATTACACATATTTTATTGGGTTCTACAATGTCTAAATTAGACTTTTCTAAGTTTCATTTATAACTATGGGGTGTGCTGTGACTTAATTTGCCAAGAACAACATAAATAAATGATAAATAGAAATTATGTCAAAAGGTTGATATTAGAAACTAGCAAATATAGGAAAATAAGATATGAGTGCTTATTTATAAATCTTCACAACATTCTATAATAATAAAATTTAGAAAAAAAATAATTAATTCACTGTGACTAACAGTCTGCTCAGTTTCAGAAAAGATATAAACTGTGCCAGATGATGACATACTAAATACTTTCTCCTTAGGAACAAGAAGAATTTGAAGGTGCCCTCGCTATCTAAATTCAGTATGGTAATGATGGTATAGGTAGTACAATAGAATACAAAAAGAAACAGAAGGCATTTATGTTGGAAATGAAAAAGAAAGCTGTCTAAACCCGCCCCCTCCCAGGCACCATGATTGTGTGTTCTGTGCACTCTGGGTAAATGACAGAGTTGATATTTTGTCTTCTTCCTGTTTTAAGTGCAGATCTTTTGATGCTTTGGACATTTGAAGTTGTTCCCACTGACCTACCTATTTTTGTGAGACATTTTATTGCAGGTGAAATAACAGAACACTTGTCTAATCTATCAGGATGGATACTTTTTACATCCTGGTTGGTAATCAGCTTAAATATATTTTCAGGTTAAAGCAACCTTCTTTTCTAGGCTTAGGTCCATTAAAGTGTGAGTAGAATGTCTATGGAGTGAAGTGCCCATGTCATTTGTAGTCTAGAAGTGTGAATTGTGTTTATTTAGTTTTCATGGTCTCCTGTTGAAGTTTATGCTTTTTCTGCCTTCTTTCTTTATGTGTGTCTGTGTATGCAGCCGTACATACCCATGGGTGTGTGTTCAGGGCCAGAGGAGGGCATTATATATCTTCTGTTGTCACCCTGCATTTTATCTTCTTGGGACAGAACTGAACTGGAATCCCATTGTTTCAGCTGAACTGGATGGGGGGGCACCCTCATAGGGGCAGGGGCTGGGGGATGGGATAGAGGGATGACAGAAGAAACCAGGAAAAGGACAATGTTTGAAATGTAAGCAAATAAAATAACCATTATAAGAAAGAAAGAAAGAAAGAAAGAAAGAAAGAAAGAAAGAAAGAAAGAAAGAAAGAAAGAAAATCCCTGCATTGAAGATAAAATTTTGTACCGCTGTGGCCTTGGTTTGTTAAATTTCCTACACAATATTTTTGAATATTATTTGGAAAGTGATTAAACATGTGGTGATAATCTGTTATTTGTAGCCAGCTAGCAATCTTTGCTATGCACAGAACAGCCTGTAATGCAAAGAACTTTCTTCCCATTATTGATTCCAATTATTGATTCTTTCTTTCATTCCCATTTCTTAAGATTCTGCTCAGTGGTGCATACATTGAAAAGCATTTTACTCTGGTTGGTGGGGACAAGAGCTATTCCTGGCACTGCATAAAGGAACCCCTCCCTGTCCCTTTCCTGCAGCCCTATTAGGTTTCTTAAGGACATAATGTTCAGTTCTCATCTACCAGTTAAAGAAATCTGTGGTTCTTGAGAGCTCTCCTTTTTGTCTCTCTGTGGCATTTCTTTTTCTGGTCCTGCTAATACTAGCTATCCTAGTAGTCTAAGAATATGAAATTTATTTCCTGCACACATAGATTGCCATGTTCTGTTTTAGTCCCACGGACTTCACCTGAGTCAGAAAAATGGAAAAGATGGATGGAATATGGATCACAAAGACAAGTCTTACTTACACAAAGAGAGTCTTTGTGGAGAAAGGCCAGAAGGAGATCATTTCCATTGTAAAAGTAATCCCCACAGATTCCTTCTCCTGGAGTCTTTGAATGAGTACAGCTGAGATGCACATAAAACACTGGTTTATACTGAAAAGTGCTTCAAATTGGGCTCTTCTGTCTTATGAATCCATGGTTATTAAGGAAAATGCCATCAGCTTCAAAGACAGTTGAAAGGAGTCATAAAGTACTAGTGGACCCCATTATCTATGTCAGCTATGTTCTACAGAACAGCAAGTTAACAATTACCACTCAGCTTCCCCTACTGGAAATGTAAGATTAGGTTCCTACAGATCCCAGCTCAGAACATTTCATCAACTGAAAAGTGTTTGTGCCGTGCGATTCTGTTGCTGACGTCCTTATTACACAAGCCTGTTTCACCAGCTTGAAAGCCTTTCACTCTTCACAAACCTTTCAATGACATTATGCTTGGCAAGTGCTTCTCCAGTTCTTCCACAAACTTCCTCATCTTGCCACCAGCCTTTATTACAAACTGAATGTTTTTTTTCAGGCTCTATCCCTCTGTGGAATCTGTGCACCAGCCTCTGATACCTCAGAGGGTGTCTCATTTTCTTGTTCCAGGGAAGCATGATAACAGAATTGATTGATTTCCAACCTCACAGTGGGGAGAAAGAATACAAGTTCAATTTCAGTCTAAACTATATAGTGACACCAACACAAACAAACAAACAAGCAACCGTCTATAGAATCAGCTCATGCATACACATTACCAAAGTGATGTCCAGTGCAGAGGTCGGTGGAGGAGCATCCATGGTGTGCTCTAGGACAGAATGCATCACCCAAGTTTTATATGCAGCTAATCAGTTGTCTAAACAAAAGGCACAAATGGTGTAGAATACAATTCAATTCAGACTATCAGACTGCCATAAAATCTACAATGAAAAGGCCAGTAGCAAGCATTGAAACTACATGTGTGATTATGATGACTACAGGTGTGATGATAAACATAGGGAAACTACACATGGTAAACAAACATCCAGGAAATAGAAAAGTAAATATAAATAACAAGATTTGAGGCATAAAGAAGATAGGGGATTATGTCCCCCCCCCCTTTTTTTTTCTCCACATCCAGAGGTCAAAGTATCTCACTTGGATCTGGAAATTTGAGTTAAAGATCTGAGGGATACATTTACTCAGTAAGACATCAGCAATAATTACATGATCAGCTAAGATCAGATGAGAGAAGAGAGAGGAGAGCAGGAAAATGAACACACAGACAATTGTCATCATTGCTAAAAGCGGGTAATCATCTACCAGTAACAGATAATTCAATACAATGAAACAGAACATGAAAAATGAACCAAAAATAAATGTAGGCCAGGAATATTGCTTTGATAGGGTGTTTGCCCAGTATTCACACAGCCCTGATCCCCAGCAGCACAGAAAAAAAAAAAGGAAATTGTTATTAGAAGAAAGTGAATTATTGAGAGGAAAGAGTAAAGCTGAGATCCAAACATGAACATGACTACTAGATAAAATCTCCTTTCTCCAAATCATTAGAAGGAGTACTAATATAAAATGACAACATAGTTTTAATTTAGATTTTTTTTTACCCATAAATGAAATAGTTTAAGAGCTCAATTTCTCTCCTGTGATCTTTAGGTTTTCAATACACAAGTCTTGTTCATAATTATGTGTGTTCCTAAGTATAACGAGTTTTCTGTGCAGACCTGTATCACATTTGCACAGAAACACCTTATCTACTCCTCCCCAATGGGAATAACTTTTCTTTACACTGCTATCATAATCATCAGTGCACATTACAAACGAGTAAGTTTCACGCCAATACTTCATCCCATGCATCCAATGCTTGTTGAACCTTCTTTCTTATTCTCTCCTCTCTGTTCTTCTTATCAGTCTTTTTCTGCTTCCCTAATAGTATCCCTTCTACTTCCTTCTGTGTTTGTTTGTTTGTTTGTTTGTTTGCTTTCATATATTAAAGAAAACATGTGACACCAGTCTTGCTGTGTCTGAAGAATTGCACATGATGAATTATAGTTCCTACGATTTAACTGCAAATCTTTCTTTGTGATTGAATAATAGTTCAGCCTCTCTCTCTCTCTCTCTCTCTCTCTCTCTCTGTATGTGTGTGTGTGTGTGTGTGTGTGTGTGTGTGTGTGTGTCTGTAGCATTTTTTTTCTTTCTCTACTGATCTTTTGATGGGGACTTAAGTTGCCTCCAGATCTTGGGTATTTTGAATAGTATTGTGATAAATGTGGCTGTGTACATGTGTGCTTTATGTATGAAGATATTTGCACAGGTGTACTTCCAAGAGTGCTATAACTGCATCTCAGAATTGTTATAATTTCACTCTTTTCATGAATCTCCAAATTGACCTCAGTAAGCCATTTAACAACCCCAAGAACAGTGTATTCCTGCTACCTCTAATAACGTCTGTGTACTAATAACTTTTGTTATTTTGTTGTTGTTTGCAAAGCTTTCATTCTCTATGGGGAAAAAAGAGACACTCAAAGTAATTTTGATTTACATTTTTCACATGGATATATATATAACAAACAATTTTTAAAAGCTATAAGATCAGCCTAAGACGAGATAATAGAACCCCAAATATCATGACTTTTCAGTCATGATAATAAATGTCAACAGACTACTTATTAAAAGAATTTACAGATTTGTCTTATTTTTTAAAAGCTCAGCTTACTCTCTTTATAGGAAAGATGTAATCCAAAGAGATTTCTCAGTATTAGAAAGGCAAGTCTGGACAGCAGAGTGCCTGGCAAGCAGCAGCAAAGAGGGGGCCATAAACCTCAGGTCAGAGGAGGTTGAATCCAGACCCAACACACAGTGGGGTGTAAGGATACGAGTAGGAATGGAACAACACAGTGGTAGTGCAGAGTGTCGACAGCTAAACTGCCATAAACAGGAGTTGAAGCAGGAACAGCTTCCATAAGGAGGACCCACACACCGGTAAAGTGGCACCTAAGTGGCTGGAGATGTTTCCTCCCTTTTCTCACCCAAATCAGATCATGGGGAAAGTTAATACACAGAAGGTCAGAGAATGGAACAGACAAAGGCATCTGGTGGATGTTCCAGGGAATCTGAATCCAGAAGACAATGAACCTTCTTGGCAAATTCCACGAGAGCTTTCAAGCAAAGCCAAGCAAAGGGCAGATATTAAACTGTTCATAAAACTGGTTGAAAAAATAGAAACAAAACAGGTATAATTTTTCTCAACATGGTTTAAAAAATCAAACAACAATGAGTTAAAGAATTAAATGGTAAAGTTGTCACAGGAATACCCCACTCTGCTGGTACCAATTTGTCTTAGTCAGGATTTCTATTCCTGCACAAACATCATGACCAAGAACCGGTTGGGGAGGAAAGGGTTTATTCAGCTTACTCTTCCACATTGCTGTTCATCACCAAAGGAAGTCAGGACTGGAACTCAAACAGGTCAGGAAGCAGGAGCTGATGCAGAAGCCATGGAGGGATGTTATTTACTGGCTTGCTTCCCCTGGCTTGCTCAGCCTGCTCTCTTATAGAACCCAAGACTACCAGCCCAGAGATGGTCCCACCCACAAGGGGCCTTTCCGCCTTGATCACTAATTGAGAAAATGCCTTACAGCTGGATCTCATGGAGGTACTTCCCCAACTGAAGCTCTTTTCTCTGTGATAACCCCAGCTGGTGTCAGGTGACACATAAAACCAGCCAGTACACAAGGATAGGGGTGTTACATACTTTCAAGGGAAGACCATGCCAGTCCACAAATATTTAAAATCAACGAGTTCTAAAGATCTCTTTTATGTATTCAGGCTTCTGGTGCTGTATTTTCTTGTTATGAAAGGCTGGTATTTGAGAAATGTCCATCTAGGATGTAGATTAACCAAGACAAAGTAAATGTGATTCAATAATACAAAAGGAAAGTAAAAAGCATGGTTACCTGTTCCTTCTTTGTATGTTGGCTTTGTATTTATTTGCACTCTTAAAATCATGTATAACAGCTGAGCATAGTGACATACGTTATTAATCATAGCGATGAGGAAGTGGCACCAGAGAAAGGAGAATCTCCGTGAGATAAAGTTTGTTTTAGGTTACGCGCAGTGAGTTTCAGGCCGGCTAGGACTGCATAGCAAGGTCATATCTTTAAGAAAATCACAAATAATATTAATTATATGAACAACTTAGTAACGGTCATTTTCACCTCAATGCTGTGCCGCAATGACCCAGTTCAGCTGTGTCACTGTCTTGTCATCTACAGATATTTTATGAGTTGTCTAAAACAGTTTCCCAAAACACACTGTGTTCAGATTTCTTCACGTAATTTGAACTATTATGCATTTTAATTCCATGTATAAGCACCCAGTGGAAATATTTTCACCAAGCAGGAAGCACCCGTCGACATAGCTGATGGTAGTTCACTTTTACTTACTTTTGTTGTTGTTGTTGTTTTTCAAGACAGGGTTTCTCTGTGTAGCCCTGGCTGTCCAGGAACTCACTCTGTAGACCAGGCTGACCTTTAACTCAGAAATCCACCTGCCTCTCCCCACTCCACCCCCCCCCCCCCCAAGTTCTGGGCTTAAAGGCATGCGCCACCATTGCCCGGCTCTTCCTTACTTTCGATATATATTTATAATTCCCGAGTCTGGCTATGATTCTGTAGCTTGGAGCGTCTGCCTCTGATTTCCCCTGTGGTACCAGCTGAGAACAGTTCTTTACATTTGGAGATTTAAAGCCTTCCTCCGCAGCTGATTGACATTTTACTTGTGACTTAAGTCTGCTTTCCTGTTTTTCTTGCCCTTTGCCCCTGCTCCTTAGCACACCCCTCCCTTCACAATCAATATTCTTTCGTGGATTTCCTACCCATCCAAACCTTTCAATATCCAATGCAAATTCTGCCTCTCCTTAAAAAACAATACAAAACAAAATAAAATTTTAAAACCCGAATCATGCTTTTTAATTATTCTGTTATCATAAGTCTCCTTTATAATTTATTAATCTGCTTTACTCACGGAATAATTAATATTTTCCTATCATATTATACTTCATGTTCATTTCCTATTATGATAGAATACATGTGATGAGAAATCATGCATTATAATACTGTGCATCTAAACTGAAGGTTTACTTCACAGAAAAGGTTTTTGGCCTAATGCAGACCAAAGGAAGATTCTTAGCTTCCAATTTTGACTTATTTTCCTGGATAATAGGGAATATTGGACCAGGTGAGGAGCTCATGCTGGCTTAGCACTTACTGTCCAATGTCTCCTTAGCTGAGCACTACCTACATTGACCACTAGATGGCACTAACACCAAATAAACATTCTCTGCAAGTGTTTTTTTGGTTTTTTTTTTTTTGGTTTTTTTTTTTTCTTTTTTTGACTAAGAGATTTTTTTCAACACAATACATTCTGATTATGATATCTTTTATTCAAACACCTCTATGATCCTTCTCCCCCGCACACTCCTTTTCTTGCTCTTACTAGGATACAAACAGGTGTCTAGAAAATAAAGTAAATAAGATAAAACAAAAATAAACCAGAATATGATATAATAAACAGAAGAAAAATCTCAGAAAAACACACATAGACACAGTGATAGTCACGTTTGTACAACAGAAATCCCATATAAACCCTAAACTGGCAACCATGAGACATATGTAAACGACCTGTAAGGTAACCTATTTTTAAATGAGTGACAAAAATATTGTGAACAGATCAGTCTACTGGAGAAGTTAGAGATTTCTGCAGATGGCCACAATGCCCTCAAATCAACCAATGCAGGAAAAACATGTTCCTCCTAAAAAGATATCAAATACTTATTATGATTCTTATTTGTCTTTCTTTTTATTTATTTATTTATTTATTTATTTATTTTTGGTGAAAACTTTAGCACTATTATTTTTTTTCTTTTAACACAGAAAGCATAAATGCGGTACAAACTATAGATATTATGTTGTACTGTAGATAACTGGCCTAAGTTATTGGGGGCTTCGAGGAAGGTCGAGACCTGCACTAAGAATGGGCGAGAGAAAGAGACACAGGACTCAAGGAAACATTGCTTGTCAAGAGCCATTTACTAAAGGCAGTGTTTCATTTTTAAAGCACAGTTTCACGAGGGGAGAGCGAGGGAAGAGGGAGTACAAGATCTTCATGGCCTGAGCCCTGAAACATTCTGCCGATGTTTTGACCTTTTCTTAGAGGATGTGAGTTACTATTTGTAACCTACTTTGGGGCCAGGGCGGATGATTGTGATTGCCAAACAGGAAGCTTTTCACAGAGCGCAGAGCCAGGTGGAGGTGGTCAGCCAGGGGCCGTTTTGGTTCCCAACAGATAACTAGAATTTACTTATGTTATAAAACTGAAACTTTATGTTGAAAGAACAGCAAGGTTCCCACTGCTTACTTCTCACAGCCATCATTCTGGAGTTGGACTATGTACACCTTATGAGATGGTATCACTGATCTAGCCATACATCCAGACTCAAAAAAATAAAGATCTGTCATTTTAAATATAATTTACATTTTAATAACAAAGAGAATATCATAGTCGTTCTAGTTTTAAAATGACACATACTTGTTAATAAGCCATAAAGAATATTCTTTTAAAAGTTTTACAGAGAAATATTTGTGGAAGAAACCTCAAATACCTTATTTAACAAACATGTAGTGAGTGGTTGTTTGCTCTGTACATGACAATATTATAGTCATCTGAGACAAAGTAGTATCATTCATTAGTGGTCTAATTGGTAAGAGTAGGTATGAGTGGGAAGACACGAATCATTGTTTCAAAAAACATACTATAGGCAAAAAAGAAGATCCTGAGGGCATGGGCATTATTTTGGGCTGAAGAATTAGCTGAGCTATTTATGAGAATCAGGGTACTTTAGATAATCTTGGGGCCTAGTTCAATTTATGTTACATAAGAACACGTTGGAAGAGGTTGAATGTCTAAGTAGAGTCTTTGAATTCCAGTCAGTAGTTGGTGCAATTGTAGACTTGTNCATACAGTCTCATGAGGAGAGCCTCCATCTACAGTTATGACTGCTGGACATGAGGCTCTGTAGCAGGAGTGCAAGGTAAGCAAGAAGGCTGCTGGCTGGAGGAATGTGCCAGTACACACGTCCTTGTGGGAGTAAGTGAAGGCCTAAAGATAGGCGAAGAAATCAGTGAATGCTTCCAAACAACCAAAACCGGCTAGGGAGAGGGTTCAATGAGGAAGGTGAGAACCTGAGAGCAAATCCCAAATAACCATTAAAAGGTTATCCAGATGTGATGGCGTACTCCTGCCACCCCAACATTGGAAACTCAGAAAGGTGGATCATTAGAGCTCACTCACTAACCAGGAGAACAGAATTAGTAAACTGGGTTAAATGGGGGACTTGGTCTCAGAAATTAAAGAGGAGAGAAACGGAAAAAGACATTTAGTATATAATTCTGGACTTTACATGCATTCATAAACATATGCAGTACATTTACCCAATACACTGTGTACATATGCACCCACTTGGAGAGTACTGACCAAATATTAAAAATAATGTTTGTAGTTTTAATAGTTGCCTTAAACTGTTCTCTGCATTGTGCTCCACTGTGACCATTACAGTTTGAATGAGACTATTCCCTGTCAGCTCAGATATTTGAATACTCAGTCCCCAGTTAGTAGAACTATTTGGGTAGGTATAGGATTGTAGAGGAATTTTAATCCAGTAACATGGTTCTCTGACTAGAATACAGATGCACCTTTAATCCCAGGAGACAGAGGCAAACAGATTTCTGAGATCAAGGACAGCCTGATACAGAGCAAGTCCCATATACAGAAAAGCTTAGTCCAGGTGTGGTGGTACATGCCTTTAATGCCAGCACTCATGAATAAATTCTGTGCTATTCATGTGGTTCAGTCCAGGTCAGCAGAGGCAGGTTTGTTGTTGTTGTTATTGTTGTTGTTGTTTTGTTTTGTTTTTATGGAACAGTTTTACAGACAGGTAGCAGAGAGAACAAGCTAGACACTGGTGAAGAGAGAATGAGCCAGAGAATGAGAAAGAGCTAGAAGATAAGAAGAGATTGCTAGAGTCAGTTTGAGGGCAAGCAGATAAATTCAGTCAGATGCTGAGAGAAGACAATTTGAATCAGTCAGCTTGGAGAGGGGTTTGAGCCAGAACAGCTGAGTTGAACCAGCCAGCCAGAGTTTAGAAGGAGCTAGAGAGGGTGAGTTTATCCAGACAAATGCAAGTTACTTTTACACAGGATACATGGCTTTGTTAGGGGCAGGCGTTGCGAGTTTAAACACTCATGCCATTACAAGTTATCTCCCTGCTTTGTGCACAAAGCCTTCAGGTTCCCACTCCTCCCACAACGCCTTTGCTCCTCAATACCTTTGCTCTACCACCATGGACTCTAACCTTCTGAAATTTTAAGCCCAAATAAACCTTTCTTCTATGTGTTGCCTTGGTCAAATTGTTTCTTCTTCTTCTTCTTCTTCTTCTTCTTCTTCTTCTTCTTCTTCTTCTTCTTCTTCTTCTTCTTCTTCTTCTTCTTTTTCCACAGAAATACAAAGGAAACTAAGACAGTTACCCTGACAAACTGTATAACTAGACAAGATGTTGATAAAATTGCTCTAACATAGGAGCATTGTCTCATAATTTGATACTTCACAATTCTTAATATTAAGTGAGTGGCAACTAGCTTCTTGTCCATCTAGGTTATCTATAATTTTTTTAAACTTCAACCTTATATTTAGAAGTATATACTTTTTTCACATTTTTTATTAGATATTTTCTTCATTTACATTTCAAGTGCTATCCCATAAGTTCCCTATACCCTCCCCATGCCCTGCTCCCCTACCCACCCACTCCCACTTCTTGGCCCTGGCATTCCCCTGTACTGGGGCATATAAAGATTGCTAGACCAAGGGCCTTACTTCTTACTTTACCTATATGCTTAGTCTTTGAATCAGAAGTGGTTCAATGCAAACATATTCTAAAGTGAATCTGGCACAGCAATGTGTAAAACAGCAAAAATTTATTGGGCATATTTCCCCACTAACCACTATCCTCACTTGATATGAAATCCTTAGCATGTTATTAGAAGATTCATGAGACAGATATCCCTCAAATCCTGTTGCTTATTAACTCCAACTCTACTATTGGACCCATCTATTGTCACCTCTTCATCCTTACTCTAAATGCCCTAAATGTCCTCTTTACTCTTTTCATAAATACACACATAGTCTTTGCATGAATATATTTTTGTGGGATTACACAGCACATCATTTTTGTAATTATTTCTTTACAATCCATTGGTCACTCAATAATATGTGACACTTTCTATGTAATTTAAAAATTTGTATTTAATCTTTTTTTTTCACTGCAGATTTTATTCCCCTCCTGGTCTACCCTCTGACTGTTCAATATTCCATACCTCCTCTATGCCCTGTAATTTTTATCACTTTCCTCAGCCCTGCAGTGGATGCTAGATGTTACTTCATGGTTCCTCATTTTTCAACATTATGCCTCATTCATCTTCTGACACGTCATAATATGCATCTCATCAGCTCTTTTTACAAGATCATCTGTGTAATAGTTAGTATAAATATCTACATTGGAAGATCATACAAAGCTTTAGTGTACACCCAGAATTATTATCTGTGTAATATTTTAGTGTAAATATCTACATTGAAAATCATCCCAAGCTTTAGTGTACACTCAACATTATCACCTGTATAATATTTACTGTAGATATCTATATTGGAATATCATCCCAAGCTTTAGTGTACACCCAGCATTATTAGTATCTCTCATGGACCATGATCCTCTAGTCCTGACCACAACATAAATCTATATAGTAACATCTTTTTACAAACAATCTCAAAGTCTCAGAGCCTCTGCTGTTCTGTTTACATTCTATGTTTTTCATTACTGGCTCCAGAGTAAATATGTATAACCAGTTTTCTACCCATAATGCTGTGAGTAAGAATGGTTAATAGCCTGGTGATCTCCATGCTACCTGGATGGCCTGGCCTCTGACTCTTATCTTGAACTTGTTTGTCTCGGTTTATCTATAGTGCTATTATCCTCTGGGCCCTTATTGTGAGCATTGCACACCCTTATACCTGCTTTTGGTTAATCTACAGAACCTGTCTTTGTGAAATATGTCACTTGTACTTTACAAGAGTTCCAATGTAATCATGTCTTAAGCTTTGTTGTACACATGAGATTGAGTTAACTGTCCTCAGAAAACCTTTTTTTTTTCAATTGTTCTGTGCCTAAAATAAATTACCTAGTGTTAGCCTTTAGAATTTTAACCCAACAGAGTTATTGAGTCTTTTTGAAATGGTCTTTCTTCGTGCCTTTGCAGGATCGACACATACTGGCCATGGTGTTTGCAGAAACCCCCACAGCTATCCTCTTACCATTGATTCTCTATTTGCTCTACCCCTTCATAGTATCCAAAGTTGGTCTCTGTCTTACTTAATGTTTTACTGCTGTGAACAGACACCATGACTGAGGTAACTCTTTTAAGGACACTTAATTGGGGCTGGCTTACTTGTTCAGAGGTTCAGTCCACTGTCACCAAGGCAGAAGTGTGACAGTGCCTAGGCAGACATGTCACAGGAGGAGCTGAGAGTTCAACAATGCATTCCAAAGGCAAACAGAAGACTGCCTTCCAGGCAGCTAAGATGATAGTCTTAAAGTGAACGCACGCACGCGCAGTGACACAGTTCCTTTAACAAGGCCACACCTACTCCAACAAGGCCACACCTCCAAATAGTGCAACTCTCTGGGTCAAGCATATTCAAACCACCACATGTGGTTAGGAGGCTGGCTTCTATTATCTTCATATCTTAAGTTCTTTAGATACCCAGTTTTTAGATGGATTTAACCAATGGAAGAAAGTGCTAGAGAGAGGATCTAAGTGGGGCAGATGGCCAGTTTTCTTTCTAATCCTTGTTATACGTGATGATATGTCTGTAACCCAGATCAGTCCTTTCTGGCCTGAAGTTCCTTCTAAATCACCGTGGACCACATAGCTCTGTCTCCTACAAACTTTGAGAGGCACAGCTTCCTTTGCTTATCTTGATGACTCTATGGATAGTAATTGTATATCCATCTGGCTGGTTCCTGGAAACTTCATAATCTGGATTTGTTCCTAAGTCTGTTCCACACCTCTTAGTGTAGCTTCCACTAAAATGCTAATGAAAAAGAATTTTAGATGGAGAAGTCAGGTTCATTTCCATAGACAGAAGGGAGATGAATAGTAAATGCTTGCTTTCCTCAAGTTTTGGACATAGTGAGACTGTAAGAAATTAGTTCATGATACAAAGGATGAACTGGCTGAGAAAGAGATCAGGGAAACATCACCCTTCACAATAGTCACTAACAGTATAAAATATCTTGGTGTGACTCTTACGAAGGAAGTGAAAGATTTGTATGACAAGAACTTCAAGTCTCTGAAGAAAGAAATTGAGGAAGATCTCAGAAGATGGAAGGATCTCCCATGCTCATGGATTGGCAGNGGGTCTTCAGCCCTATAGGTGGAAGAATAACATGAACTAACTAGTACCCCTGAGCTCATGTCTCTAGCTGCATATATAGAAGAGGGTGGCCTAGTTGGCCATCAGTGGGAAGAGAGGCCCCTTGGTTATGCAGACTTTATATGCCCCAATACAGGGGAACGCCGGGGCCAAGGGGTGGGAGCGGGTGGGTAGGGGAGCAGGGCTGGGAGGGGGGAGGATACAGGAAACTTTCTGGATAACACTTGAAATGTAAATGAAGAAAATATCTAATAAAAGTTGAAAAAAATAAACATTTCAAAAAGCTAAAAAAAAAAAAAGAAATTAGTTCATGAACATCAAGACCTCCTGTGTTGAAGAGAAGGCAATTAGAAGATAGGTTAGGAAACTTTGAATAAGAAGGATGAGTTTTGGCAGAAAAAATATTTAGAAGAAGGAAACACAGAACAGGATGAAGGAAATGCATGGAGTCTCCTCCTTATGAAAATAACGTATATAATTAATTGCTTTCTTTGTTTGATGTACAAGATGGAAACCAGCCAGATGACATGCTACTGACCTGATACAACAGCCTTAATGAGTAAACCAATGCACCCATGTCAACTGAGCCATCTAGATATGTAGGACTGTATATTTTTCTTTTTATTTTAGCCAAATATAGCTGGGTTTTATACACCAGTGTCTACTCTTGTGTCAGAAATGGGTATAGCAATAAGACAATAAATGGAAACTGGCTGCAAAGAGATAGGATGATGGCCAGTGACAACATGTCTTTCTCAGACAAAATGATGACAGTCTTCACAATGTTGGATATCCAGCTGGTTTAAATCCCTTTTGTGCTGAGGATGTTTGAACATTTACCTAGCTTGATAGGAACAAAGTAGACAAGTAAATAGACCAGCTAAAGAGATGTCAAACCATCACAGTGTATTAGCTATTTTTACCAGTTCAATGAGAAAGATGAATTTGGGCTGGATCTGAGGACAGAGGCCAATAAGTGTTTTAGGATTTTTTAATAGGTTTTTTATTTTTTTGGCTCTGATAGTAGAGAAAGGTATGGGTTTCATCTAGGAAGCACACATTAAATCCAATTACAAAGTGGTTCATTCCTTCCATAACATTAATATCACCTGTGGGCACATCTTGCAAAGTCAGCACCTGTTCTCAGAATTCACAGATGGGTAAGACTGTTAGTTATTTTTCTTCCACCATAGCACACATAGTATCTCCCAGGAAGATAAAAATATATCCAATAAGCATGAAGCTTCCAGGTGAGTATGGACTTGATTTCTCATGTTTTATGGCAAAAGTATGTAGTATCATCAGCAGTACATTCTTACTTTTAAATTCTATTTAATAAGGCAGAGCTATTGGCAGCAGACACATGATGGCAGATGAAGAGTCAATTTACTTTAAGGATATGATTCCTAATGGATTGACTGCACTCCAGTGAAAGGCCATATATCCAAGAGTATCTGAACTGCACAAATTTGACTTGATAAAAATAAGAAACAGAATACCAAGGTTGGTTGGGAAAGGAAAGAGCTTGGAGAAGTTTGAGCAGGGTGAATATGATCAAAATATACTGTACTAAGTTCTCAAAGGACTATTTATCTATCTATTTTTCTATCTATCTATCTATCTATCTATCCATCTATTTGAGACAAGGTCTTCTTTAAGTACCACTGGTTGTTACAAAATTCACTATGTAGACAAGGGTAGCCTTGACCTCACAAAGATCTACTTGCCCAAGTGTTGGAACTAAAGGTATGAGATACCATGCCCAGCAAATGTGCATTTTTAAAAAATCGTAGTTTCTGTTTCCTTTAGTCCTGAATTTGAGATTTCAGAGATTTGAATTTAACCAGAAAAAAAGCATAAGACTTTAATTCTGGATAAAATAAATTTTATTCATAGAGACTCTAATATCCTTGCAGAACGTTATTATACCTCTTGTGTGAAGTTGCTTATCCATACTATATAATCTAGGGGCCAACTGCATGTTATTTTATTCTTGCAAAAATATTATTTCAATTTATTTTAGGGTTACAGCAGTTGATCCTGAATTAAGAGTATAAGACATAAAAAAAGAAATAGAAGAATAAACATGCAAGGCCCATTTTCGGTATACATTGAAGTTTCTGTACCAACTTGACACTCAAATACTTTCCTTTTAGTACACACTCACATTAGTTAAACCAAAGAGAAAAATAATGTCCACGAAACTTCTGCAAAACTTAGATTGATATGTAAACTCTAGTCCAGTCAGGTCATAGCACATTAGAGACTGAAATAAATGAACAGAAGTTATTTCCTACTACACTGTGTACCACTGCACAACACACGGGAAAATAGCTGCATTTAAATGTTCTTTCCTATTTATAATTGTTACATAGGCTCTGTACACACTGAGAACAGACAGCATGTCCTATGTCAGCTGTGTAGATTTCCCACAGTTCTTTTGGTAACATAAAAATCCTGATTAACAAATTAACAATAGCTATAAATGGTCATCATAATGTTCTAATATCTATTATTTGAATGGTGTGTGTGTGTGTGTGTGTGTGTGTGTGTGTGTGTGTGTGCTGAGCTGGAGAAGGGAGGCAAATATGAAGATCTTTGTTGTCACCCTTTACCTTGTACCAGGTCTTAGGGTTGGAGACTATGTTTCTCAGTTGGATGGATTAAATACAATGAGTTCAATTGGGACCCCAAAGTAGCAGCAGCTGGGCATCAGAACTGATTGGCAAAGGCAAGATGATTGTAGTTATTGTAATGGGTAGCACAGACAAAATCATGTCTATAATGACCTCACCCATAATGGAAAGTACAGGTAAAGTGAATTTTACTCATATGGACCTTTGGTACTGGCAAAGCCAGTGGTTCTCAATTTTCTTACTTCTACAAGCCTTTAATATAGTTTATCATGTTGTGGTGATCCCCAACTATAACATTATTTTTGTTGCTACTTCATAACTGTAATGTTGTTATTGTTATGAATTGCAATGTGAATCTATGTATTTTCCAATGCTCTTAGGCATCCCCTTTGAAAGGGTCATTCAAGCCCCAAAGAGGTCACAGCCCATAGGATGAGAACCACTAGACTAAGTAATCATGTTGTTTCTGGGTATAAAATAGATAAGACACCTACTGAATTTTCATTTGGTCTGTATGAGTGGAAAAAATCTCAATGAAAGAAAAGCTCTATTGGATCTTGGCAAAAAGTAATGTTGGCCTGTGAACAAATGTTGAGACATGAGCCAGTTTGTAGACCTAGAACCCCTTGAAAGAAGGGATAGCCAGGTTCCTCGGCTATTAAAAACAATGAATATATGAAATTCCTAGGCAAATGGATGGATCTGGAGGGTATCATCCTGAGTGAGGTAACCAATCACAAAAGAACTCACATAACATGTACTCACTGATAAGTGGATATTAGCCCAGAAACCTAGAATACCCAAGAAACAATTTACTAAACACACGAAACTCAAGAAGAATGAAGATCAAAATGTGGACACTTCGCCCCTTCCTAGAATTAAGAACAAAGCACACGTTGAAGGAGTTACAGAGATCATGTGTGGAGCTGAACAAAAATGATGGACCAACCAGTGACTGCAGCAGCCAGGGATCCATCCCATAATCAGCCACCAGACATAGACAAGATTGCATATGCCAGCAAGATACTGCCGAAAGGGCCCTGATGTAGCTGTCTCGTGGGAGGCTATACCAATGACTGGCAAACATGGAAGTGGATGCTCACAATCAGCTACTAGATAGAACACAGGAATCTCAAGGAAGGAGCTAGAGAAAGTACCCAAGTTGCTGGAGGGGTCTTCAATCCTATAGGTGGAAGAATAACATGAACTAACTAGTACCCCCCAGAGCTCATGTCTCTAGCTGCATATATAGAAGAGGATGGCCTAGTTGGCCATCATTGGGAAGAGAGGCCCCTTGGTCATGCAGACTTTATATGCCCCAGTACAGGGGAACGCCAGGGCCAAGATGTGGGAGTTGGTGGGTAGGGGATCAGGGCGGGGGATGGGGGAGGGTATAGGGGACTTTTGGGATAACACTTGAAATGTAAATGAAGAAAATATCTAATAAAAATTGGAAAAAGAAAGAAAGAAAGAACCTGGCTAAATTCGTAAGACTTTTACTTTGGTAGTCAGCTAGTGATCTAACAATTGCCTTTTTCCTCATTACCTGTACATAAAGACCACCAGAGGCAATTTGCTTTTGCTTGGCAAGGTCTGCAATATACCTTTGCAGTTTTACCTCAAGGATATGTCAACTGTCCAGTCCTCTGTCATAACTTAACTAAAAGGGTTGTTGATCATTTGCATATTCTACAAAATATCAAATTGGTTCACTGTATTAATGGCATTATGCTAATTGAATCAAGTGAGCAGGAGGTAACAGCCACTTAGGACTTGTTGGTAACACATATGCATAATAGATTATGGAAAATAAATCCAACCAAAATTCAAGGGTCTTCTACTTTAATAAAATGCTCAGAAATCCAATAGTTTGGATTTGCCTTTCCTGCATATAAATTCTTCTGCCCAAACCACCATCCATGGACTTATGGAATGCCTTATTCACTGTAATGTTATCCCACACAGTATTGCTTCTGACCAAGGGATTCACTTCACAGAGAAGCTTATCAGTGGGCCCAGATTATGGAATCCACTGGTTTCCCCACACTACTTTGAAACTGCTTGTCTTATAGAAAGGGGATATGTCCATGTGAAAAGACAGTTATAGTGCCAATTAGGTGGTATATGCTTTGAATTAACTAACATCCGGTATATGGTATAGTTTCTCCTATAACCAGGATTCCTGGGTCCAGGCATCCAGAAGTGGAAAGGGAATAGTTTCACTCAGTATGACCCCTAGTTGCCAAGTCCTGCTTGTCCCTGTATAAGGAACAGTGTAGCATGGTCTGAGCCTCTGGGACAGAGTCAGTAGAATGTGGGCCTCCATGAGTGATGATGGTTGCTGTGGGCATATGGCTTATTTGTATAATGACACACATATTCTCATGTTCCTCCTTTGGTGAAATGTCCTTTATGTCAGGATTAATGACTTCATGATAATCAGAAACAGCATGAGTCTGGGAGGTGAGTGTGTATCCATCTGTTTCAGCAAAATGGTAGAATGCTGTGACCTTCAGGAAAGCCCTTAAGGCTGTGGGAAAGGACTCTGAAAATATGGGTTCAAAATGTATCATGTTTTTCAACGATGCAAAATTTAAGGATATAATGTGAATTATATAAGGACCTTCATAGATGTAAAGGGAGAGAAGCAGCTGCTCTATGAGCTAGCCTGTCAGAAATATTCTAAGGAAGAAGATTAAGAGATTTAGGGAGAGCTGTTCACAGGGCAAGGTGCTATCCAGCTATCTATTTATTTGTTTGTTTGTGTATGCTTATGAAAGCAGGCAGATTCCTGAGTTCAAGGTCAGCATAAAACAGAGGGAGTCCAGACCCAGATGTGTTTAGAATGCTAACTATGAGTCCTACCCAGCTAGTTTATTGTCTGTGCTTGTGCTTGCTGTCTCTTTCTAAGAATCAAGGGGCTGGGGTCATAAGATGCTGATTCATTGGATAATCAAAAGGGAATACGACAAACTGATATGTAAATAAAAGTCTGGTCTTTTGATCTATAATAGATGAGGTATTCAGAGAGCTTTTAGAATTGAAAAAAAAAAAAAAAAGGCTATTTCATGCAGAGATTTGTGTAGAGATCTCCAAGAAATCAGAACGCAGAGAGAGGTTTCTGTCCTGGATGTAGCATTGCCCATCAGCTTTGATTCACAATTTGACTCTCAGTCACTTGTTTTTCCACTCTCAAACACCCCTTCCTCAAAACTCCTCTCCAAGTTGAGGCTGGTCCTTAGTACCTAGTAACCCACTAGGAAATATTTTGCTTTATGTTTCTGCAAATGTAAGCTCATCTGGCCTAGAAGTTTTGGTTGTAGAGGAAGTAGTGTTCCTGCCAGGAGCCACAACAAACAATCTATTAAATTGGAAGCTCAAACTTCCCCTAGCTACTTTGGGCTTTTGATGCCCTTAAGACAATAGGCTAAGAAAAAAAATAACAATGTTAGGAGAGGTGATTGATCTAGATTATTGAGGAGAAATTGGATTTTTTTCCTCCACAATGGAGGTAAGAAAGACTCTATTTGGAGTGCTGAAGATCTGAAAGATATTTCAGGGCATCTCTTGATCATACCTTGAGGGTGATGGGACAGAGGGCACAGTCCCATCAGGAATTAAGGCATCAGTCACTGCATCAGGAAAAGAGCTAAGTCCTATTTAGGCGTTTGCTGAGAGTGTGGCTAAATACAAAATGGACAGTGGAGGAATTCAGCTAAGGCCACATGACCAGTTGTATAAATGAAGATTATAATTGATATGCTTCTGTCATATTGTGTTAAGAATGTTTTGTGCAAATATTTTTGCTTTCTCTCCTCAATTTCTTTATCATGAAATGTAACATCAATTAAGAGAATAGCAGTAGTTATCATATTTAAATTTGAGACACTAAAGGAATGTGCCCCAAGAGACATTGTCACTTAGTTTAATTATACTTCATTTGTGGTGGTACAAGGGATAGTTATGTTATCATATTAGGCATAATGATGTCCTGATTATTATCGTTATGTAGAAATTAAGCATGACATAAGGAGATATGATTGTGTGTCAAATTGACAAGGGTGAACTTGTGATGGCTATTCTTGGTTGTCAACTTGACTACAGCTGGAATTAATTAAAACCCAAATGGCTGGGGACATCTGCAAAGGACTTTTTTTTCTTAATTAAATCATTTGAAATGGGAAGACTTCCAATTCAGAGGTCTAAGGTAGAAAGATCTATCTATAGTTAATTAGATTCTTTTGAATTGTGAAAAGATATACCTTTAAATTTGGCTACACCTTCTGCTGGAAACACACACACACACCTTAGAAGAAGGGAGCTTTTGCTCTTTTCTGGCTCTCTCTTGCATTGCTGATTAGCCTATTTCTTCATCGGCATTAGAGCCTACTTCAGGATTCTGTCATATACTGAAGACCAATTGAGACATCCAGCCTTGAGGACTGAACAACTATTGGCTTCTTGGGCCTTTCATTGGTAGACAGACTATAACTGGTAGGTAACTAGATCACAGCCTGTAGGCTGTTCTAATAAATTCCCTTTATGTATGTGTATGTGTTTGTGCATGTGTGTGTACATGTGTTTAGATATTCATCCTGTGAGTTCTGTTTCTTTAAAGAATCCTAACACACCCTCCAACTTTCCTTCCCTGAATTCATACTATTACCCCAACCCCCAGCATCAGCAGGCATTCCCCAGGACCCTCAGGATACTTTGGCCAGGGAAGCAAGTAGACCAACTGCAGATGTTCATGGGTCAGTAGGATTAGCATAGTAAAAATGTTCACCTTACCCAAAGCAATCTACAAATTCAATGCAATTTCCATCCAAATCACCAACACAATTCTTCACACATCTTGAAAGGACAATTTTCAAAGTTATATGGAAACATAAAAAGAAAATCAGAATATCTAAAACAATTGTGAATAATAAAAGAATTGCTGGAGATGTAACCATTCTCAAACTCAGGATTTACCACAGAATTTCAGGATTAAAAACTGCATGGTAGTGGCAGAAAAACAGACCTAATGATCAATGGAATTGAATAGAAAAAAAAAAACACAGATATAAATCTACATAACTTTGGGCACCTGGTGTTTGAGCAATAATCCAGAAATACATGGTAGAAAAAAACCCAGCTGATTCAACAAATTGTGCTGGTTAAACTGGATAGCTGCATGTGGAAGAGAGGAAATCAGTCAATACTTATCACCCAGCACTAAACTCAGTTCTACAATGGATCAAAAACCACAGCATAAGAAATGATATACAAAACCTTATAGAAGAGAAAGTAGGAAATAGCCTTGAGCACACTGGCACAGTAAAAAGCTTTCTGAACAGAACACCATTAGGACACACACTAAGATTAATTAATGGGTCCTCATGAAACTGAAAGCTTCTGTATGGCTAAGAACACCATCATTTGGCCAAAGTGGTAACTTATGGATAGAGGGCTAATATACAAAACATATGAAGAACTAAAAAAGTCTAGGTATAAAGAAAACAAATAACTCAATGTAATAATGGTGTACAGATCTAAACAGACTTCTCAAAGGAGGAAACTCAATTATCTGAGAAAAAGTTAAAGAAATGCTCTATATCCTCATTCATGAGAGAAATGAAAATCAACACTACTTCGAGATTTCATCTTATTCCCATCAGAATGGCTAAAATCAATAAACAAGTGCGAGCTCAGGATAGCGAGGATGGGGAGAAAAGGAAACACTATTCCATTGCTTGTGGGAGTGCAATTTGTACAGCCACTGTGAAATCAGTGTAACAGTTCCTCAGCAATCTGATAATTGATCTACATCAATATCTACCTGCACCATTCAAAGAGCATATAAACAAAGGCTGTTTCACTCTACCACAAGGTAGTTTCTTAACTGTTTTCCATGCTGCTCTATTCAAATTGGCAGAAATTGAAAACTTGGATGTCCCTCAACAGGACAGTGGATAAAGAGAATGCAGTGCATTTACTCACTGGAATCTTATTTAGTTGTTGAAAATAAAGTAATGAATTTTTCAGATAAATGGATGGAAATAGAAAAAAAAAAACCATTCTGGGTGAGGTCACTCATATCTAGAATAATAGATATGCAGAAACCCACAGCTAGACATTATGAGAGTGAAAGACCTTGGAATACTCAGCCCTAAATGCGGTGTCACCACTAAATCCCCTCCTCAGAACTCAGGGGACACTGCAAAAGAGGAGTTGAAAAGAGTGTGTAATTCAGAGGAGACAGGGTACAGCTAGAATACAACACCTTGTAAACAAAGAAAACATTCACAAATGAACTTAGAGAAACTGAGGCAGCATGCACAGGGCTTGCTTAGGTCTTCACAAGCTGGGCTCTGTGAGATCTCCCGCCCCACCAACCTAGATGCAATCTTAACTGACAACCACTTGCAAATGAAAGTTTAGTTTTCTCTCCATGGCAGTCTCACTGGGGAAACAAAAGACAGTTAAAGGTAACGTGCATACCCAGCAGTAGAAGCCGACAGAAAACCAAAGCAAGGGCACCTTTGAAGCCTCCTTGTATAATGTCATGTCAGGACTTTTCTTTTCCTTTTTTTCCTTCCAAATTTTATTCCATTTTATTTATTTATTTATTTATCTATCTATCTATTTATTTATTTATTTTCTCTTTTCCCCTATGTTCTTTGCATTTATATTATGAATTCCACTTTCCCGTTTTTATGTGATTCCTGAAAGTGCAAAGAAATAGGACTCTGTGACTATGAGTGTTTCTTGTGCCTTTTTCTTCTGCTTGTTTTGTCCAATTCTGATACATAAGTTCTTCTATATTATATACTATATTATCCCATTGTATATTCCATTATATTATTATCACTTAGAAGGCAGTTTGCTTTTCAATGAGAGACAGAAAGAAGGTGGGTTCACATAGAAGAGGATGTAGAAAGGAACTGGGAAGTAAAGGACGTAAAGGGAGGAGAAGCCATAATCAGGGTACATTATTTAAGAAAAATAGGCCTATTTTCAATAAAAGAGGAACATAAATCCTAATAATACCAAGGAAGAAAAAAGAAGCAAGCTGCTGATGGAAATAGGCACCTTCATTAAGGAAGCATTCTCTCTGAGTACAATTTACTTTTAAATTAAACTGTGACCTCCTCCAATGTCTTTAGTTTTCTGTATAATAGAAAATACTGTTGTTCTCATATTTTAAAGATTTATTTTTTATGAAAAGATGTATAAAATTAATTTTTCTATATTGAATTTTATGAAATTCCTTATAAGTTTGATTGGGGATAACAAGAGTCTTAGTGCTTGCCCACTAGGTAAACTGAACACTGGATTTGTAGCATTTTTACTTGGCATAAACTCACTCTAAGTAAAACAGTCTTGTGTAAGTGGAATTGTTGGAGAAGCCAGTGTTCTACCCTGGGCAGACAGATGGGTCAGAATGAACACCACATTAAAATTTGACCTCAGAACTGTTCCTTTTTTCAGTACCCGAAGCAGGTGTTTCCACATACTCTACCTCCCATTCTGATTAATTCAGTTATTACTTTACCTATACTCTCATGTTGGGTTAGAGTTAAATAGAAATCTCCACAGTGTGTATGCCTTTAGAGTTCAAACTACATGAACACATAGGCATAATGATCTACAACTTGTGTAAACATGGTGACATCATATTGACACCATTAATAACTATGTGGGCCATTGATGGAGAAACTATATAGAAAGCAGGGCAGAGAATCATTTCTTTCTACAAAATCATAACATACTAGTCAGATCCAGTGGCCTAGCAATAGACTAGTTTCTCCACAGTTTCTTTGACTTTTCAGTTCTTCAGGCAACAATTGAAAGAGTTAAGGATTGGAGTCACAGTGACATCAAGTATAGAAAAAGGCTGGTGTTATATATTTCAGATAGCTTGTTTTCTCAGAATTTACCTATTGAACTGCTAAGAGTTGTATTCTTTCTGTTGAGGCAAATTAATGTATTACTCTGAGTTACACTATCTAAATTCTTTCTCTATCCTATTTTCACAAAGAAGTCAAAGGTGCATTACTAACTCTCATTTGTTTTTTACATTATAGCTTAATAAAATTTACACCTTCTCCAAAACCCACCCTTTTATACCTTTTCCATTACTCAGTCACAAAGGAAATCATAAATAGACAGTTGCCTTACAGTTGCTGACTCCAAGATTATATCCATGGACATAAACAATCTGTATACAATCTGTATAGAGTACTTTCAGACAGGTGAAAAAGCATATCCCTTCTTACTAATTTCTCCACATAAACTCCTATTAAGAAACATCTTTTTCAGATATTGGACTATCCTAGGCACTGAGCACTCAAAACCTTTTGGATCATGTTAACTGAACCTCATAAAATTGTGTAAGCCAAACAGAGCAAGCATAATTATTCCTATTTTCCATATAAGGAATCAATGTTTATAAACAGTTCTTCCAAGTCCCCTTGGTAAAATACATATCTAAAGTGAAAATTTATATTATGGACTTTGACTTTTATTGTTTTGTTCTTGCTTTTTTTTCTGATCTCTATAAAAAATGTTTTGTTTGTTTGTTTGTTTGCTTGCTTGCTTGTTTTGCCTATTTTTAGGCACACAATTAGTATTTGCACTAGACTGTAACATGACAGATTGATTCATATGAATTATTCAGAAAATAATTCCTTTTATATATTTGGGGTTTAAAATAAAAAGACACTTATAAGCACTTTTTATTGACTAAGGAAATGAAATCCATCCAGAAGCACAAACTATATTATTTCTATATCAGCAGTTTGTATTTGCGCATTTATTCCTTAAAGTTAAGAATGTGTCTATTTCTCTTTGATCCTCTCCTCTCCTCCCCTCCCCTCCCCTTCCCTTCCCTTCCCTTCCCTTCCCTTCCCTTCCCTTCCCTTCCCTTCCCTTCCCTTCCCATTCCTTTCCTTTCCTAAGATCTGTGCTTCCCATTTGTCCACTATATTTTATTAGTCATCACCTGCTGTAGAAGTTTATTATCCACTTAATCCCTTTGCAATTAGCTTCCACTCCTTGCTGTGAAGAGGCATATTTTCCTTAGGGAGACTCATGCACTGTACAGGAAAGCTCCAGAGCTCAGAATCAGGCAACCTGAGCTTTTGACCTTTGCTCTCTAATGTTTGGGGGAAAATACTATTTATAAATGCACTGAATGAGTGCATGAAGAAGTAATCCTTCCTAAATACTTCTTACTTTTAAAGTGATTCTTCTACTTAGGTGAAAGTTGTAATGGATGTAATGAGTATTCATGTTTAAAATTGCACATGAGAAAAACTAAATTCTGGCTTCTACAGCCATTATGTTGAATATAGCTTACAGAAGAACTCACTTCACTCTTGGCTAGACTGTGAAATAGAACAAATCTGTAGAGCAAATCAGAAAGATTTTATGAAGGAGGTCAGAAAAAGAGCTGAGGATGACAGTGGCATGGAAGGAAAATCCTGTCATTCCTTAAAATTGTGTTGTTATTGTATCAGTGTACACGTGGTAAAATGAAAAGACAGGAAAAGGAGGATTAATGAAAAAATATTTGGTTTGCAAGGCAAGAGAACTAATAAGGCTAGTTGAGTCAGTAATGAACTTATTTAAGATTTATTCATCATCTACTTTACATTAATCCATCAGAGAATGTAAATATATATTCTGAAAGGAAACATGGACTTCAAGAAAAAGCAAGTACATAAATTGTATCAGACTACAAGATATGATTATATAATGAACAATTCACTTTATAAAAGCTTGCCCTTGCTAGCAGAAAGGGTGCTACTCAAGGAGTGGTACTTACACCAGGAAGTTAGTGCCAAAGTAAGGTTTTGGAAGGAATTGAGGAACAGCCTTCCAGCCTCTGCCACCAATAGAGGCTCCAAGCACATAGAAAATAGAGTTGTTGAGGAAGCTATTTCCTCTGCCAGTCAGGTAAATGGGAAAGGAGGGACATCATGGAATCTTTTAACCTCAGAACTGTTTGTGCTTGCAGGACCCAAATCAGGCCAAACCACACAACACCATATCACATCTTGTTTAACTTAGTTATATACATTCTTATAAACTCCATGTTTGATTAGAGTCAAAGAGAATTATTTTTCTATAGATATATACATAGCATGTATGTACTTAGAGAACAGATCTCATGCACAAATATATACAAGTGCCAAGATTAGTGTGTACATAATGAAAACATATTAACACCAACAATCTTGAGCTAGGGCATTGAAAGAGAGATGACATAGGACAGCAGAGAAGTCAGTCTTTTCTTTCCAATCAGCCATAAGAGACTAGTCAGATCGGATGACCTGGCAATAAATCAATTTCTTTAGGGCTTCTTTTACCTCTCGGTTTCTTAGGCAATAAATGAAAGGATTGAGGGCCGGGGTCACAATGGCATAGAAGATAGAAATAACTTTGTTCATGTTGAAGGCATGGATAGCTCGGGGTCGGGCATACATAAAAATAGTGGCTGAGTAGAAGATGGTAACCACCACCAGGTGGGAAGCACAGGTGGAAAAGGCTTTCTGCTTTCCTGTTGGCATTCGTAACACAGTGGCCAGAATGCATCCATATGATAAAACAGTGATTGACAGCGGGAAGAGGAAGATGACCAGAGCCAAGACAAAGTCCACCAGCTCTGCAATGGACATATCTGTGCAGGAGAGATTAAGAACTGGAGAGATATCACAAAAGAAGTGGTTGATGACATTGGGGCCACAGAAGCTGAGGCGAGAGATGAAGTAGATCTTTGCCAAAGAGATGCCAAAGCCAATGACCCAGGAACCAAGAGCTAGGCGGAAACAGAGTCCATGGCTCATGATTGTGGGGTAGTGTAATGGGCGGCAGATAGCCACATAACGATCATAGGCCATTGCAGCTAGGAGAACACATTCCGTACACATAAGTGCAATGAAGAAGTAAAGCTGTATCATACAGTGAGTGAAGGAAATGCTGTTACTCATGGACCAGAAGCTGAACAGCAGCTTGGGCACGGTAACAGAGATGTACCAGGTCTCCAAGAAAGACAGGTTGGCAAGGAAGAAGTACATTGGCTTGTGTAGTGGTCGGTTCTGTTGCACTAGTAGGATGATGATCACGTTTTCAGCTACAGTCAGAATATAGGCCACAAGAAACATCAGGAACACAGCTGCTCTCATGCTCAAACTCCCAGGAAACCCCACCAGAATGAACTTGGTGACCCGTGTCTGGTTCTCCACATCCATATCAAGTACACAGGACCTAGCCTTTCTGAGAGAAAAGAATCACTTGATCAGAGTCTATAGTCTGGTAACATCTTTTATTCTTGCCTTCTTTGAGTACCTATAGCATTACCAGTTGCTTATTAATAGCATATTATAGGTTAGAACTCAGTGGATCAAGATTCCTTTGGGGATCAAATATGAGATATCCTGCATATCAGGTATTTACATTACATTTTATAACAATAGCAAATTTATAGTTGTGAATAGCAATGAAATAGCTTTTGTTTGGAACTGTATAGAAGAGGAACTGTAATAGAGGGTGGCAGCATTGGGAAGGTTGAGACTCACTGGGTTAGATAGATGCATGGGCCATAATAAGATGTTCTAACTCAATTTTCCACAAAGCATTTTTACTTATATACTATTATTTCCATATTAATGATGTGGTATTAGAGATATATTAAGTATATTTCTATCTTCTCATTTACTAGAGTGTAAGGATTGCATTCAAGTCTAAGTCAAAAGCCATATGCTATCTGATATCCTCATGGATACCTCCTAAATAAACTAGCAAAACCCACTTTCTGTTACTTTTGTACTTCAAAAGATACACTGGCCTTCATTGCTGTCATCTGTTCACAATTGTGGAAGTTCTTCCTTGTAACTGAGTGAGTGTCATATGTCACTTTTTTTTCCCTCAGTGGAGATGGAAAGGATGTGTCACCATCTGAGGGTTACAAGATCAAGAGGCATGAGGAGTCAAGCTTGTCCCTGTGATCTCTCTGGACTTCATTCTAATCCTAAATTTTCCATGGAGTTGCTCTGCCCTTCAAACCATGCCCTCTGAAACCCCTGTGTTCAGTGGATGCCACTGTGGATTAAAATGAAATTAAAATCCAGCAAAAGATGTTTTATGTCAATGGAAGATGACAATGAGTGTGGAAAGGGCCCCTGCTGCATATTAAGGCAGCCTTGATAAGTCTAGATTGGTTTGTATGTCTGTGTGTGGGGGGGGGAGTATACCTGCTGTAATCCAAGTAAATGGTGAGAAACAGAAAAGGGGGAGTCAGTGAGCTTTCAGATTTCAGATTTTATAATTCCCAGATTCTCTGGGAGCTATAACTGTTTAAGCTAAAATGGAAATGCATTAGATATTTTAAAATGAAGATTAAAAATCCAGAAAATAACAACATATGATCTGGAATGGGATGTCCTTTTGACCTGTGAGAAGGTGATATTTAAGCAGAAGATTCTAATTAGATCATCTCTTTGAAGAAACCCAGGCTAAAGAAAGACTCCTGTTGCTACACTGTGGTGGATAGAAAAGGAGTTGGAAAGGGGTAGGAAGGTGAGTGTAGCTGAGTAGATGAGACCCCAAAGCTAAAAAATAAAAAAAAATTAAATAAAGAATTTTTTAAAGCCCTAAATACAATGGAAGACAAGCAGAAGATTAAAGGCATACACATGATTATTTCATGGAAAGATAATTATCTTTCAAAGTGAACTATATGAGTGGTACAATGAGCTTTAACAGAAGACTCCAGTAAACCTGAAGACTGATTTGATAGAAGTGAGTCTAACGTCCATTTTAGATGTAGAATCTTCAACAGAAATGAAAAGATTTGGATGTAGAAGATTGGGAAAGGGGAGATCAAGGAGAAATCATAGACAAATATATAGATGTGCTGCCATTTACTAACAGGGAAATTTGGGGATTTTCATAGGCACTTTCTAAACAATCAAAGAGATGGAAATAGATGAGCATTTGCTGTACTTGATGAGGATCAATGTTCCGCTCAATTCTATAAAAAAAAATATCAGGGTGCATGCAGTAGGTACCAGGAAGTTTGCTTACTGCTGCTCATAAAATGCAGCAGTTGATCCATAAAATGATGTTAATGACACAGAGTTAGTCCAGTTTCACAGAAGAGGCACTGTAGTTCAGACAGAAAGTGGTAACAGTCTCTAGTTAAAAAGGGATGCAGTCAGAACTATACCAAAGTTCAGGCCTGTCTGAGCCACACCACCAACCGCTGGACTCACTGACCCACAAAGCAAGTCAGATTTCAATCTCATCCATACTTTTAAGAATTTAAAATTTATAATTCTAGAACATGTTCTCCAGTCTTACTGAAATTTTATTATAAGCATAGGTCATTAGCGCTGAATGAATATATAACACAGGAATACATTTTACCTCAAACACACACAACAGAATGAAACATACAGAGATGCTTGTCATATGTGCCAGAGATAAGATAAATGCATATGTAATACATGCCAAGATCTATTAGTGAGAAAGTGGGGTATTTCAGGCAAATGAACTAGAAAAAAAATGGTATAGAAGTCAGAACAGCACAGCATAACAGCTCAAAGCTCTGTGTTTGGCAAACCGAGAGGGAATGAATTAAAAAGGGATGCATGGCAGGAGGGAGAAGGAGACTCATTAGGGTCCAGATTATGGGGAATTCTACACACAGCAGCAGGGAGTTCAAGAGCCACCCTTAAGCAAAAACAGCATAATGACTAAATAAATGTTTGTCATGAGGATTACAATAACCTTGTGTTTAACCCTGGTGATGGATATGAGAAAACATATTGGATAGAACAAGGTTTTAAATTAGAGCATGATGGTCAAGGTGTAAGCCATACTTATAACAGACATGTAGACACACAAGAACGAGCAAAATCACAAGCTAATTATTGATTGTTAGAGAAACCGAAGTGAACATATTCAGCTCTCTCTATTACCATAAGTAGTACCAAGATCTACCTACTTACGGAGGAAAGACAAAGAAGTATGTATCATAGGGAGACTGGGGATCACATGGGTATCTAAGGGTGGTGGTCACAATTAGGGAGACTGGGGATCACATGGGTATCTAAGGGTGGTGGTCACAATTAGGGAGACTGGGGGTCACATGGGTATCTAAGGGTGGTGGTCACAATTAGGGAGACTGGGGGTCACATGGGTATCTAAGGGTGGTGGTCACAATTAGGGTATTTACTTAGGACCCAACATCAGAAATATCTCTCAAAAGCAACAGGCAAAACCTATTCCCTTCGCTTATTGTATAATTCTCTGCACATAGGTTTCAGAAAATGAGAATATCATTTTGTCTAGTTGCTAGAATTACAGTGGACGGAAAGGAAAAACATGAAAGATTTACAGTTTAAATTTTACTGTGCCGAAGATTTGCCTAGGTATTACGGATGCTGCAAGTGGGACCACTTACCTTGGCTTAGCAGCCTCTGATGGGGTAGAATGTGAAGAACAATTCCTCACTGATTCTAAAATAGAAAGAAGTACAAAGAAAAAATTCAGGTATTGAGTAGATATGAGTAACCCACTTCCTAAACCTACAAGAAACCAGCTGGCCCAGGTTACCCTACGGCTTTGCAGCAGATGACCAGGGCTATATGAGAGGATGTCCCTGAACACTGAGACCACCACATTGGTGTCCAGTGTGGCACCTGGCTGGATCTTCCAGCACTCTGGGGCCAGAGCTCCCATAGCCTTCTGGTGAGTACTTTTCTGGACTAGAGCATATCAAGCTGTGAATGTCTTTGTTCATCTGAGGACTTTATACAATATAAAGATCTTGGCATCTCTCCCAGGACTTAAGAGGAAAGAACATTGACGATGGCTGCCCAAGTCTCTTGTGGTATCCAAGGAAATTTGTGCCCACTGTGGCCATCTCATTTGTTGTACTTGATATTGGCTCCATGGGGGAAAAATCATTTATGGTCACATACTTTAGGAAGAATTATGCTTCATTTATTCTTTGTTGAAAGAGTAAGAGAAAACAGAGCATTGCATTAAAGGATCTCCTTTCAGACACGGAGCTTTACCTTAGCTTTTGGGAAACAGAATGACCATATCAGTTCTCCTAGGGAGGCCATGACTGCTGAGAGCTAGACTGGTATTGTGACAATTTAGTATGGGTTTAAATGGAAGTCTTTGTCATAAGGCATATCATAAGGTAATGTCATAAGTATGATAAATAAATTTATCATGATTAGTGACTGTCACTGTCATCTGCAGGGTGTCACTTGACTAATAGTTCACATCCTGAGACGAAATTAAAGTTCAGCATATATCACTTCTCTGTAAGTACAGAACTCCTAAGCTGCCTTCACAACAAAGAAAACCTTATACATTCACTGTGATTTTATAAGACAGAAACAATCCATTCTGGGGTGACACTCACATTTATGGTAATTAGGAGGGCAGCTTCCCATTCAGATTCTTTCTTAGGATTGAAATATAGAAGATAGATTATAAAATAGTAAAAAATAAGGTTCTTCTTTTAAATCTTTGTCCTCAATTCACCTCTAAGTTCCAGAAATAACCTGATATCACTTAAAATGTACCATTTAACCATAATTTCTCATCACGGATTTAAACTATTTTGTTGTAGTGACTGCAAATGGAAATGACAGAATTTCTACCAAACCATGGCTACTTTAGCAATATGAGCAGAATGCCAGGCAGGACATTCTTCTCCTGCAGAAGCAGGAAACATCCTTCCTATTGTGATAAGAGCTCATGAATTGGCATGACTAAAGTCTTGAAATCAAAATTTTTAGTACAATTAATCTTAAATGGATCTGAAACATTTGTCAAATACAGCTGGGTACATATGGTGGTACCCTGAATGCTGTCTTCAAGACTTAAGATAATAAAGCTTTCCTTAGAACTTTTTATGTACCCCCCAGTGGCTCCAGGCTGGTGGTTCCTGATCCATGAGATATGGTCTGAAATAAGGAAGCCAATGGAAGTCACTAGACAGATTCTTTAGGTTCTGAGAGCCATGGGTATTTTCTGTTTTTCAGAAGCATCTCTTGGTGTTGTGTTGGGACCAGCATCTTTTTATTCCTTCAACAATGTAAGTGTTACACGGTTTACTTGTTGAACAACTGGCAGACTTGTGGTTCCATTTGGGACATACATTCAAGATTTAGACCATTTGCAATTCTTAAGACTTCTCTTGCTATTGAATAAAGCCTGAAGGTCAGCTGGAGGTGAACTCTTTGAATCCCTTCAGGCCTTATTTGAGCAAGCACTCAAACCTTCACATACATATGACTTTCCCAGGTACACATCAAGGTTTTTTATTTTATTTTAAATATTTCATGAATTGGCATATATTCCTTGAAAAAGGGCCATGCTAATCTTCTCTGTTATACTCTGATTTTAGGATATGCACTGCCAAAAAAAGCATCACATTAAGTGTTTTTTTTTTTCAATTTCCAAATCCCCAAATTCCCCAACCATCTCTTGCTTTCTATTTTTTTAATCTGTCTATTGCTTATCCAAACTTTCATTCATAGACAGAGGGTGCTACAACTTTCTTCTTTAGATGTTTGCCATCCTCCTGGTTAGGTGCTATATCTCAGCTACTCAGCACAATGAGGGTAAAGAATAAGTTAAAGGTAAGACAATTTAGTGAGGCACCCCTTCAAATCATGAAAACTAAACAGAGGGCTGGGGATATAGTTCAGTGGAGATGTTCCCAGTGCATACAAAGCTCTGGGTTCAATCACTACTAAATACCAATCCCTCAACAAACACACACACACTGCATTCAGAAACCTTCCCCTGAAAAGCTATCCTAGTCTTTCTCATGAATAGTGTAAGATTTCTTTCAGTTAGACAAAAGTTAATTCAGACAGGTTTTGCCATCCAGCAAGTTATTTCTGCACTGACTCAGAATTTTCCATGCTCTTGGTGTGAGTGATCTTAGTATGCACATACATGCACAATATATATTGTTTTTGAGACTTTCAAACTTCTCAATCCTGCCTATTAGTTCTAGACACTTCGCTGTGAGCTTTCCTTAAATTTAAATAATTGAATTTATTTCTTATTTACATGATTTTCCTTCACTTTCATGGCCTTAATGCATTGGCTATGACTCTTAGATAAACATGAACATATGGATTTGTCTTCTATCATAGAGAGAAATCATTTGTGCCTCCTATCCACTAAAGATGATGCAAACTGTTACACGTGATAAATCGAATTAATTCCTGCCCACCATGGCTTTAGTATCACCATTCCAGCTCCCTGAAGGATCACTTCCACTGAACTCTGATTAATTTTTAAATTCTAATCTCTGTCTCTCTGTCCCTCTCTCTCTCTCTCTGTCTCTCTCTCTCTTTCTCTCTCTGTCTCTCTCTCTCTATTTCGCCCATCCCACATCTCCTCCTTCAAACTCTGCTCATACCTCCAATTCCCTTTCAAGTTTAAAGCTTAGTGTCTGCCATTCAAGGTTTGTTAGCCATTTAGTGAATGTATGTAAGTAGGCAGGAAGTCGGCAATCATGTCTTTTATCTTTGAAGATCTAAAAATCACAGATGAAGTAGTTATAGACACAAACACAGCTCACACTTTAGTCTTTAAAGGTGGGAGGGAACTTAGTGCGAAGGGGTACCAAGGGTGCATCAAAAATACAGTTTCCAAGGAAAAGCTGATGCACAACTGTCTATCCAATAGCAGAAAAGGCAGGGCTAAAGATTGGTTTTATAGATTCACGGACTTTGTTATTTGTTCCCATGTAAGTGACCAGTTGTCATTTACCATCAGTCATAAGCCACTCTGAGTCTTTTAAGATTGTTTTAAAGGACTGGTACTTTAGGAGGGTGCCACCCATGATGTTATGTTTCCTTGAACATTTTTAGAGTGATTATGTTGCTACCAACCTACAAGATCCTTATACCATGAAAGTCAGTATCAAGAAGACACAAAACTCACCCTATAATTAGAGTTAAAAATCATCCTTGAGTTTTGATTGAGCCCTTTTTAATTGTCAGCATTGCATCATTGTGACAAAATAGTGTGTTAATTAAAAGTAAGGAACTTCATTTTGGTTTATGGTATCAGTACCTGGAGACTTTTGGCTTGTGGCAGCACAGTCCATCATGTTGGGAACAGAATAGATCTATTCCTTACATGCCAACAATGAAGCAAAAAGACAGGAAAGAGTCAGTGTTCCAGTACCGTTACCCTACTTTGCATTCTGTTGTGATAAACAAGATCATAAGCAAGTAGGGAAGAAAAAGGATTTATGCATGCTACAATGCTCTTTTATTGTTTGCCCAAAGGTGACCCTGCTTTACTCCAGTAGGTACTTTCTTAGAAGTTTTATTGCCTCTCAATAGGATCGAGTTAAGACCCACATCTTCAACACATTTTTAGAAAATATTTAAGGTACAAATGATAAATAATTTCTAGCAGCATCACACAAAAATACAAAATTATGTTAGGATCAATCAGGAATTCATTTATAGTTCACTAAAAGGTACTACAATTAGTAAGGCCAGAAGACTTTAGAAAATGTCTTTTTCCTATATATTTGGCATATACTATATATAACAAATATACTTTTGAAATATCCTGTGGTCATTCATTCATTTATATGAGAATTTCCACAAAAGAACTCATATACATAGAAAATTGGTTAGAAATCCAACAGCTTTATTTGTTCTGTAGAAATTAGTATGTAATTAGCATATTTAAGGAAAACATTGAAGTTAAATGTATCAACAATTGATAATACTTACAGAATGAGTTAGATATAAAAGACAGACCCTATCAATCTACACCTAATGGCTGATTCATTTTGTCAGATATTGAAGGTTGTTTTCTGAAGTTTTATTTGGAGTCTTTGGCATTAGTCTGATGATGTATCTTTCGTTATATGAGAAATATAAACCTTGCCTCAAATTATGTTAATTAAGGAGTAAAATATTAGGAATTCTTCATATGGTTTCTTTGAATGAGATTGGAAAGGGCTCGTAAGAGGTGGTACTTCCTAAACACAGTTACAAACATAAGGGTTGTGTGATACTATTCTTTCCTTGGACTATGTTGCAGAAAGAAGGGGGAATAAAATACCCATGGAAGGAGTTACAGAGAAAAAGCTCAGAGCTGAGACCGAAGGAAGGAACATCCAGATACTGCCCCACCCAAGGATCCATCCCATATATAACCACCAAACCCAGACACTATTGCATACACCAGAAAGATTTTGCTGACAGGACCCTGATATAGCGCTCTCTTGTGAGGCTATGCCAGTGCCTGGTAAACACAGAAGTGGATGATCACAGTCATCTATTGGATGGAACACAGGGCCCCTAATGAAGTAGCTAGAGAAAGTACCCAAGGAGCTAAAGGGGTCTGCAACCCTATAGGTGGAACAACAATATGAACTAACCAGTGCCTACCCCCCCACCCCAGAGCTGTGTCTCTAACTGCATATGTAGCAGAGGATGGCCTAGTCAGCCATCAATGGGAGGAGAGACCCTTGGTATTGTGAAGATCATATGCCCCAGTACAGGGGAATGCCAGGGCCAGGAAGTAGGAGTGGGTGGGTTGGGGAGCAGGTTGGAGGAGGGTATAGGGGACTTTGGGAATAGCATTTAAAACGTAAATGAAGAAAACTATCTAAAAAAAAAAGAGGAAAGATTATGTATTATGAAATATTTTGTTTAGTTTAGGTCTTGGCTATCCAGTTTCTGCAAAAGAAAGATATGTTGGTGTACATTTTTCTAAGGAGATACATGCAAATGTCTATACCAATGATAGGCTAAGCAAATAATCCTATACAAGTGTACTTTGTTGAACAAGTAAGATTACTAGAATTATTTAAAAGTGCATTGGTGTCTCCTGGGTATACACATCACTGAAAGCTCACCCCAGCATGGGAAATGACTCATAAGAGCCGAACAGTTTTCTCTGCAACTTGCAGGCAGTTACACTAAAAGAATAATTTCCTTTCTCCTCTGTAATTTTTTACTGCTCATCTAAACTCAGGGAAGAACCTTGCGAATTTTATAAGTTCCTGGTGACTTCATACAAGATTCTTGAAAGTTTTATGAGTTTCTTCTCTCTACCACCACCCCTATCAGTTTATGGTCCAATCTGGAAGAAATTGCTTTACCTTGATAGTGTATATTTAAGGAACAGAACCTTGGCTCCTGGCAAATTTCCATCCACTAAAAGAATTGAGTTTTTGAGATTGGTGGTAATATGTTTTACTAATCCTAGGTTATGATGAGGAGGAGGAGGATGATAATAGTGGAATATTGGCCAAATTCTGCAAAAAGTTTAAACCTCTTGTTTCGTGTCAGAGGTCCTTTGTCACTATGACATTTAGGCAGTAATCTGCAAGGATAAGTAGCCTTTCTAATAGTATTTTACTGACTATGTCAGCTATGATCTGTGACATAGAAAAGCTTCCACCCAAATGGGAAACCATACAAATGACTAATAACACATTTGTCATACTTCTACAGCCCCAGAAACTCAAGGAAATTACTTTCCTCCTGGGAATTATTCTCAGGCAGGTGTGACACTTGAGTTATCCTTCACAAGCCTCTTTAGGAGATGGGTTTCAGTGACATGGCTCATCCCACTGGGTTAGCATTAGTATTAGTATTGCATTGGGTCTGTCTGTGTGTTAAAGGACAAATCACACACAATTAGAGATGATTCATCAACTATCTGGCCCTTTATAATATTTTATTTAAGAATTTATAGATATAGCTGTGTTTCATCGACCTATCTGGGTATTGTTCAACGAATATTGTTTTTCACTATGTTTATCCTTTAAAATCAGAATTGGATAAAGATGCACTAGCTAACAGAGGTCAAAAGGCAGTTCTACAACTTCAACTGAAGTGCCAGCCAGATGATTTACTTTTCTTTCTATCTATTAAAAACATTCATTCTGGTTGAGAGTATTGCCCAGTGACTCAGAGCTTACTTAAAGTACAGGAATCCCTGAGTTTCATAACCAGTACAGAAAAAAAAAAAATGCCCAGGACTGCTCACCCTCAGTAATACCTAATACACCTGAATAATGATTCAGAGATTTAATACATGAACAAAGTGCTCATCTTGTCCGACTAAAATAGCCCTAGGCATAGGCTTTTCTTCCTTGCCTCTCTCAGGAATACAATGACACAAAGAGCTCTATAATGTGGGTAATCTTACTTTTTAGGTAAGAGCCACTAGTGAACCACATCATTTCTATGTGGTCAAGAGAAAAGTTACTTCCTGTCTTCTATGAGATGGGAATGCAATTTGTCTGTTAGCATCAAATAGAAGAAAATTTTTAATTAGCATGTGTTCATATACACACTATATTCCATAAGAATTTTCATTGTTTTGATCATATTGGAAAGATGAAAGATATATTTAATCTGAAGATAAATCAGATGTATTTGACCGTATTTACTGCATATGCCCCCTTTGCTCTTCCACTAGAATTCCTCACTTTTCTCAGACAGTCTTGCTCATAATTTCATGTCATATTAGCATATGCTTAGAAAATGTGAAAAGAAAAATACAATATTTTCTTTCAGAGTCTGTCTTAGTTGCCTTATTATGAGGATCGCTAGTTCAATTCATTTCACAAAAACCAAACATTTCATTTTTTATGGATGAACCAGCTGTTTTCTATATGTTTACCATGCTTTCACTATCCATCTGTTGACAGTAAGCTGACACTATAGCTTGGCTGTTGTGAGTATGCACAGATACACCAGTGTCTCTGTAGTATGTTGGCTGGCATTGCCTTGATGCATTCTATGGGATATACTAACATAGCTTTATTCTTAGGGTTTTTTTTTCTTAAATAAAACTTCCATGTTGTCATGTGTGATGGCACATGCCTTTTATCCTAGCACTCAGGAGGCAGAGGCGGTGAGCTCTTTGAATTCAAGGCTAGCCTTGTCTACAGAGCTCCAGGACAACCAGTGCTGCACAGAGAAACTATGTCTCAAAATAATGAAGAAAAAAAAAAAACAAAAAATAAGAAAGGAAGAAAGGGAGAGAAATAGAACCTCTGTGTTGATTTCTACAATTGGTACATTAATGTATCTTCTCTTCAACAGTGCAAAAGGATTCCCTTTCTCCCATTAACTCAACAGTAGTTGTTAAAATTTGTTTCTTTACTTTCTTTTCTGTTTTAATATTGAAAACATATTCTCTCATACAATACATCCTTACTGCAATTTCCCCTCCCTCCACTCCTCTCAGCTCCCTCCTCTGCTCTCCACCAGATCCACTCCCCATTTGGTACTCTTCAGAAAATAACAGGCGGCCAAGAGACAACAGCCAAACAAGACATTAGTTTTCTTTATTTTTTAATTACTTAATTAATTAACTTTACAACCTGCTTGCAGCTTCCCCTCCTTCCTCTCCTCCTATTCCCTCCCTCTCCCATAACCTTCCTTCAATCTACCCTTCCTTTCTCTTCAGAGAAAGTGATAACTCCCATTAGTATTAACTCACCTTTGCATATCAAGTTGCAGTAGGACTAGGCACATCTTCTCCTATTGAGGTTAGACAAGGCATCCCAGTTAGGGGAAAGAATCCAAACACAAGTAAAAGAGTCAGAGAAAGCCCTTGCTCCTGCTATTAGGGGTCCTACATGAAGATCAAACTGCACATTTGTTACATAAGTGTAGAGGGACTTGGTCTGTCCCATGCATGCTCTTTGGTTGGTGGTTCAGTCCCTTGAACAACAATGGTCCCAGGTTAGATAATTTTGTAGGTTTTTTTGTGGTGTCATTGACCACTCTGATTCCCTCAGTTATTTCTCCCCCTTATCTACAGAATTCTTCAAGCTCCATCTAATGTTTGGCTTTAGGTTTCTGTATCTGGTTCCATCATTTTTCGGGTGAAGCCTCTCTGTTGGTAGTTATGATAGGCTCTTGTCTACAAGTACAGCAGAATATCACTAACTATGTTGGGGATGTGCCCTTTCTCATTGCATGTGTCTTAAGTTGGGTCAGTCATTGGTTGGCCATTTTCTCAATTTCTTCTCCATGTTTATCCCTGCACATTTATGTCAAGGGTTTTGTGGCTGGGTTGGTCTCTCCATCCCTCCATAGAAGACTTGCCTAGTTATAGCAGATGCACATGTAAGATTCCATGTCCCCTGTTCCTAGGAGTTTTAATTAGATTCCTCATAGATTTCTGGGAATTTCTATTGTTTTATATTAAAACTCAAGAGACAGTTCATTCTGACAAGGATATGAAGCAAGAACATTCTTCAATTGATGGTGGAGGTGAAAATTTGTACAACTATGTTGAAAATCATTTTGGTAATTTTTCAGAAAAAAATGGGAATACTTCTTCCTCAGTCTTGGGTTCTATAAGAAAGCAGACTGAGCAAGTCAGAGGAAGCAAGCCAGTAAAGAACATCCCTCCATGGCTTCTGCATCAGATCCTGCTTGAGTTCCAGTCCTGACTTCCTTTGGTGATGAACAGCAGTATGGAAGTGTAAGCCGAATAAACCCTTTCCTCCCCAACTTGCTTCTTGGTCATGATGTTTGTGCAGGAATAGAAACCCTCACTAAGACACCACTCCTGGGCATATACCCAAAAGATAATACACAATACCACAAGAACACTTGCTTAACTATGTTCATAGCAGCTTTATTTGTAATAGCCAGAAACTGCAAACAACCTAGATGACACTTAAGCAAAGAATGAATAAAGAAAATATAATACATTTCACAATGGAATATTACTCAGCCATTGAAAGCTATGACATCCATGAAATTTGCAGGATGGATAGAAGTACCAAAGATCATCCTGAATGAGGTAACCTAGACCCAGAAAGGCAAGCATGTTATGGGCTCACTTACAAGTGTATATTAGCCACAAACGCAAGGAAGCTAAGTAACAAGGAGAGCCCAACAGGGGGATGCTTGAATCTCACTGAGAAGATGAAATAGAATAGATATCAGGGGTGGATGGTTGAAGGGAACTTGGTAGGATAAGGGGTGGAGAGGGGAATAGGAGGAATATCATGTGGAAGGTTTAAGGGAGAAAGAATTGGAATTGGTGTGTGTGAAGCATTGCTGTGATGTGCTGTGATTGTTTTCTTAATAGTCAGCACTCTGACTGGAGTAAGACAAAGTCTCTTGGAATATTGGATTTGCATTTCCCTGATGACCAAAAATGATGAACATTTTTTAAGATTCTTACAGTTGTTTATATTTTATATCTTGAGAATTTCTGCATAGCTATTGACTTTTTAGGTTTCTGAATTCCCTATGTATTTATGTAGTAATCCTCAATATCACGTGTATAGCTAGTAGATATTTATTCCCATTATATGAGATCTTCTCTTGGTGAATTCTTTCCTTTGATGAGCAGAAGAGTTTGAATTTCGTGGAATTCTTTTTTCAGTTCTTGGTTTTATTTCTTGAATTATTGGAATCTGTACTATTTCTTGAACTATTGGAATTCTTACCCATACCTTCACACTGAAGAAAATGCTTACAATAAGGTTTTGACCAATTTTTGAATTGATTTTTGTACAGGGCAAGAGATATGTCTAGTATCACTTTTTTTTCCCCAGCATCGTTTGTTGATGGACTGTCTGTTCTCCAATGTATGCTTTGGCATCTTGTTAAACATCAAGTGGCTGTACCTTTGCAGATCTGTTTCTGGGTCCTCTATTCTCTTCCATTAGCTTATACTTGTGTTATTGCTTGAGTACTATATTGCTTCAACTAGTATGACTATGTAGTAATAATCTGAAATCAAGCATTGTGATACCTCCTGTATTACTCTGTTTCTCAGGACTACTTTGACTATTCTATGAAGAATGTCATTGGAAGTATGAAGTAAGTTGCATTTAATCCATGGATTGCTTTTGGTAACAGGGCTAATTTTATATTAATTTTGCTATTGCCTGAACATCTTTTCATCTTTTTTTCTTAAATTCTTGAATTGTTTTATTATAGAAGTATTTTACTTTCTTGATTTATTTCTAGGTAATTTTTTTTTTACTTATGTGAATGGAATATGAAGAATTTTGTCAAGTGAGGGAGGAACAAGAGTAGTGCGATTCAGGATATTGTGTTGAATATTAGATATTTTAGATGGTAACAGTAAAGAAAATTTCTAAGATCTCAGTCTGTTTGCAGATAAATACTAAGCATTCTGGGAATTTAATTTAATTCTTCTATAGAATAGGAATGTGCATGAGGCGGCCATAATAATCTCATTTACAACCTATAATGCTTTAACAATAGCTACAATTGTTCTCATTTGAAAAGGTAACCACTAGCAACAAAAACTATCAGTTAGTTATGATATTTAGTATGCTATGGCAGTCTCCATGTTCCTGAATAAGTCCTGAATCATTCCTATGTGTTTCTTGAACAAAAAGAAGTTGGATATTTATTCTCAGGACAACCTTCCAGTAAGAGGTCTAAGCAGATTGTCCTTTGCCTCCACAGACATGGTTTCAGATTATTCTGTCCAATGTTAAATTTCAGTTGTATATAAGATAGGTAATTCATATAATGTAAAATGAAGAAGCATGGATTTACTTTTCTTTGTATATTAGAAATTCCCTTAAATGACTTTTAGTTTGAGGGAAAGGCAATATGTCACAAGGATGGTTGAGGACCAAGATTAGTTCTTGTTCAGACGTAGGAGGCCCTTAAAACTTTTAAGAATGAGTTTCTACAACCTGTGCAGCCTTTGCTTTGGGGAATCCTTCTGAGAGAATTGTTGAGACAGCCAGTCATCTGTCCACTTTACCAGAATAGTTTCCTCTGAAAAGGTTGAATTGACCTCTAGAACTTGGAAGATATACATAGAATCTCAACTAGCCTTTTGGCTTAATGATCAGGTATATTATTGAGTTTCACATATGAATATAAAAGAGTTAGTAACTGTAAAAGGCAGAATGAGAAGATTTAATTGTTTTAAAATGTGGTTTAGGGATACAAGGCAGCTAAGTATTAGTATGTGAGGCTCATATGCCTTGCAAAAGTTTCTATCCTCCTATATTTATTTTCTATCCAGGGAGAGTAGATGTGTTATAAAAACTGCGATAGGAAATAGTAAACCCAGGATCTAAATAATCTCTAACAATAGGCATCTTTCTTTCATCTTCTGTATTTAGAGGATCTTGTTAAACGTTGAATGAGATCCTCTGTTTTAACTAAGCTGGGTTTTTCTAAAATGGAATAGAATGATTTTTTCTAAGCTAAATGAACTTGGCCAACATTCATGTTATTTTTAGACAACAGTCTGGTAAAGAATCTATTTAATATTGAATTGGAAGATTGCTTTGAATGGAGATATCTTTCTTCCTTTTGGATTGATCTTAAATAATGTGAATAAAATATCATCTATACTCCAGTGCAGGCTCCATGCCCAGGATAGTTGGTTAACACAAAATAAGCCCCATGCTTCTTTTGGTAGAATTTTGTTTTGCATTTGTTTGTTTGTTTGTTTGTTTGTTTGTTTTGGAACTTTTTGCTTTTTTGTTCACTTTGATTTTTGTCTTGTGGGATTGTTTTGAATGAGAGAGCTAAAGAACTTAAATTGAGGTGTCTAGGAATGTGGAAAGGAAGGATCTGGAGGAATGGGAAGAGGGGAATATGATGTATGAATGAAATTTAAATTTTAAAATATTCCAACAATTTATAGATTGAAAGGGAACTACTAGAATCAATGAATCTGTCAAATGATTCTAACTACAAAAGAATTGGTTAGGAATTAAAAATGATTGTAGAGTATATTGAAGCCACTATCACTGAAATGTTCTTTATACTGGGGAAGCAGAGGATGGAGGCTGTTAGAGAACTGAACCAGAAAAGTCTATGTCAGTTAGGGTCTTGATAACTTCACACGTGAAGTTGTTAATATCAACAAAACCCCTTTTAGTCCATCAGAGCTACAACATTGAAAATAAAGTATCAAAGGATGTAAGGTAAGACTATTATTTAAGTCCCACCGGAGAGAAAAATGCCAAGCATTTCCTCTCAAGAGCCAAAAGATAAGAATAATATTGGTAACATCATAGTTTTGTAAGTGAGGCAGACCTCAACTTATGTCAATCTGTACAGTCTCTTGACTTATCTATACAAAGAAGCATTCAATGATTTGTAGATATTTGATGAGAAAATGTATGTGCTGCTGAAGTACAGATAATACATATTCCCATAAATAGTAGTGACATGGGGACATGGGATAAGGGTTAAAAGAAACCTTCCTGAGAAGTGCTGGTTAAGCAAAACAAGCACTTTGTTGCACATTTGCAAAGTGAACAGAATAGCAAGGGAGATGCTGCTAAGGTGGGAAAATGAAAGACAGGCTGTGGAGTCAGAACACTCAGGACACTTACATCATTGTAGCAAATGAGATTATTTCTGCTAATAGCAAGTGAACCCCATTAAAATATGTGTCAGAGGGAAAAGCATATGGGATAACCATATATATTGGTAAACCATTAGCATGTAGGTTATAGCTAAAATAAGTGAGTTTTACAAGATTATTTTACTGAAAGAAAGAAAATCAGGGGCTGGAGAGATGCCTCTGCAGTTAAGAGAACTTGCAGAGAGGAGCGAGACTTGGTTCCCAGTGGCCCCATGACAGCTCATAGCCACCAACAACTCTAGTTTCAGGAGATCTGATGGCCTCTTATGACTTGTCTGTGAATCAGGCACACTAGATACATATACATACATGTAGCAATACACTTACACACACACACACACACACACACACACACGCACGAGGTGGGGGGAGACATCTGTAAAAGAAAAAAAAAAGAAAGTATACTGAGTATTTGCTGCCCTTCAGCTCCAGAATCCTTCATGGTTGCTAACTACTGGAATCATTGATTGAAGAAAAACAATGTGTCAGAGCAGTGATGAAACAATCCTCTGGGAGAGTAAGTCATATTTCCTGTACATCAAACTTTCATCTTCTTGTTAGCAATAGATTTGTTGCAGTTAATCTCCAACCCAAATAAGCCCAGGCAATGAAAACACAACTCCATTGATACGAGTACATGCTGTGCACCTAGAAAATAGTAAAATAACGTATCTAGGAAACAGAGACTGTACAAACCATCTTTGTGTTTTTATGCAATTCAGAAAGCCGCATGATAAATTAATGATAATTCAATGATAATTAATTGACTTGCAAAAATCATTTCTTATTTTTCCAATATTAGATATTTTCTCCTATTACACAGAATTTAGATGTCTTTTTTTTCCAATTTTTTATTAGATATTTTCTTAATTTACATTTCAAATGCTATTCCAAAAGTTCCCTCCCCCTCCCCCCTCCCTGCTCCCCTGCCCACCCACTCCCACTTCTTGGCCCTGGCGTTCCCCTGTATTGGGGCATATAAAGATTGCAGTATCAAGGGGCCTCTCTTCCCAATGATGGCCGACTAGGCCATCTTCTTCTTTTATTTTTTTTTTAATTTTTTTCTCTTTATTAGATATTTTCTTCATTTACATTTCAAGTGTTATCCAGAAGTNGTACTGGGGCATATAAAGTCTGTATGACCAAGGGGCCTCTCCTCCCAATGATGGCCAACTAGGCCATCTTCTTCCATATATGCAGCTAGAGACATGAGCGCAGGGGGAACTAGTTAGTTCATGTTATTCTTCCACCTATAGGGTTGAAGACCCCTTCAGCTCCTTGGGTACTTTCTCTAGCTCCTTCCTTGGGAGTCCTTTAAAGATTTCAGTTGGTCTTTGGTAGCAGTTAATACTTAAATACAAACAGCCCTAGTTGTATATCATAAAAATACCTGACATTATTTCCTAATAAAAATTTATATACTGTACTATGAAAACCCTTATAACCTAATATTTTCATTTATTGTTTGAGAATTTCATAACTCATACAGTGCATTTTGATCATATTTCCTCCGTTGACTCCTTCCACATCTATCTCCACTACTTTCTTCCTCCAAATTTGTGTTCTCTTAAAAAAAATAACCAATGAAAATACTTTTAAACCTTCAGGTAACATGTGTGCATACAGATGAGTATGTGTGTGAGTGCACGGGCATGGCATTCATGGGGGGGTGTCATTGATGAAGTCAGTTTTCTCCTTCTGTCATGAGGTTCTAAAGATCAGATTTCTGCAGGAAGCCTTGATGGCAAGCATCTTTTTTTGTCTCTGATTATCATGGAGTCATTAACCTTGTGAAAAGGAAATTCCTCGAGGACGAACATGAAAATATGTACACTATGATATAAATAAACCTTTCACCCACTGCAACCATCAACATTCATGGTAGCCCACACATTGCTGACAGATTGAGGCCAGAAGATGAGGGCATGCCTTTGTTTCAGCAAATTGGTAGAATGCTGTGACCTTCAGGACAGGACTGGGTGGGGTCCCACCCAGCTAATTTATTGTCTGTGCTTGTGTTTGCTGTCTCTTTCTAAGGATAAAAGGGCTGAGGTCATGGGATGCTAATTTACAAGATAGTCCAAAAGGAACCTGGGTAAGGCTGAGTAGATATGTAAAATAGAAGAATGGGCTTTTGACCTGCAAGAGATGAGCTATCCAGAGAGGTTTTTAGAATTAAAAAAAAAAAAGTTGTCTCAAGTAGGAAGCTGTATAGAGATCTCTAGAGAAAGCAGATCATAGCAAGAGCATTCTGGAAAGCTATCTTGAGCAGTTAATAGGCTATAAGCTTGGTCCCAGGATTTGACTTCAAGTCATTTGTTTCACAACTCCTAGATAGCCCTTCTCTCAGAAACACCTCTGCAAGCCAAGGCTGGTCTTTGGCATACCTGAGAATGTTCAGGCTTCATGAAAGATTTCTAATTGCAAATTCTAGAGAGGCCACTTCATTCTTAGAAGAACTGAAGTTATTGAAATGAAAGAAAAGGCATGCATTTATACTGTTTATTTATAATTGATATAAAATTTTCTCCTTTGACAAGAATCATCAGAGTTCAGTTTACATCTCAAAATTTCCAACTGATTTCACCCATAACTTCAAAGGTGAAACAGAATAATTTGTTTTGTATTAGTAAGGTGAATTTGTCTTTGAGTTAGTTGAAAATTTTTTGACAAAAAGTGCACATTTCCTGTATTGATGATGGGTAGGCATTTAATATAAATTACCACTAACTTATACAGTCACTCTGGAAGCTTATTTTTCCATATTTAGAAATACAGAATATTTCTAGCATAAAACAGTTCAGAAACAGACCAGAGAGCACAGTTAATGAAAGGCAGAACAAGGATCCAAAACTAAGTGTATTTGGAAAAGCTGAGGCCCATTCCCTTCTCACTAACAGACTGACAAGAACAGAAGTTGGAAGAAGTCTACAAATCACTGCATGTCTGAGGAAGAGGAGCTCACAGGGGCATCTCATAGGTAACTGAGATGGTCAATGTTCTGTGTGACAAAACTCATTAAACATGTGTAGACGCTTCTTTGATCACAGCTATGTGATTACAATGATCAATTTTCCTTGTTGAAGCACAAGAGCTCTACTTTCATTTTATCTGATTTCTGGTTTGATTCTGAAGACAGTTGTCACAGACCTCTTGAGATCTCCATTCTTTTACCTTAATTTTTCAACAAGTTTCATAAGAGCAGCCATAACTTCTTTATTCCTCAAGCTGTAGATCACAGGGTTCAACATGGGTGCCACCACAGCATAGAACAGAGCAACCATCTTCTCCTTATCCTCAGATGAGGCAGAACGTGGCCCTAGGTAAGTGAAGATTGTGGCCCCAAAGCACATACAAACCACAGTGAGGTGAGAGGTACAAGTCCCAAAGGCCTTGTGACGTCCCTGAGTAGATCGAATGTGCAGAATGGCAATGACTATCCGAGTATAAGAGAATAGAACCAGGCAACAGGGAAGCATGATTACCAGAAACCCTGAGATGGCCACCATGACCTTGTTGAAAGAGATGTCTACACAGGCTAGCCGAAGCACTGCGAGGGTCTCACAGGCAAAGTGATTAATGACATTGTGACACAGAGGAAGACGGAAGGTGATTGCTGTCTCCATCAGTGAATTCAAGAAACCAGCCATCAAGCAACTGGCAGCCAGCCCCAGGCACAGTCCTCCATCCATGATGATAGTGTAGTGCAATGGATGGCATACTGCCACATAGCGGTCATAGGACATTGCTCCCAAAAGGAAGAATTCAGAACCACCCAAGGCCAAGGAGATATAGAGCTGGAACACACAGCTGTGGAAAGGGATAAGCTTTTGGGCTGAAACCAAGTGAGCCAGCATTTGTGGGGCAATACTATTCCCATAGCATAGATCCACGATGGAAAGAACACTGAGGAAGAAGTACATGGGGGTATGAAGCCTGCTGTCCAGTTTGATGAGGAGAAGAATCAGAGAATTCCCCACAACAGTTACAACATACATGGCAAGGATCAGGACAAAGAGGAAGACCTGAGTGTTCCTGTCACTGGAAAGTCCCAAGAGGATGAACTCATTCACCCACGTCTGGTTGACAAATTCCTGGCCCATGAATTTCACAACTGGACAGGTATTGCAAGCTGACACTTCTGAATTTCAAAATCATCCACACTGAAGATCTCAGTAAGATGTAATGGTGCTTCTGAAATTGAAAAGAAAAGAAGTAAGATCTTCAAGATTTAAATTATTGGAGCATCATTTCTTCTCCAAAACACCTAACCTTAAATGGCAAGAAAATTAAGTAATTTTAGATTCAACAACTTATTTGACTTAGTATTTCAAGGATTGTTCCTCTCTTTGTGGTAAGAAAGGTTTTGTGAACAGTAAGTCTCTGAATTCTAGGTGGTGTCCAGTTTCATTTAACTTTTTGTTACTGGATTTCTCCTGTAAAGATCTGTTATTAATCCTGCATAGTAGAATACACCCATAAAATAAAATATTTTGAAGGATCTTCATATATATTCAATCACTAAGCAATTTTAATCTTATTTTGTATAATTTTGGCATATGTATGTGTTTAAAAGTGTTTCACAACCTTATTGGGGAGCTATAATTTCAATTAATTAGTAGGATTTAACTACTATGTTGATAATAATGATAATGACAGTTTTACAGTGTCAAATAGAGGGCTTCTATGTCAACCACATTATACCACTGGGCCAGGTATTCCATTGCAACTCAAAATGTCAATTTAAGACTTGTTGTTACATAATAGCAAATAATAATCCCATATGCCTTTAAGGTAGATTTAATGAAGTGTACGATAATGTTATGTTCCTACTGAATAGTAATATTTTCCCAGTGGTGCCACCTTGCCTTTCCACTGGAAAAGAGATTCATCCTTATGACTAAAAGGAGAAGAGTGCAAGATACCACACAAACCATAGAACATATATAATAGTGATATTGCTTACCAGCTGTGATGGCTCATGCTTATAAACACTTTGAAGGCTGAGGTAGAGGAAAGATTTCCATGAATTAAATCCCAGCCTGGGTTGTTTGATGAGTCCCAGGCATCCTGGGGTACAATATAAGATTCTGTCTAAAAATACTACAAGAAAAGCAAACAAACAAAAAGGTAGTAGTGTCACTTGTTGGATAGTTTGACTTAGCACCTTATTTAGGTTCTGTACAGCAAAGGAGAGAGCAAGTGAAATGGGAACTCAACTAGTAGAGCAGAATGAGCAAAAACATCGGTAAAGCATTCCTGATAAGATGCCCATGACCAGAATGTCCTCCAGAAAACATCTGCAACTCAAAAACAAAAGGAAACATAAAATAATACAAGCTAATAATCAAATTATTACTAGAACACCACATTTTTCTCAAATGGCCAACAGGACTGTGAAAAACAGAACCATTGCTAATAAAGTGCTGCCCAAAATGACAGCAAAGCATTACCTCACACTGTCAGCAACTTTGACTTCACGAGGACATTATTCTAGAATGACTTGCAGAGAGTCCTGTAACAGTATGCTAGGGTGACAATCCCAACAGCGTCTACAACAGTAACTACTGAGGGGTACCTAACACTGGCATCTCTGCTGACAGCTTCTCCTATGAGCTTTTGGAATGTTCATTAGACATCACATTCTTTATATGTTGTTAGGGTACCTAAGATGAATGCGCAGTGTCATAAAAACAGAAATGGTCAATTCTTTATAAATTTCTGTTGTTCTTCCTCTTTATATTTAAACTTATTTTTATTCCACCACATTTGACACAAGATAAATGATGATTTATTCTAGAATCATTATACTAGCTAGAGATTTTCTTAATTTTCCTTCAAAAAATGCAGGCTGTTGGTGTTTACAATGTTTTGTATGAAGATGTAAGCCTAAGTCTACCACTCTAACACTCTTGGGGGAGAAATCAGTAGCTGAAGAAATCACCCTGCAAAATACAGCTTAATAGGAAACTCATCCATCCTTCCTCATCTGTTACAAATGGCTCCTTTCTCTTTGACAATATGTGTTCTGAAGTCATTTTTTAGTTATTTGATGGTAAAGGGGACTTTCCAAACAAGTAATTATAACTAACCTATCTGGGGACATTAGTTTATATTCTAAACATTTGAAATGAAAGATTCAAAATTAATATCTTTAGAGTAGGAATGTTTTCCTTTTTTGTTATCTTTTCTCATGAGAGACTTCTGCAACTCTGCTCTTTGAATTTTTCACTCTCTCTTAAATAGAAATATGTGAGCATATATTGCTAACAACATGGAATTAAAATAATATTTATTTTTTGCTTACTATTTTCCATAAGGTTGAAACAAAATTTATAACACAAATAAAACATAATGTATACCAGTATACAATAAATGACTTTTAAAATGTTTGTATTGTGACTTGTTCTTTAAAGGAATAGCAATTATTCTTTCTATATTGTGTATTAGACAATACACCAGCCTTGTCTCCCAAGACTTCATATATAACTGAGGCTTCAATGCTACCAGGTTTACACAGAATGGTGCTCATATAAACATACACACACAGGCACACACACACACACACACATACACATACACAGTTGGATCTCCACGAGATGGAACTCATGATTGCTAGCTTAAACCTGATGGAAAACCCATAACTAAGGAAGTCATAGGCCCTAGAAACAGTAGTAAGTTGATAGAGCATCAAAGAACCTTCTAGTATTTGTGTTTCTGTGAAAAACAAAGGCTACTCACTGTCTTAATCAGAGAAGCCCCCCCCCCTTTTTTTGCAGTGAATGGAGGTGAATTCAGACCCTGCACAAGATGCTGAGAATAAAGCTCCATTGAGGAAGCAGCCCTAAAAGTGACACTTATGCCACCGTTTTAAGGTTTTAGAATGCTGCCTAAGATGGTACAGAGAAAAAATAAAAGCTGAAACATAAGACAGGCTACAAATGCTATTTTCTAAGTAAAATATGAGCATAGTAACCAAGAACTCACAGTAGGACTCAAGAACTGCACCTAGTGCTACTGGGTTCACAAAGGCAGCCCTATCTTCAGTTGGCTATGTGTGCAGAGGAGGCTCAAGAGCCCTACTGCATACAAGAGAATTACTTACAACTAACAGAATCTGTGTGTTGGGGAGTATAGCACCTACTGATCAGCACTCAAACTTTAATGAATAATTCCAAACTCATGGCCACACAGAGAACCCTAATTAAACTCTATGGGACACAAAATGAAATCCAAAGTCATGATCAAGGGAACCAGGTCTATCGGGGGTAAGAGGGAGCAGAGAGATGGAGTAGAGGCAGTGCTCAGAATGTTTTGTATACTTGTATGAAATTGTCAAAGATGAAAATATGTTAATAAAAATGTTAAAAGGAATAGTTAGTTGTTCGTTTATTTATACTAGTTATGCTGCTACAACTTGGAATTAAAAGGATTAAACTATAACAGCAACCAAGCAAGTGATGTTTCCCTGACTATCTCAAAACCATTCTTGAAAGAAGAAAATTTGTGTTTAAACTGTGTTGTCTTTGCTCAATAATGTCATTGCAGAAGTCTGTTTCCCAGTGACTTACAACTGCTAGAAGTAATTTTATATTTGACCTAGTTAAAAACATTTTGCATTTTGAAAATGGGTATGAAAATCAAGGAAGACATGTAACTTTAAATAGTAAAACTTATTGATAAGCTTCCTATAAGAGGAATCAAAAGCCTAACATTCTGTAAGAGAATATTAAATAAACATTTATGGATGTCATTGAATAGATAGTGACCAATTTGTTTACTGTTAAAGTCAGATTTTATAAATCAGCACTTCCGATAATTTTAGTTTTGTTATTTATTCTTGCATGCTAGCATTAGTCCTTATGAAAGTTTTCTAGAATTTAAGATTTTCATGTTGAAAATTCTGTTCAAAGTAGTGAGCATGGAGATCAAAGATCCTCAATTTTGGACAGTGGTTCTTCAGAATCAACTGGTCACATGTAATTCTTTTTCCCATCATTCTTACAGAAAACCCACAAGGTAGAACTCATCAGGAGCTGGAGAGATGGCTCAGAGGTTAAAAGCACTAGCTATTCTCACAGAAGACTGAGTAAAACACACAGAGCGCACACGCCAAAAGACAGAGGATGTGAGCAGATACTAAGTTAGATTCCTCTGACTCTGTGGGCACTGCTCCCGCCACCTTGTTCAGCACTTGCCTAGCTGGCACATTGCCATTTTGTTCCAGAATAACTTTATGGCAATATTTGGTTTTGTATAAGTCATCAATTCAACTGAAAACATAATTTTTTAGTAAAGAGAAAGACACAATGCCTGTCATGTTAACATTAAAACCACAAACCACAAAGATAATATAATTTGTTCTAGAATATTTAGTGAGCTAGGGTACAAAATCTAGTCATAATGTTAGCTAAACCACACTTTATTTCAAATAGAAATACATATAATTCTTACGTGTATGTGGACATCTGTGAATGTTGGTGTGTTTACATGTTTTCAGGAGGTCAGAGGGCAGCTTCAACTTTTGGTCCTCTAGTGCAGCCCAGCTTTTTCAGGTTTTTTTTTTCCTGTAACCTGGAGTTCATCAGTTATACCAGGCTATCTGGCCATAGAACCACCTCAACAGCCACTTGCCTCTGGTTCCCTGGCACTAGGAATGCAAATATGAAACCCACCTTAAAAATATGTATGTTTTGGGATGAAAACTCATATCTTTATCCTTGAGTGGCAGACACTTTAGGGACTAGTCTCCATGATTTTCATGTTACCAGAACAGTTTTTGTGGCTTTCTCTTTACTTAAAACTCATCTTTTTATTGGATTGATGACTTATGCAAAACCAGGTATCATTCTAAAATGACAGAAGATCTGCTTTCACACTTATGAAATCAAGATTGAATAAAAAAAATTATCTCTCTCCCAAAGTTGAAGTATATGTTATGACAACAACAACATTATGAAGTGAACTTACAAGTGGAAGTACCCCTAAAACTATAAGAATATTTTAAAACATATTCTAGCTAGGTAACACTTTTTAGATACAAGGGTGGATACTGTTCTTAGAGATGTACAGCATTCTGGCCAGCACTAGATGGGGCAGTTGTAGGAAACAGTTGTAAAGATGGATGACTCTTAGGAGACTCAGACCTATCACAGTCTGGGACCCCCATAAATCACTAAATCATTTGCAATGTGTGGCATCCTGACTTGAAGAACTAGAGTCCAGCTTCTGAGGACCAACTTGACAGGACAACTCTTGTGTCAAGCCACCACACTTTGAGGATTGAGGAGAGAGGCCATGGGTTTCAGCAAATTAGTTTTGTGAGTTATATTAGTAAATGAGTGCTAAGGAAATCAAAATTCTGACTCACCTTTGGAGAGCTCAGGAGGCCATCCAATGCCTTTGAAGGGTGGCAAAGCTGAGAATGTTTGGAATTTGAAGACAGTGACTTTAGAATAGGTAACTTTCTCAAACTTTAGAAAGGAAATCTCTGGGGGCCAATTATGCTTTGTTTATTAGACATCTCTTCTTTTCCCTCCCCACATATCTGGCTACTTTTGTACCCTAGCACCCTAAGCATTTTAACTTTGCAAATAGAAGTTTGCTGTCCTTGTCCCTGGAGCAAGGGAATGAACTTGCCAAAATTTAATTTCTCAAGAGACCAACTTCTGTTCTTGTGTGTTTTCACTTTGGTGGTTCATAGGCTATCCCACCTGATGCAGATGCAGATGTGAGTAAACCTCTGTGTCCTCATTCCAGTCCAACCAGTTCCACCTTCCTTTGTCCGGCAGATCCAGTCCAGGGAATCCAGGACAGCTTCTAGATGTTTTCTGTCCATAACTTGATGGTGTACAAACAGGCCATGAATATTTTTTTCGTAGCCCTAGATACATATTCTTGGTCTATATTTGGGGTCCTACCACCACATCTATCAGCTTCCTTAGGAGGCTTGCCTGTTCTTTGGGGAAGACAGGCCATTTGGTAGTTCAAATGTTAGAAAGTTTAATTTGCTAAATTTTTAATAAAAGTACAATAATCTATTGCATACTCTTGTAAATATGATAAATCCCAGGTGCAACAAAATCCATATATCTAAGAATTATTTTTTGTCTCTCTTCTTCCTTTGAAGAGTGGATGTTTCTACAAGTAGGTACTGCTGTTCTCATCCTCTGCTCTACAAAATAGGACTGTACTAGGACATCCGACATCTGGTTCCTTCTTCTTGAAAGTGAAAACAAAGACATCCACTCTTGGACAATGGCTCAAGAATCATCTTCTAAAGACAAGATATGATCTGAACAGAGCATCACACTAGTGCAAGATGTGGAGAAAGAGACAGAGAAAAGCCCAGGGTCATGAAAGAGAAGGAAGGATATAGGAGCCAAAGAGAATGAAAAGAGATGTTGGGATGGGTGAGAAAAAGAGATCTACTTCCAAAGTATCCTTGACACCTCTCTTAAAATACTTTCAACTTATTTACGTTGTGAATTTATCATCTCATCTCTTATTCTTTTACGAAAATTTACTTGTTGTAAAAGTAAATACTCCAGTCACACTGGATTTCATCTGATAACAAAATAGGCTCCATGAAATTACAAAACTTCCATATAGAAAAGCAAGCCACTAACCAAGTAAAGTGAGAACTTACAAAGTGGAATTAAAAATAATTTATATATATATATATATATATATATATATATATATATATATATATATGATTAATAATGAGACTATACAAAGAATTAAAGAACTAAGCAAGAAATAAAAAATTAAATAAATGGGCTGATGTAATTAAAATAGTCATCACAAGATGAGATATACAAGAATATACAAAAACTAGTCAACTTCACTGCCTATCAGAAAAATCAGACCAAAACTATTTTGATATTATATCTCACCTTAGCTATAATAACAATCATTTATATTATATCTCACCTTAGCTATAATAACAATCATTTAAAATATTGGCTAGGATGTTGAGAGAGAGGGAATTGTAACACATTGATAATATGAATGTGTAATTTTTCAGATCCTATGAAACTGGAGGTTTCTCAAAAAATTAGCAAGAGATAATATGACATAGACACCCACCACTCCTGGATATTTTCCTGAAAGAATTCAAATCAACATATCACAGAAAAACTTGGACATCAATGTTTATTTTAGCACCATACACAATCACTAAACTATGGGATTAACCTAGGTGTTCATCAACAGACATGGACAAGCAGTGTGATACCTGTGCAGAATGTAATTTTTTGCCTACTAAATGTTATAACCATTTGAAGGAAGGGGATGCAACAGATTACCATACTGTAAACTAACCTTGAAGGCCAGTATCAAGAAGACAAATCTATGTTTTCTATCAAGTGTGGTTCCTAGACTTCATACCAATGCATAATATCAAGGATGTATATAGTTGATTTTGATTTGGAAGTAAAATTGTCTAAAGGATAAGAGGCACAAAAAGAGAAGATGAATAAGAGAGATGAGGGAGAATATTCTCAATATATATATATTTGGTTTTTTGAGACAGGGTTTCTCTGTATAGCCCTGGGTGTCCTGGAACTCACTTTGTAGACCAGGCTGGCCTCGAACTCAGAAATCTGCCTGCCTCTGCCTTCCGAGTGCTGGGATTAAAGGTGTGTGCCACCACGCCCGGCTTCTTTTCTTAATAACATTATACATGTGCATAGAATGCAAAAAACTTCCCTTTCTTCTCTACCCTCTACCTTATCCCATGTTCACCCTTCCCAAATTCAAAATATCTTTTTAAAGTATTATTATTGCATGTGTGTAATAGATATATGTGTATATGCTGTGTGTATGTATGTGAGTGTTTTATCTACTGATTCCATTTAGTTTTTATAGTATCTACATGTGTTTATGGCTGACCAGTTGATATTGGACAACCTAAACATGACTTTGTCTCTTGAGGATACTGACCTTCCTTCTCTCAGCAGGCATTGACTTAAGTAGCTCTTTGTCTGGGGAAGAGATGGGAAACAACCCTTGAAGTGGCTGGTCAGGGGAAAGAAAGAGACTCCAAAATTATAATGGCTATTGCTATTACATTTGGTTGCCCCCAGAACCTGAAGATAAGAGTCTATGGCTAAAGACACCACACACTCTAGACACAGGTCTTAGAAGCATCCAGCTAGAACTGACTCAAATGTCTCCTCCCTGATGACAAGGTCTCCTAATGTTAGGAGGTGCCATGCAAACTTCCAAGAGAGAGGAGCAACTAGTAATAATAACTTTTGAAAGTTCTAAACGTGCCTATTATTGGTGAGGTTGAGCATATTATAAAGTACATTTGTGCACCAAAGCAAAAGTGTAGACATAAGTCCCATTCTGGATAGCATCATCCACGTTCAAGCAACTTAGTAACAGTGTGTGCCCCAAACAAATTTTCATGTAAGAGCTTTACTCAATAAAGTGTTAGTTAGTTGAGTGATATCACCAGGAATGAGAGCTTGAATGTTAGAAAATCTATGGGTAGGCCTAAATACTTATAGTATTTGACTATAATGACAAGAGAGAAGTGAAAATTAAGAATGTAATGAAAACATTTGTTAATTCCTAGAAATTAACAAAGATCTTGCCTAAAGGAAAATGTCTCTAGAACTGAGGTATCTTAACTATTAACTATGCACCTGAAACATTAGTTTGTTGAGGATTGTTTACAATGTGTTTGAGAATTGTGTACAATCATTTCCACCCCTCTGCTGACTCTTTCCAGATCAAGTCCCTCTCTCTTACAAACCCAACTTCATGCTGTCTTTTATTTTTATCATACTCCTCAAGTCCAATTTGTGCTGCCCATTTATTCTCAGATATGTGGCCTTCCAATGGAGCATGGTTTACTTACCAGGGGCTGTATTCTTAGAGAAAACTGACTATCTCTCCTCCAGCCTACCCACAGTTCCTATTAACTTCTTTGTTAAGGGACTTCATGATAACTTACTTTTTTATTTATAAATATATGACTTTATTTATAGAATTATAAATATACAAACTATAAGAAGATCTGACAAGGTTAATTCCGAGTGGATGCACTACCCTGGTGATAGTATTGCTTAGGAACTCAGGTCATACATGTAGGTACCTGTTAAGTGCTGTATGCTTTCAAGTCAGCATAACTCTTGAGGTCACCAGGAAGCTGAAATGCTACAAATATGAATCTTAGAATGTCACAATTTATTTAAAGTACCAAAGTCTTAGGAAGAAAGCCATGTTAACTTTCTACCTAAGTCTTTAATAAACAACTTATTTTGTAATACCCTAAAATTGAACAAGAATTCCCTTCACATATGTTCAGAAAATACAACTAAAATCGTAAAAAAAAAAAAGTGTTAAATGATGAATATCATTTCTAATGCTCAGGAAACACATGTAGTAAAGTCTACGTATCCTTTTGTCCAAAAAGCTTACAGTCCACTTGGGGAATAGTGTCAGAATCTAGACCAACCATGAAGGAATTTGTTTGCTTCTAATTTGGGGTTTTAGTTATCAGTGCATAGTTAAAACTATAAGCAGTTGTAAAAATATACTCCATCTTGACAGAAAATTTAGGAAGAAAGTGCCTATTTATTTACTCCTATTTAAAATGTAGGTGAGGTTTTTCTTTTGGACTGTTAGAAAAAAGGAATTATTTTCATCTAGTTTTTTCCTTAAGTTTCTCCAAAGTTCTTTTCAAAGCCCCAATCACATCATTGTTCCTCAAGCTGTAGATGAGCGGATTGAGCATTGGAGTAACAACAGCATAGAAGAGAGCAACCATCTTCTCCTGTCCTGCTGAGGATCTGCCAACAGGCCTCATGTATGTAAAGATGGCTGTTCCAAAGCACATAGAAACCACTGTGAGATGGGAGGCACAAGTCCCAAAGGCTTTGCGTCGTCCCTGGGAAGAGCGAATGCGTAGAATGGCAGCAACAATGTGAGCATAGGAAAACAGCACCAGAATACAAGGAAGCATGATCACCAGAAATCCTGAGATGGCTACCATGACCTTGTTGAGGGAGATATCCACACAACTCAGCCTCAGCACAGCCAACATCTCACAGGCAAAGTGATTGATGACCTTACGACAGAAGGGTAAGTGGAAGATCATGAGTGTCTGCATTAGTGAATTTGTGAGACCAGCAGTCAGACAGGCTGAAGCCAGTCTCAGGCACAGCCCTCCATGCATGATGACCATGTAGTGCAGAGGGTAGCACACTGCCACGTAGCGGTCATAGGCCATAGCACCTAGCAGGAAGAACTCTGTGCTGCCCATTGCTAGGGAGATATACAGCTGCATCACACAACTGTGAAATGGGATGGACTTCCTGGCTGACAGAAAGTGGAAGAGCATCTGGGGGACAGTGCTGTTGGTGTAGCAGATGTCTACAAATGACAGGATGCTGAGGAAGAAGTACATGGGTGTATGGAGCTTGCTGTCCAGCGTGATGAGGAGGATGATGAGTAGGTTCCCCAGGACAGTCAGCAAGTACATGGCCAGGAACAGTACAAACAAGGAGACCTGAGTCACCCAGTCACTTGACAACCCCAGCAACAAGAATTCACTCACCCATGTCTGATTTTCCTTGCCCATTAGCTTCCTGAGAACCAAGCCCAAGTTATATAACAATAAATAAACTATTGGTCAGCACCAAAACTCTTCTGAGAGCCTCCCTTAAGTGAAGCATTTACTAAAATATTTGGATATCTCAATCAAAAAATGTGACCACTAAGCTTCACTCTCTTCTTTACATCTAATTTTTAGCTGTAGTTTTTGATTTAGTTGAATGCTTAGTTTCCCCTTATTGCTATGGCAGAACCCACAGTGGAATAACATAATAGTTATGAATACTCTTCTATTAATTTACCTTTTTATCACTGAATTCTCCAGCTATAAAGATGTCATGTTCAATTTTTCTTTTTGTCTACTCAGGGACTTTGAGTTTCAATTTAGAAAATAGGAAGTGCAAATAGATTTTTGAGTTTCAAGGAAATGTCAAAAACTCCATTTCAGAGGCAGAAAAGTTTTAAAAGTAAAACCTATGTGACCATGTTTCATCTTTAAAATCTTTGCATGATCTGCAGCTTAGAATACATGAAGGAATAATCCTCAGTGTTATGTTCTTCTTCCGAAAGAGTATCAAAGAAGGGGTTAATAGTAGACTGAATCTGTGAAGACACAAGTCAAATTCAAAGATGCATTAGCTATATTCTCTCCTAAACATATTAACCAATACCTACCACAGATATTATCTACAACCATGAGACCAAGGAAATCTGGCAATATTTTCTCCCTGATTGTGTTTATGTTTCTTCACTAAGAGGCAGGGTTCGGAGGCTAACTAGGAAGAGATGGACAATAACTCAGCTGAATTAGCTTATTGATATAACTATTGATTACATCTGCCTCTTAACCCTCCCTTTCTTCTTTCTCTCCCTCTTCACCCTCTCTCTCTCTCTCTCTCTCTATCTCTCTCTCGTAGTTATGTATAACTATCACACACTCTCCCTCTCTCTCTCTCCCTCTCTTTCCCTCTCTCTCTCTCCCTCCCTCTCTCTCTCTCTCGTAGTTATGTGTAACTATCACACACTCTCCCTCTCTCTTTCTATCTCCCTCTCTCTCTCTCTCTCTCATAGTTATGTGTAACTATCACACACTCTCCCTCTCTCTTTCTCTCTCCCTCTCTCTCTCTCTCTCTCTCTCTCTCTCGTAGTTATGTGTAACTATCACACACTCTCCCTCTCTCTCTCTCTCTCTCTCTCGTAGTTATATATAACTACCACACACTCTCCCTCTCTCTCTCCCTCTCTCTCTCCCTCTCTCTCTCTCATAGTTATATATAACTCTCTCTCTCTCTCTCTCTCTCTCTCTCTCTCTCTCTCGTAGTTATGTGTAACTATCACACAGTAATGCTTAGTTAGACTTAATTTATTCACAGACAAGGCATTCATAAGCAAAAGCCCATGGACATTTTGTCTGTTTCCTAAGTTAAATTTCTCAAACTTATTTATCTGCAGTTCACCACACCAACTGTCATGAGCACAGTTGGCACACAGTAGGATTTTTATATTCTGTAGCATTACCTTACTATAAGTGGCAAGCAGATAACGCACACACACTAATGTGTATACATATATATTATATATTAATATATTATATATTATATACAATCATATATATATATATATATGATTGTATATCCCAGGATAGACTCAAACTTCCTTTTGTGTAATCTCTTTATAACCAGGGATGGTTGTGGGCATTCTCCAGGACACCCAGCTCCATTGCTCTCATTTTCTTCTAAAACCAGCAGATGTCACAGTGCCTTGGAAACCTGTCTTCTCTCAAGCTTTTCCTGTCCTCTTTTGACTGTAACCGAGGCAGCCAGAAGATAACAATGTAAATGGCTTGATACAGCACCAAACTTCTAATCTTGATGATGTATTCCTGAAGCCTTAAGGATCCTGTGTTTAGAAATGCCCTTAGGAACACTTAGTAACCTTGTGTTTAAACTTCATTAAACATACAAGTGGTTTTCAAAAGTTTCATGAACTGAGCAAAACCTTTTCAATCTCTCATTTTACTCGACCTTTCCAGAAGGAAATGTGAAATACATGCACACTTGTCTCTATCTTGCTTATCTGCTTGCCTGTTATTCCCATCTCCACATCCTTATGCACATGTGTATGGATATGCTCTGCCGCTACAAATACCAAACATAGAGCCCACTCTTCAGATGAAGTGGCCTTTAGAATCACTGTAGAACACTGAGGTCTCTCAAACCTATGCTGGCACTCTTCGCCACAAGTCCTCAGGCACTGTTACAGTCAGTCAGTCATGCTATCACCACTCTGTTCTTGGTTAAGGACTTACTAGGAGGAATGAAACCCCATCTTTCTTTCCTCCAAAGCTATTCCACTTTTCCACAAATAAAGCAGAACAGACTTGAACCTGTGCTCCCTTTTGACAGATCCCAACACATCCTAGGACAGCAGAGTCTACTATTTCCTATGTAAATGCTCAAAGTTGTATGCCTGGTGGTCTCAGACACATCTGAAAGGACTTGTTTCTCAGTTTGGTACACAAATGTGTTTTCTTCCTGGAGTAGGACATCAGAGCTTGACCTGTAGCTCTTGAGTAACCAGTTTGAGCCCACCTGTCAGAGGCTTCCAGCAAGCGAAGAGAGGCTGGGTGGTACGGAGGCCCCGGCTTCTGCTGTGCGGTACAGAGACCCTAGCTTCACGCCACTGGTCCCATCTATACTCATTCATCTCATCTTGTCCAAGTGCAGAGGAGGGCTGCTGGGATGTGGGATTTGGAAGAAGAAACTTTCCTCCTCAGAGATAAAATCTCTATAGGCCAATTATGAGGCTTCTCTTACTTTTGTTCTTCATTTTTCTTTGTCTTAAAAAAAAAACATAAAAACAAGCAACTCAACTTTGTCCCTCTACTTGGGATTTTCTTTAAAGTTATTCTGGTCCTTAAATTCTCATTTACATTTCAGACTTACAAATGGTAATTTAGGCTTCACTAAGTGGGAACATGAGAAGAGAATCTAAAGTCCCATTTCCCCCTGAAGGCACCCCTCTGATTTTGTTAAAGGTGCCCTTTAGGGACTTTGCTGCTGGCCCATCCTTTAAGTAATGAGTTAGCATCCCTGTGACTGGAATGTTTAACCCAGTATGTCCAGTCATGCAAGATACATTCAGGCAATGTGTCCTGTACCATGACAATTCAGTTCTTCCCAATATTCTCTTCATGACCAATGAAAACATTCTGAGGGATCTTTAACCCTTTGAAGCAACTTCTGAAGGACTTTATTTTTTAAAAAACAGATACTATGGAGTTATTTTCCTTTTTATAGACCTAGAAGTCTACCTTTGTGTTCCACAGATACTCCAGAAATGTACTACTCACTATAAAAATCAAGGCTGAAATAAAGACAGACACACAGAAATACACACACACACACACACACACACACACACACAGAGAGAGAGAGAGAGAGAGAGAGAGAGAGAGAGACAAACAGACAGACAGACAGACAGAGACAGACAGAAACAGAGATACAGAGAGGCAGAAAGCCAGGAGAGAGAGAGAGAGAGAGACAGAGAGACAGAGAGACACAGAGAGAGAGACAGAGAGACAGAGAGAGAGAGAAAGGAAAGAAAGGAGAGGAAGGAGAGAGAGTTTTTTCCATGTATCTCCCCATTTTAATCATATAGTATTAAAAATTACTACATGGGAAATAGAGAGATGGCCCCAGTGAACCAGTGGCCCAGTGGTTAAATGCACTGACTTCTCTTTCAGAAGATCTGGGTTTAATTTCTAGCACATACATGGCAGCTGACAGCCATCTATGTAACTTCAGTCCCAGGCTACCTAATTCCCCTCTTCTGACCTCAATAGGCACTGTATACACAATATACACATGGATAGATATAAATAAGCAGACACTCATAAATATAAAAATAAAATAAGCATTAAAACAAAACAAACCTTAAATTTAAAAAAAAATTAAAACAGATGGGGCTGCTGTGTCACATGTGCATCAGTAGGTGGCAGAGAGGAGAGGAATATGTCTAAGTCAGTGTCTGACCTATGAACATCTGAATGACAAGAGGCTTAACATTCCCTGAAAACAGCAAGCCCCAGATAACCACCAGTCCTGCACCAGGGGCGTGGACAGGGAGCTAGCCTGGTGCTGAACAGGCCCTGATGGCTCCCAGGACCAGGAGAAAGCCTGAAACCTAAAAGGCCCTGCCGAGGACTGAGGGCCCCAGGTAAGCCCAAGACAGATGACCCCCACATGGAGCCACTTGGGAGGACGGGGTGAGAACTAAGCTCTAGATAACCACCAGAGCAGTGTCATGGAGCCTGGACATGGAGCTATCCTGGGTGCTGTGCAGGCCTGAAAGGGAGGACATGCCCAAGATGACCACTGTCCAGCAACATAATGCACGAGCAGGACATAGGAGCCCTGAGACTACTCTTGAGATGAACCCTGTCATTCAAAGACCCCAGGTGCTCTAGAAGGAGAAAGTAAGTGGTAAAGAAATGGAAGAGAAACAGAAACAGAAGGATGTGGGCACAGTGAAGAGAGGCAGAACTGGAGACCGGGGGTACCCAGTGATGCCCCTTGGGACCGTGGTGTGTTCTGGCCTGTGCTGCAACTGAGGACCACATCTGGGTCCATATCTCTGAAGCGGGGGGTTGTTGCCACCAATGTCCATGGAAGACATCACTGGTCAAGGTAAGCTCCCAGGGACATGCTGAAGTCTGAGGTCTGTGCAGAACTGGCCCCGCCCTCACCTGGGCATTGGAGGAGTGCTGGCCCTGGGGGACATGAAAACAGAAGATCTGACTGTCCCTTTAGACAGATTCAGTACTGGGTAGAGTGGCCCACACATTGCTGGAGATGCAAGTATGCTGGCTCCAAGGATATGAGCATGAAAGACCTGGCCCTGTCACTCATCATCACCAGTGTAATGGCATGGACAAGGGAGAGATACCCTCCTCCTTCTCCCTGCTCCCCCACCCCCACTACCGAAAGCACGCAGGAGACCTGGCCCTGGCCCTGGCCCTGGGGTCATGACAACAGGAGATATATCCCTGCCCTTCTACAGCTGCAGCACTCAGGAGAGCAGGCCCTGCACTTCACCTGGGCAGTACAGCAGAGCTGACCTAGGTGGTGACTGGATGCTTTACCATCAAGTGACATGGGGAGGAGAGAGATGCCCCCCCCCCATACCCCTGATCGCCTACAGCAGGCAGGAGTGCTGGCCCTGATGTCATCAGAGAGAGCACCGGCCCTGCTCCTCACTTGCTGCAACACTGGGGAGAGCTGGTCCTGCACCTCATCTCTCTGAGGAGGTTGTGGGTGAGCTAGCCCAAGAGCTTGAGTGTGCGAGAGCTGGCTTTGCCTATTGTCCACTATGCAGTGGCATCTATGAGGGAGAAATCTTCTCCCCTCCTCTTTGCCCTCACCACTTGCAGTAGGATGATTGGCACAGACCAGGGTCATAAAAGCAGGAAATCTGACCCTGCCCCTCACCAGCTGCAGCACTTGAGAGAGTGCAGCAGGCCCTGCACCTTACTTGGGCAGCACAGAAGAACTCATCCTGATGGTGGGGGCTCAGATAAACTGGCGCCTAGAGTGTAAGTGTGGAAGACCTGGCCCCACAACTTGTCTGCTGTGCATTTATATGGACAAGAGACAGATGGTCCATTCCTGGCCATTGCCATCAATGGCAGGCAGGCGAGCTGGACCTGAGGTCATCAGAGCAGAAGAGATGTCCCTGACCCTTACTTGCTTCAGTGCTCGCATTCAAGTCCTGCACAGTATAGCTAGGCCTGGATGTGGGAGCTGCAGGTGAGCCAGCCCTGAAGGCATAAGAGTATAAGAGAGGTATCCCTGCCTATTGTCTGCTGGGCGGTAGCACGGATCAGGGAGAGACACCTTCCTCCTCTTCCTCCTCCCTCATCATGCAACATATTGCTGCTGTCAGGAGTTATGAGAGTGGGAGAACTTGCCATGCCCCTCTCTGGCTGCAACACTCAGGAGAGGGTATCCTGCACCTCACCAGGGCATCAGGGTAAAACTGGCCCTGGTAGTGAGGGTTCCTGCTGAGCTGGCCCAAAGGCATGAGAATGTGAAAGTTTGTGGTCTGACCAGCTCAGATACCTTCAGGCCCATATTCAGGGCTTTAATCGGCGCACCCCAACATCTACTCCATCGATAAACTGCTTGAGTGCATAAAGGGGCCAGACCTATAGATCCAAAAACATCGCCATGACTCAGCGCAACAACAGGATATCAGAGAAGAGTCCCAGTGTGGTTTCAGTATCAATAGAGTAGCAGAAGCCAGAGGCTTCGTACCAGACCAATGAGTCACTGAAGTGAGCATTTACAAGCAAAGAAGTGTGGGCTAAAGGGCATACTATGGGACGTGCTTTGAACTAAAGCTTCCACAATAAGAGGTTTTTTTTTATTCTGTTGAGGGGGAAGTTGCAAGGCTGGGGGGAGGATATGGGGGGAGATGAATGGTATTGGGGTGCATGATGTGAAATTCACAAATAAATAAATAAAGTTAAAAGGAATGGCTGCATTGCCTCTTAAGTGTCTAACCTTGACTACCTGTGCCATTTTTTTTTAAAACACGATTTTGCTAATCAAATCCTCAACAATTATGTATGAGGATTTCTTTCATTTCAGGCTTTCTCTGGTATTATCATTGCCAATCCTTTACTTTTAGTTTACTGATGGGCTCATGCTATGGTTATATTGTGATATGTCATGTTTTCCTTGCACACAAATGACTTGCATATTTTCTAGTATGTATTTGTCATTTGGGGATTCCATTTTCTGGAATATATGTTTGCTAAATTAAATTACTCAACCAGTGTTGTTGATTTATGAAGAAAATCATTTTCTCCTACACTCTGACTTTCTTTGCATAGCCTATGTGCGTCTTTGACCAAATGGTGCTATTAACTTTTGTGCAGTTCAGAGCAGCTCTCCTTCCACGCGACTGATCTCTGCATCTGCTCTTAGATATCTTTAACTACCTCCAGCCACAAAGTTGACCTTCAATGTGACCCTTTTGGAGTTTGACTGTTTTACAGTTCATAATTAGATAACTAATCTACATCTATTTTTGAAAGTTTGATTTATATGAGGCCCATATTCGTTTCTGTCAGTGTGGATAACAATCAGACCTAATGCACTTTATTGCAATTGAACGTACAGAGTTTGTTTCTCAACCTTTTCCCCTGATGTATTTCATTATTTATTGCTATGAGAAACAATGTTGCCTTTATTACTGTAGCTTAAAATAAACCTGCCTTTCTCACAGCATCTATCCTTCAACCTGACTTCATGTTTTCAGATTTGTGTGTGTGTGTGTGTGTGTGTGTGTGTGTGTGTGTGAGAGAGAGAGAGAGAGAGAGAGAGAGAGAGAGAGAGAGTTTCAATTTAATTTTAAAATAAGATGAAAACTTCCTTTTTTAAGGGAAAACTTCCCTAAAGTTTAAATTGAACTTTATGGAATTAAAAAATAAATTTAGATATATTCAGATTTAGATGAAAAATGTCCTCCCAAATTTATGTATGAAGACATGTTTGCTCTCTAGCTAGTGCCAGCACTACTGAGAAATGAATGGATCATTAACCTGTTAGTAGACAGACCTCATTGAGTGGAAATGGGTCACTGGATGGTCTTCTCCTCCCCTGTCCTCTCCTCTCTTTCTTTCCCCTCCCCTCTTCTCCACTCCTCCCATCCTCCCCCTCTTCTTTGCTCTTCTACCTGTCTTCATTTCTGTCTTCATCTAGTTGAGAATGCTCCCCAACTAGACACATTCTTCTCTTCGTTTAATATCTGTCAACATTTAGCTTTGTATATGGGTGCACTGTAATTTACTAGACTTTTTTTTTACATATCTCAAACTTTTAAAAGATTGCTTTAAATTATACCTTCCAATATATAGAATGTATTTTTGTCTTTGTACATTAAATATGTGTACAGAAAATATTTTTATGATGCCTGCTTTCATTTCTTCCTTATATATTTAGTAGAAGTTATGAAAGAATTTACTAGGTCTGAAGTGGTCTATGATGAAAAATTCTTACATATTGTTTTAGTTTGGTTTCTATTGCTGTAGTAAAAACTATAACCAAAAGCAACATATGGAGGAAAGAGTTTATTTCAGTTTATAGTTTTTACTCTATCATCCATGAGAGTCAGAAAGTCAGCTCAGCAAGGAGTTGTCTATAGACAATGATTGAGGCATTTTATCAACATCCCAGATATGTCTAGTGTACACACACACACACACACACACACACACACACACACACACCACTTAAATTCCCTACCATAAATGATTCTATCATTTCTTCCTCTTTCCATTTTAATAAATGTCTTACAGTGTTATTTTGTGTTTCATGAAAAGACACCATGACCACAGCAATTCTTATAAAAAAAATATTTAATTGGGACTGGTTTGCAGTTTCAGGTGTTCAGTGCATTATCACCATGACAGCAAGAACAGCAGCATGCAGGCAGACATATTGCTTCAGAAGGATCTGTGAGATGTACATCTTGATCTGTAGGCAGCAGAAGGATACTGTGTAACACACTGGGCATAGCTTGAACATATAAGACCTCAAAGACCACCTCCACAATGACACACTTCCTCTAACAAGGACACACCTCCTAACAGTGCCACTTCCTATGGCCAAGCATTGAAACACATGAATCTATGGGGGCCACACCTATTCAAAATTCTCTAGTGCTTTGGAGGTCAGTTGTCTGTGTAAAATTCTCATGCCTGGGGCTTTAAGGAGTATGGAGGGCATGCCCACTGTGTGCTCCTCTTGCAGGTCAGACAGACTGTCAAAGTGACTTCTGCCACAAACTTCTTGTGATCCTACATAGCTCCTCCAAGCTATGGCCGAGGTGGAAGTAAGGGTGGGAATTGTGGAGAGTCTCTCAGCTTCAGACTTCCTTATTACACTTTTGCCTTGCTCTCTGCCATTCATGTTGCTCAAGGTTTATTCTGAGATCAGAATGCTATCCCATATTTGCAATCTTCAGCACAGAGGTTCTGAACATTTAGGGGTTTCTCGTGGTTCTATACAAGCAGCATTGAGCATTCATGAGAAAATCTCCACTTAACTGTTTTCCGTTGGGGTCCAAACCGCCTGCAGCCCCGCCATAATCAGTCTGGGTTCCCTAGAAGGCGGGTTGGGGACTAAACAGGAGGACTAGCTGGGAGAGAAAAGAAAACGTTGAGTCAGTTCTCTGGTCAAAACATGTCTGCTCTTTACTGAAAAATCTTTCTTAGTGGAGAGTGGAAAACGGTAGACCCCGCCATCCCATTCCCAGGGCCCCTGGCTCCATCTTGGCAAGCACGTGGAGCAGCCTGGAGCCTTCGTGCAAGAGGTGTCTTCTTCCTGGGACGTCCGGGCAGTTCTGGGCAGCCTAGCTGGAGATGGCCTGGGAGCCCCGCCTCAATGAGGGCAGGTCTGAATTCTGGAGACTACAGTTTTCTGATCAAGTTGTTTGTTAACTTATTCTTGTTATTTGCAATCTTGCCCATGATTCTTGTAAGCACCTGTTTAATCTTCCTTGAAATATCTATGTTCCTGAGTTTTGATTCTTTACTGTGAGCTGCTGTAGTTTTGATTGCCATGCCTGTCTTGTGAATGACAGTAAATTAGCAACCATCCACTGGCACCAACACATGAAGAATGCCTCACTGCTATTTATCATAGAGGCATTCACAACAGTTATATTCATTACTGTAACAAAATTTTAGGATTAGACCAACTTAAGGTAAACTATAAATGCCAATCTAAGGACTCTAGTCATTGATCATTTATAGTTTTATTTTTTAATATAGTTTGATTTTCAGACATTTTTGTGTATTACTGTTTTGCTGGTGTGAATGTATGTGTACTACCATGAAGGCTGGAAGAGTGCAAAAGATCCTCTAGAACTGGAAATATAGACAGTTGTGACCTGCTTTGTGGTTTAGGGGAATTGAACCCAGGTCCTCTGCAAGTGAAGTAAATGCTTTTTTTTTTTTTTTTTTTTTTTTTTTTTTTTTTTTTTTTGGTTTTTTGAGACAGGGTTTCTCTGTATAGCCCTGGCTGTCCTGGAACTCACTTTGTAGAATAGGCTGGCCTCGAACTCAGAAATCCGCCTGCCTCTGCCTCCCGAGTGCTGGGATTAAAGGCGTGCGCCACCACGCCCGGCGAAGTAAATGCTTTTAAGAGCTGAACCATCTCTGCAGCCACCAAACCCTCAAATTTTAAAGCCAGAGATTCTGTGACATGTTCACAAATGGAAAAAAACTCAGTTATCTGAGCTGATGAAGGCACAAAGGTGGGGAAGGAAGGTCCTGCTCTGTGATTTCTTGAAATGAGAAGACTCACTTCTATTTTCTCTCCTGCTTCTCCTTCCCTATATTTTGCTCAGTTATTTTCTTCCTCTCTTTTAACATATAGATGTTTATGCTAAATGCAAAATGTGTGTCTAGAATACCCCAACCCATTAAAATTACAGAGAATAAATAATCCTAATGACCTGCTCTCAAGATGAGATTGCACAAAGCTATTAAATGGGGCCTGGGGCACCTTCTGTACTACACAGCAACTCTTCTGCTTTCTTAAACTCCATATTAAAACCACTATCATTATGGTCACGTTCAAAGAATATTCTTTATAAGGTCAGGTCTGGCTTTGATGCTTTTCCTAGTCAGTTGGTTGTTTCCCCTTTGTTTATTTGCTTTCCAGTTTTTCAGAACATGAATTGTTTTCTGAAATTAGATTGTTCTAATGCTTTTGATAAGACTCAATACATGCACAATAATTTTCCTATCAAACTGTATGGTTCATAAAAATATGTTGGCTTTTCACTGTTTTTAATGCTACTGTGTATAAGTAGTTTGTGACTAGATCTCAGGAAAGATTTTAGTTGATGTTTCTCTACCCAGTTCCCTCACAATGCACATTATGCTGGATCCTATATACAAAAATACTGAATTTGCTTGGATAGCGATATTCTCATATTGCTACATCAGAATATTGTGCACCAAAAATGTTCTATAAGAGGCTACATCCGTGATGTATCACTGAGAGAAAAGCTTCAGCTGTGAAATGTATTTGTCTCCTCACTGTACTATTATTTGATTACCAATGCTGCACCACAAGTTTTCCCAATGTACAAATAAGTCGCTTTTCAGTATAGGATTTTAAAATGTTAATTTTAATAACATTTAATAATAAGTAAAAGTTAATAATAAGAGTGTACATAAAACAACAATAAAGTGTTCATTGTGCATCAATTACACATTCTCATTCTCATCCACTTACTTAGGATTCATCAAAGGTTAGAAATGTCATAAGGAAATAATGCATCTAATATATGTAGCATAGTGAACATCTAAGCTTATCCATATAGTACACAAGAGGTGATCTGGTAAAAGTTAATTGGGTACTAATCATGCACCTATACTCCAGCCCTCTCAGTGTATCATACCACTTACTTCAAGCTCAGGAAGCTGTCGAAACTCAAAACTGAAAGCAAAAAAATGGAATTTAAATGAGTATAGCTTTTGAAATATCATGAAGTAAAAAAGAAAAATTGGAATTGATGATGCACCAGATCCACTAAAGTGGGGTTGAGTAATGATGACAGCGATGCTGAATTCCGCTGAACGCATTCCTGTGACATACAAATACACCCACGTCACACACCCACCATTCAGACTCCTGCATAACACCGTAAACACATGTTCTTCTGGCACCTTCCCTGTTGCCATGGAAATACCTGTTCTAACTGAGTTAGGAGGAGAACAAAGAAAAACAAAAGCCATCTTCTCATCAATATTCAGGAGTCATCAGTTTTGATGTGAACCCAGAAAATTTTCCTAATAGTTTCTGCCAAGCCCCTTTCACCTCCTTATTCCTTAGACTATAAATCATAGGGTTCAGCATGGGCATCAATACAGCATAAAAAAGGGAAATCAACTTCTCTTGAAGGACTGAGGGGCTGGAGTGGGGCTGGATGTAGGTAAAAATGGTGGTACCATAGCATAATGTTACCACAGTGAGGTGGGAGGCACAGGTGTGGAAGGCCTTCCTCCTTCCCTCTGTGGACTGGATTTTCAGAATGGTGGAGATGATTTGGATGTAGGACAAAAGAACCAGAAAGAAAGGTGTCATAAGCAAGACAATGCTAGAAACCATGATCACAATCTCATTGGATGAAATGTCCACACAGGCCAAACGGACCACAGCTAGAATTTCACAGGAAATGTGATCGATATACTTATTTGTGCACATGGGCAACTGGAATGTGATGGCAGTGTGCACAAGAGAGTTGATGGAGCCACTGACCCACGATGTGATGACCAGCCTTGTGCAGAGCCCTGCATGCATGATGACTGAATACCTCAGAGGGTCACACACTGCCACATAGCGGTCATAGGCCATCACTGCCAGCAGTAGAAACTCAATCCCACCCAAGCCCAGGGAAAAAAATAACTGGGCTGCACAGCTCAGAAATGGAATTGCTTTGTGTGTGGCAAGAAAATGAGCCAGCAGCTGGGGGACTATGCTTGTGGCATAAGACACATCCACCAGGGACAGGTTGGTGAGAAAGAAATACATGGGGGTGTGGAGTCTGCTGTCCAGTCTGATCAGAGCAATGATGAGGAAGTTCCCCAATACTGTCACCAGGTACATCAGCAAGAACAGGATGAAGAGAGAGACTTGAGTGCCCCAGTCACTGGAAAGGCCAAGAAGGATGAATTCATGCACCCATGTCTGGTTGTCTTGTTCCATGAAAAAATGTAATGATTATTAATCTGCACAGAAAGTAGGTGGGGAAGCATAAGCAATCAAGCAACTATAATTTCAAGTAAAATTACACAGCATATGTCACCTATCTGCAACTTTATCCACTGTAGCTCATTCATGACACTACAGTAGCATGCTTTTTAACAACTGCTTCAGAGAAACAGTCCAGTATCTTAAGGACATTATCTTAGAGCACATAGTTATATCCCTTGAAAGATAGTATCTTAGAGGAATAGTTGTAGCCTGGATGTGAGACAATACAGTTTTAAGCACTATATGTTTTTACTCATTTACTTTGAGGGGGGGGCAAAAAGAACATAATAAATGGTTTGTAAAATGATAGATGGTGTAGAGACCTAAAAATTTAGAACTGCCTAAAATGTTACCTATCTTAATTTTAATGAAATTAAAAACCCAATTACAAACAAATTAAATTATTCTGAAGATTTAAGGGTTTGTGACAAGATCTAGAATTTAAAAAGCATAGTTTTAAATCTAAATTTTCTTTGGCAGGCATTTCATTTACATGTCATGGTAAGCTCTCACACACAAAACAGGCTCACATTCTATAATTTCCAAGTACATTAGGCATGAGAAGTACTTGGGTAACATTGCTGTAATATTACTACAATACTGTGTAACTTATAACTACCTAATTCTCTTCTTGTGGTTCCTAAAAAATTAAATGTGATTTACGTCCTATATTTTCCACAAAATAGACAAATACTTTGACAGCCTTTAAAAGAACCCTTTGGTCTTCATGAGGGGCTTGCAGTGTCTTCTGTTTTTGGTGGACTGAACAAGGGTGCCCTAATGGTGGTTTTCTCTTTTACCTTAGTGTGGTTAAGTTAAACCTCTTTATCTCTTCTTTGGGTGTCAGTTGAAAAGAAAGCAACAGGGATATGGAAGCTTAGCCATCTAGATCAAAGTGACAGAAGGAAAGCAGATGTTTAAGGATCTATCATCAGTGTTCAATAGAGTAAGGTAGGAAATCTTACGGATGTCATCTGGAGTGTAAATTCCCTTCAGATTTTGTGCATTGTGTAAGGGATTTTTTTTTTTTTAAGGAAAAGGAATGACATAATACCAATTGTAAAGAATGTACAGAAACAGATGTCTCAAAAAGTCTTCTAAGACAGACATGTTATTTCTTCTCCATGTCTTCTGGGTGACCAAAGCCACAGCTTCAAGAGTGTATGAAATGAGGAAAAATTAATGGAAGATCAGATGGAAGCAACCAAGTGAAGCAGAGGATCTTGACAATTTCTAAAGCCTAAAGGACGAGAGTTATCACACTTCCCTGATAAAGAACAAACCAAGAAAATGGCTCCAGAAATGCCCAGTTCACCTCTTAGTCTGAGAGTGGCACTTTCTCCCCTTGTACAATTCTACAACATCGATGAGATTTTTTTCTACCTTAGTTTGTTGTCTTCAATTTGCTTTAATATGAAAAACCGTCACATAGTGTGCAAACCAACACATTTCTACTACTATTTTACTAATTATAGCACTTATTATCAATACTATGGTTTACAACAAAATACATGAGTAAGGCTACATTTTTGATGAACACATTTTTCTTATGTTAAATGACTGTATTAAGATTGTTTTGTTGTGAAATATCTAAAAAAAAGGAAATAATGCTAAACAGAATATTTATACTGCAGAGGACCCAATAGAAGATGGTACACAACAAACATATGTGTAACATTGTATTCATGGCATGCAACACATTGGGTCCAAGGAGAAAATAGAACTTTAGTTAGCAGACAATAAAATTGCACAAAGAGTAGAAGATGAGGTATTTGCAGCAAAGATCATTTTTCTCAGCTAAAATGATGCCAGTATTTCATCCTAGGAAAAAGCACTTCCACGTGTTTCAAATGTTATTAAGCAATTATTGGCCATAACAAAAAGCAGGATTCTAATGTCTCAACAGCTCTCAAAGTCAAAATAAATAAATAAATAAATAAATAAATAAATAAATAAATAAATAGCATTCAAATTCCTCTCTCAGTTTTTTGCATGCTACAATGTGGCTTTAGTCTATTTTTTTTAATGAAGTGAATCTGAATAGAAGATATTGAGCACATAGATTCTTAAACCTTTGCTATTCCAAATTTTAGCCTACACTTTAATAAATCAAATATTGTTTTACCCCTATTACACCTTGATGAATATCCCCAACATTCTACAAGGTTTTGTTCAGTTTAATACTATTATCTTAGAACTCTGGTTGTTGAGAATATATTGCCTGAAGAAAACAAAAAGAGAGATTCACACAAGTAGGCTAGGGTTGAATTAATTTTTATCTGGATGAATTTGGCTTTAGATAGTCTGCATCCCATTTAAGTTTGTCTTCTGACCTTTTATCTAAAAGTCAATTAATTTCATGCCTCCTCTCTGTACCAGACTAACGTTCAGAAAGATGTGGGGCCCACTGAAGAATTTTCCTTTTCTCTTCCCACTTTTAAAAACAATAGCTTTTGGAATTCACAACCTACCTAATCAAATAAATGATTAATGGCAATTTCTCCAACAGTGATTTGGTGATGTTTGCTATTAACACTTAGTATCTGAAAATACAGAGCTAGGCATCATTCAGCTAGTATATTTTAATTAACTTAAATTTGAACAGTTAGTTGCATCAGTGGGACTCCCATTCATGCTCACCTTATTCTATCTCTACAGAATGTCTGAGTGGAAAAAAAATACATCCAAATAATAATAGGATTTCTAAAAGTAAAATACTTCATTACATTTTCATCTAATACATCTTCTTGGATGATGCATCAGAGAAACTGTGGACCACTGTTCATCAGGATAGACACGAGAATAATGACCCATAGAAATTTATCTGAACCGCAGAACCATTCACTCTGCTGGTGCTACACAGCTACCACAACACATGCAGATCTGGATTCAGCTTTTCACATGGTGGCTCACATTGCTTTCTCACCAGGTTTTAACTGAGTTAGGTGTCCTTATTTCTCTGTGAACCAGTGCTCCACAACCCTTATTCATCTTTTCAAGGAAGAGGCAGGCAGGATGTGGCACTGAGAAACTATTTCTCTTTGCAATGATCATCCTTACAGAATCATGTCCTTCTAAATGCTTTATACCTTTAAGACCATGGAAAATCATTTCAATTCAATTAGATGGTTTTATCAGTGACTTACATTCTCTCCTCACAAGAATAGGTGCATTAAAGAAGAAACTCACACTAGATATACACAATATAAAAGGATTTCCAGAATCTCATTCTTCAGAAAAATATTTTTGTCCAAATTCGTTACTATAAATAAGTGATCAACTTTACATCAAATTTTAGAAGTCCAATATCAATAATATTGAATCTTAGTGGTTATCCCATCACCAATATTACAGAAATGACGCCTTCTATAGTTTTCTAGTGGTGTTGCCCTAACACATGTGGATAAAATTCAAGAAGTTTTACTCCCAGAAAAAGTAACTTGGGCATTATCATCATTTTCCCCATTGAGTCTGAATCATATCTGTCCTCCTTCTTGGAATATGCTATTAGTCCTGAATACAAGCACACAGCATACATTCTCTGGGTACTTTTCTCTCATGCTGGCCTAAATAAAGCAGAAATTTACCTTTGCACAGTTGGTTTGTCAGTGGAAGTCATTTCTTCCTCCAGAGAAACGTTCATGTTCATGTGTATGGATGCACAGCTGTATTCTATACATATGCTGTATTCATTGTGGGCAGGGGTATTTTTATCATCCTTATATTAGGACTCAGAGAAACTCAGGGACAGTGTGGTGAAAGGTCAAAAATGATTTTATTCCTGAAAGCACTGTTAATTTTTCTTATTGAGGGTCTCATTATCTATGTCATCTCCAAGTTTATTCACTGACTTTTCCTATAATAAGAGTCTAATTATTGATACACAGACTTTAAACAGTCACAGTCTTGAAATCCATATTTAGTGATCTGTTTTGTTTTGATTACATTATGCAAATCCCAATCTTCTTTATTTCTCTTGCTCCATGTGTCTATTCTGTTCTTGATTATATAACACTTTCCTACAGATGATTCAAGGACTAAACCTGACAAGACAGTCAATAAGTCTTTCATATAAACCCAGCTTATATTCTCAGGCTTTATGATTTTGTTAATCAATTTAATCTTCCTATATTTTGAAGTACTTCCTTTGAGAAAAAGTAAAAGGTTATCATGTGTACCCAGTCAGAAAGAAATATTGAGACAAGACACTTCAAAGACATTGAAATATTATCTTTCCAAGAAATGTAATATTCTACTACCCACTCATGAATGTCCATGCCTAAGTACACATTTTATTATCCTAGACTTTGCCCTATCGATGCGGTATTCATTTATCCAGTTTCTAGTCTTAATTAAAACTACTCTCAAGCTCTCTCTCTCTCCAGAACTAAAGTCTTTAATGGCAAGCTTACATGGTGACTATGTCCTTCAGCCTTCAGTCTCTGCAAAGCTGAATGGTTTCATTTCAACTCCTGTAATCTTGGGTTGAGAAGATCTCGGCATCCACACTTCATATATCCCACACAGATTAGATCAGTATTTGTTCTGCCGGTCTTGGGGCTTCTGTTTACATCCACCCTCTGTTGACAATTTTTATTAAAATTTTCCAAGTATTAGTCAGAACTTGGTGATATGAACACTTCTCCTTCAATCCAGAATTGTATTGCAAAGGGTGTTCTTTCCATTCAGAGTGATGGACTGTGGAAATGTCCCAGTTGTCCTAGACTCCATGAATCTAAAATTCCCTGAGATTACTTTAGAAAAACTAATGGGAGAAAGCTCACAGCGATCCCAAGTGAGCTCACATATAACACTAATCAATGTGAGACAGGGGCTGCCTTGGTGACCTGGAGCCAGTAGAGTCCCTCAGGAACTTTTTACACTAGAGCATTAATTGCTATCACCACTCCCAAATCAGTGACTGGGTCACCATTATGCCTTTCCTCTCCCCATGGACAGTTTTTCTTCATCTCTCTTACACAAGCTATAGTGAATCCTTAGCTCTCTCTTTCCCTTAAAAAAAAAAAAAGAAAAATTACATAAACCAGCTCTTTGACATTTTGTTATATAGTACAAATTACCCCTCAGTGCTACATATCAAGGAGCTTGGCTGCTCCTGCATCTAAATCAGTTGAGAAAACAGCTGTTCTTCTCTTAAATCCAGGAGGCCCTTGTTCCCCTTCCTACGGAAATGAGTGCAATGCTCCTTATTAGGACACATTCAAAGAGAATAGTGAGCTGCTATAACTCTACAAGTATTGGTGGATAGCTAGCACATGCCTCACAGTAGGATTTAAGTCCCAAAAATGATGGCATTGCATGGAAATATTTAAGACTCCAAATAAAGACAAAAAAGTCTTATGATTTATAGGGCAAATGGCTAGACTAAGACTTATTCATGTAAAAAGGCTTAATTTTGTAGAACTTTTTAAGTGTTTCAACATTTGTGTAAAGAGAGTCAATGCAATTTTGAAGTCAGGATCATACTACCCATGTCTGGCATACTATTTTCCCTCTTAAAGCCCCAAGTGAATCGTGTATTTATTCCTCAGTCTTAAAAATTCTTCTGCTTCATTACTTATGTATCTGGTGATAACTGATGATCACTGTTTCAACAGTCACACTTTCATTTTCTTACCTACCCACTGGCCCACCACAAGACTCAATCACTGAACTCTTCCATTTTCTCCTGCCTTATTATTCTGACTATTTCCCTACTGTAAATTTATTTTATGTCAAATTATCTATACTCATTGATGCCATTTGAATGTGAAATTTCCTCAAATTGCTAATATATTTGAACTCTTAGCTTCCTCCTGTTTTGGGATCTTATAAATCCTTTAGAAGGTAAAGCCTTGCTAGAGTAAGTTGGTCACTAGCCCTAACCAGTTCTTCATCCTGGATCCTCATTGTATATACAGTGGGACCAGTTGTTTCATGTTCCTACTGCTGTGACTTCATTGCTATGGTGGACTTTATCCCTTCTTAAACTATAAAGCTCCTTCTCGCTGAAATTACTTCTTGCCAGGTATTTGGTCACAGCAATGAAACAAGTAGGCAATACAGAAAATTAGTATTGAGAAAGAGGGCTATAACTGTGATAAACTTGACCATGTGGTTCTGAAATCTTTATAACTTGCTTCCATAAAGAATGGAGAGGAGTGGGAAGGGGTATATGGAGGGTTTGCTGGGATGAAAGTGAAAAGTAAAATAATATGATTAAAATACAATCTCAAATATTAAAAAATCAAAAGTTATAAAATGCTATAAGTAGAGACTTATGAGCCAACTGGTTGGGTGTTTGGAAGACCATAATGCCAAGAGAAAGATGAACAGTAGAGACCTGACTCTTGAAATTTCAGAGGGAACCAGAACTCACCGGGAACCAAAACAGAGGCTATTTGTTTTATACTCTGACAAAGAATCTGGGCACATTCTGTCTGTATCCTGAGAACTTTGTAAGAATGACTTTAAAAAAATAATTTCTTTTGGTAGAGAAAATCCTAGGAAAAGTTATGCAGGCTGTGTCCCAGCCTCTGTCACTCCTCTTATGCAGGTCTACATGGAGAGAGTTACAAGTAGAGCAGAAAGTTATGCAAGGAGGAGTAGAAAATAGCATGAGAGAACTGCCAGAGGCAGACAAGGCAGGTGCAAAAGTAGAAGAAGCTAATGTTAAAGGAATGCATCCCACTAGAGAGAAGCCTCATGCTCTGCACTGGAAACATAGGAAAGGTACTTGAGGAAGACTCCACCCACTCAAGGTCCCATCTTGTGATAATCCAAACTTATTTGAAATGAGAGCCTGAACTGATGTTGCCAAAAGCAGGTATTTTCAAAGAATCACCTGTACAAAAACAAAACAAAACAAAACAAAACAAAACAAAACAAAACAAAAAAAACAGAAGCTGCTATTGCTGCTAACCAAGGAAGGCCAGATAAAATTTGAGCGGCCATTGAAACTTGGCAGCATCATGATACTTACCAGTATCATGTGGCTGAAATATTCAATGATAAAGATATCATGGAAGCTGGTAACGAAGTTCCAGAAATCCATGGAACCCAGGCAATGTGTGACAGATTTGGAGTCCCTGAAAAAATGAATTATGTGAAGCTGTGAAGATGAAGTTTAGATGGAAATGGAGAACCCATATGCTGGAGATGACGTGGCCATAAAAGGACATCTACTGAGGAAAATGACAAGCATAGCCTGGAGCAAGAATAGACAGCAGGCTTGTAAGAGTGTGATTATTCAAGCCCTCCAGAGCTTAGAAGATTCCATCGTGAGCCCTAGATGACACTCACGGAGCTACAGGATTTGTTGTTTAACTTACTGAATTTTGGTTCTGTCCTCGTTATGCCTCCACTGTGGTCCGAGGTTCCCCACCCCCACCCACCCACCACTGGGGTGTATGAAGGCAAAATGGGATGTAGCCTAAGATGAGGGCCTAAGGCCAGGTGAGAAACAAGGTAGACAGAGGGAAAGGAGACATGGGTTCTGCTGGAAACCATATGGAATCTGGAACAAACCCAGGGCAGAGTCATGAATAGGGGTCCAAAGGTCACCCAGACCTGCTGGAAAGCTCAGGGACTCTGGAAGAAGGGGCCACATAGTCTGGTAGCCAGGCGGGTGTGTGTGTGTGTGAGGAATCTCTGGCCTCTGGCTTAGCTCAGGGGTGAGTGTCCTGGAGCACAGAGAGGTCTTCTGTGGGAGACTTAGGCAGAGTGGGTCTGTATGATGAAGCCCCCACCCCACTCCAGCAGCAGCTCTTTATGAGAGAGAGACAGACAGAAAGAAAGAGAGAGAGAGAGAGAGAGAGAGAGAGAGAGAGAGAGAGAGACCTTGTTTGTTCAAATTGTTTATTGATGGTGATAAATGGATGCATAGGACTCATTCAGGGTGGGCCAGAGAGTAAGTACCGTTTGCAGGAAGGAATGTGTGGGAACAGAAACTTATTGGCTAAACCCTGGGGCCAGCCCATCTAGATACCTCATTGGCATGGAGAACTCTGCTGTCTAATGTCAAGATCTTCATGTAGGCGTTGTGATCATGCTCCAGGACAGGAATTGGGTCAGGAGCAGAAGAAACACCTACCTGTCTCAGGTATGAGATGACTACTTCATTGAGAGAAGCACTGCAGAGAACTGCTCCAGATATTCTGGCTAGTCCTAGTGACTCCTGATGACTCTTGCAAATTCAGTGGAGGCCTGGCGGTTTCTGTTGGATTGTGCCACCATTGCTTATCTGTGCTTGGTGACACTTTCAAACTGAACTGTTCGTATCCTGACACTACTAAACTGGACTGCTGGTCTTCTGACAACAGAGATTGGAATCACCCCCAATTGACCTACTACCTAAAAGGTCCTCATCCCTTTGTCCTATTTACCATCTTTTCTCCCCTACCTGTGGACAGTGAGGCTAGAAGCAGTGTTGAAGTGTTTGAGCATGCTTATTAAAGTAGGTTTTGAAAACTAAGCCTACGGGTCACTATAGGTATGGCTGATTTCCAGGTCCTCCAATTCTTTATGTTCCCTACCTGCAATGAGTAAATAGCCTCTTTCTTCACATACTCCTATCAGTATGATGTTCTGTTTACTGGTCCAGAATCAATGTAGAGAAAGATTATAGACTAAAATGAAATTCAAAACTAGATCTTCACTCTCTTTAGCGATTTATGTCAGGTATTTTCTCCAAGCAACATAAATTCTGATGAGCAAGATTCAGCAGTAACTCTCAACTCAAGTCAATGAGCAGCATCAAAGTCAAACACAATCCAAGTTTCACACTTTGCTTGTCCTAAGAACCACCATTCATTCTGCAGTTACTTCTACTCTCAGTACAAGACATGGACTTTGTCTGACACAAAGGTCACTTTTTAGATATTTAACTAGAAACTGAACCACTTCCCTCTAGAAGCATTTATAAAAGGCACACTGCTACTTTATTAATTCACATACTTATTGTTGCAAAGAGTATCAAGATTATGCTAAATGAATTCATTTTATGAGAATCATGCATACAATTTCAGTAAGCTGCTTCCACAGAAGAATTGATTTTTCAGAAGCTTGAAAAAGTTGTAGTGGATAAAAGGTCAACTTAACAACTAGCAAAACTCCTAGATCCAGACTTTGAACAAGATGTAAAAATTACCTCAAAAATGCATCAGATCTAGAATATAATGGGTCACAGCCTTAAATGTATTTAATCACAGACCAATGCTGATGAAATATGACCTCAGATAAATCAATTACTTCCCCTATAGGACACAAAAATCATCTCCTAAAATTAAAGATTAATTAAATTAATTTTCTCAAAATTAAAACTTCTACTTAATTAAAGACATCTTTAAGAGAATTAGATGACAAACGATAGATTGAGTGAAAATATTTGCAAATCAAGTCATTTATAAAATATTTATATCCAAAACATCTAACAAACCCTCAGAACTCAACTGGTTTGTTCACAATGATAAACATCAATAATAATTGAAATGTACTCTATCATATTAATATGCAAAGATAGCATGTTAGTAAAATAGAATGTTACACATTGATGAAAAGCCTGAATGACTATAACATGTAACAACATAAATGTGTCTTAAATGTATTATGCAACAGAAAGAATTCAGACCCTATTATTCAATTATAATCATGTGGTATTATACAACAGGAAAATGTGGAGTGATCAGAATGTGACCCATGGTTGCTAGCAGCTAACTTCCAAAAGAATTGGCCGAGTTCAAAAGTGTACAAGGGTATGTTTGGATTGATAATACTTTTCTGTATCTTCCATACAGTGGTGTTACATGATTGCATGTGTTTTTTAAACTAAAAGAATTTGGTCGATATCCTGGCCAGGCTTCTCTAGAAGAGCTTTCTGCTTAAGATCTCAGCAGAAGCACTAGAGCTATTTCATGTTACAAAAGATATTTATTAGATGGGCATATACAATTAAACTTAGAGAGTCCAACAATAGCAGCTGCAGAGGGAGAGAACCTGATAACAACTTATGATGGTTTGAATGAGATGGGCCAGATAGGTTGGGGCATTTGAATGCTAGGTCGTCAGTTGGTGAGACTATTGGGCGAGGCTTATAACCTTTTAGAGGAAGTCTGTCACAGGATGTAGGATTTAGGAGATTAAAGATGGATCCTTCCTTCGAAATGGCCCCAGCCCTCCCAGGCCCTCAAGTAGGCCCAAGCTGAACAAGTCAGCTCACATCTAGGACCAGATTCAGGACCTTGAGTTGGCCAACCCTAAGACCTACCCCATCTGTGGGCTGCTGGGACTCCTGAGGAACCATAGCCACAGGATCTCCGTGACTCTTGGCAGGATAACGGGAAGGAGTCTCAGCAAGGGTACTGTATTGACAGTGAAGCAAAACCCAAAGTTCTTGAACCAGACCAATGATTCACTATGCAAATAAAATTGTTTGGGAAAGGGGTATACTGTTTGGAATACCCTTAGTAATACTGTTTGGGGGAAAAGGGTATACTGATAGGCTGCAGCTTCCAATGCCAGTACAATACACACATAAGTGATGGGAAGACAGGGGAGAAGCTAGTGATGACTGCAAGGTGGAACTTGAGACCCAGCAGCTGTGATGGGTGTGAGAGAAGGCAGCAATTCATAGAAAAGTATGAAGGTTGTTGCCCAGGGTTGCCAAAATCTTCCTTCCTTCCTTCCTTCCTTCCTTCCTTCCTTCCTTCCTTCCTTCCTTCCTTCCTTCCTCCCTCCCTCCCTCCCTCCCTCCCTCTCTCCCTCCTCCCTTCCCTCACTTCTCTCTCTCTCTCTTTCTTTCTTTCTTTCTTTCTTTCTTTCTTTCTTTCTTTCTTTCTTTCTCTCTCTTTCACTTTTTCTTCCCTCCCTCCCTCCTTCCTTCCTTCATTTTTATTTCCTTCTTTATATTCCTCTTTTTAAAATTTTCCCTTAATTTTTTCTTTTTCTTGTTAATTTTCATTTTTTTATTTTCTTTTGGGAGGGGAGGTTACAAGAGTTGGGATGGACATGGAAGAACATGTGATATGAGTGGAATTGGGTACATAATGGCAAATTCCAAAAGAATCAATACAATATGTCAAAAACAAATACATAAAATTAAATTAAATTTTTAAAATTTATAAAGATTTGAGTCATCTCAAGCTAGCTTTCTCTGTGCCATGCTTTCAGCTCAGAGTCTGAATCCTCAGTTTCCTGGTCCTGGGCCACTCCTCAGCTGTCATTGACTCTATCGTGCTGAAACCATGGCACAAGTGAACTCTTCTTTCCGTAACTTTCTTTGATCATGACGTTTTTAATCGCAGCAGCACACAAGCAACCACTGTATTCCCCAGTCCATTAGACCGGATGTCTCACCAGTTCTAATCTAGTGCAAAAGGCCTGGAGGATTCTGAGAGAGCCATTGGCCATGAGTTAATGTGGGAATAGCCACAGTAGGCTAATTGATGGACAGCTCCACACTGGATACTGGTATGTGTGGCAGATAGCCCCAGGGCTAATTGTATTTAAAATTAATTCTGTTCTTCTGTGAGGTGTCGTGAACAAGGAATGAGCCAGCATTCAGGTGATTTCCTGTAAATCTTTTTTCCACAGTAATTTATAGATAAAGGCTAGAGCCAGTGATTGGGTAGAGAAAGAGGGGAAGGTGGAGCTGAAGGTTTTGGGAGAGAAAAAGAGAGAGAGAGGATGATGGAGGAGGAAGAAGGAAAGTGGAGCAGAAGCCCCTGGCCTGGAGAAACCACAAGTTCTAAGGGGTCTCTTATACGGGGAAGATGGTAGTGTAGTGGTAGTTCTGCCCAATCTAGGCACACAGCATGTATTCATATTAATTGAGTTGTGTTTGCATTGCTCAGGCTTATTTGGGTTGGAGACTTACCGCAAAAGGTATCAGTGAAGAATGAACCACAACAGTGCAATGTGCTCATGTGTAAGCTGAGAGGGTGGGCAGGCACACAAAGCCATAGCTTTCTTATTGGACATCTTTATATCTGAGCCACCCCCAGGAGGTAACTGATGCCCACTCCAAGACACAGCATTCCATCTTCACTGAATCTGAAGTATATCTTAGCTGAAGCCAAGTCAAGGGCCCACCTTCCATATCATTTTCACACTATCTGGAAGGAAGCAAGGGCTACTGCCATTTAGAAGACAAAAGTCATCAATATATAATAATATCAACTAAGCCCCAACAACAAAAGTTATTCAGCCCCAAAGGTCCATAGATATTTGTTTCTGTTAAGAACCCCTCAATGAAGCAACATAATAACTACAATAATGTCAAAAAAAAAAAAAAAAAAAAGAAATCTACACTGTGTGTCTCTTCCGAGAAAGATTGTGACCACTGATGCAATCCTACAGGGAGAAAACTAATAAAATTAAATCCAATAAGCTTCTAGATCTAACGCAAGATATGGGGTCTGAAGAAGATAATGCTACCTTCAGTATATCAGAAAAAAAAAAAAAAAGTAAAAATTGCACAGGCAATCCAGCCGGGAGAAATTCTTGAATTCTATTGAAAACGCAATTTCAATGCTAACAAGATGTAGAAGCAAACACTACTATTTCAAGGGTTTTCTGTAATGGCAGTCAGTGTGTGTCCTTGTGGATGAAATGTTTATTTGAGCAATTGTAATTCGTGTGTGTGTGTGTGTGTGTGTGTGTGTGTGTGTGTGTGTGTGTGTGTCTGTAGCTTTTAAGAGATAAAATATCAGAGTCGAGTTATTTTATGGTTAGTAACTACTGAACAAAATTTATTTTCAGATACTTTTCAGTGTCTTTTAAAAGTTATTTTTAATGACATTACTATTTAGAACACATCTTCTTACTGAACCAACAATTCTAGTAGCTACTATTTGTAATATCTTTCACAAGAATTAGGAATAGCTGTCATGCCAAGAAATTTAATTTCCTGTTTGCTGCGAACTCCAATTTAAACACACATATCTAAAGATTCAAATCTATCATCCACGTATGAGGAAGAACATGCAGTGTTTGCCGTTCTGAGTCTAGGTTGTCACACTCAGAATGATGGTTCTGATTCCATTTCTTTGCCTCCACATGTCATAATCTCACTTTTCTTTCCAGATGAATTCTTCAATTGTATATATTTGTCACATTTTCATCAGGTATGGACCCTTTAGCTTTTTCAATTTTCTTGATATTGTGAATAAATCAACAGTGGCCATGGAGGATCAAGTACCTCTCTGGCAGGATAGAGTCATCTGCGTGCATGCCTATGAGTAGTATAGCTGCATCACATAGTAGATCTATTCCCATAATTTTGAAGAACATTCACACTTATTTTCATAGTGCTGCAACTGTTTGCCCTCCCAAAACCGTGAATAAGTGTGTCCCTCTCTCCACATCCATGCCAGCATTTGTTCTTCAGATCTTAGCCATAGTGTCTAGAGTAAGATGAAATCTAAAAGTTTTAATTTGCATATTCTTAGAGCCGAAGACACTAAGGACCTAAAAAATATTTATCAGATCAACAGGAAAGCACTCAAAAGCTCAGCTAAATGAGGGAAGTGCTCATCAAGTTCCATTCCTAGATCAGAAGTTATTGGCAATTAATGGCTGCTGGGGAGGGAGACTGAGTTTTCTTTCAGTTCCTATAATGATACTTATGCTCTAGTAGATGGGCTTATACTTATGTACCTAAAGGCAGCCATAAGTGGACTTAGTGTGGTTTAATGCGTGTGTGTATGTGTGTGTGTGTGTGTGTGTGTGAATTTGTGAGGGAAAAGTAGTGGGGGAGTAAAATTGGAATTGAGAATGACTTTCATCAAAACAGATTATCCATATTTGTGAAATTCTTAATAAAAATTTACTTTATGAAGTATAATTTATTAAGAAATGAATTAAGTCCTGAAAAGGGCAAATTAAATGGAAAAGTTAAAAATAGGGTTATCTCAGAAGATGGAACTTGTATTGAGAAAAATGCTTCCATAAAACCTGGCTATGGCAGGATTGTAGGCTATACTCATAATTAGCAATTCAGAGAGGATGGTCATGCCCATTGTGGGTGGGGCAACCCTGGACTGGTGGTCCTGCGTTGTACAAGAATGGAGACTGAGAAAACCATGAGAATCAAACCAGTAAGCAACACTTCTTTATGGCTTCTGTCTGCATCAGTTCCTGCCTCCAGGTTCCTCCCTGTTTAAGTTCCTGTCCTCACTGTTGTTGATGAGGAATTGTTATATGGAAGTGTGAGTGAAATAAACTTGTTCCTCCTCAAGTCGTTTTTGGTCACAGTGTTTCATGGCAATAGTAACCTTAACTAAGACAAAAGACATTTTGGCATCCAAGGCCTTGCCAGATCTGACAGTGTCTTCCTCCTACTTTACCTTCTTTATCTGCTTACTCTGTTGTGACCTTAAATTAAGCTTCCAGTATATTATGATGTAAATTATTACACTATAAATTAAACTTTGAACTATTTTCTCCATCTTTAGGGGTTTTTTTTTTTGTCATCTTGGTAACTGGTTCTCCTGTTTCTAGTCTCAGCCTAAAAGACCTTTCATGTGGTTACCTCTTCCATCACCTTAAATAGCTTTACTCTCACTTTAAATTTATCATGTGCATTATAGATGTTCATTGTCTGTCATCCATATTCTATATGTTTCCCCACCAAGACTGTATCAGACTGAATGTTTCAAAAAGCTACATAATATGAAAATTTATGAATGTTATATGAATTAGAATCAATAGAAATTTAGCTGCCATTCACACCTTTAGGGAAGCCTGTGCATACCTCAAGATTTGAGAGTATATTACTATTGCAAAGTTATCATTCAAACATGAAATTAGTTCAGATTAAATGGGTCTTAATCTGTGTTTGAAGCCTTAGAATATGTAATAATGTTGACAAATATAACAACTGAAAAGCACTAAATATAAAGAAGTAATTCTGGGGAAAATATGTAAAATTCTTCAAGGAAGTGAGAAGACTATCCATGATCACATTTGTCACTGACCCTATTCATTGTTCAATTATTATTTTTCTTTTATTTTGCAATATTTGGGCTTTTCTTCAATGATGAGATCACTGAGGTCCTATTGGGAGTATGAGAGATGATGGAAGAAAAGATTAAGACACAAACATGAAGGAAGCATTAACACTGCCAACCAAACTACCTCAATAGCCCAAATCCATATTTGGTTGAAGAATCAGCCCATTATAAAAGTAAGTGTGTCTTTGATGTTTATATTTTATCTTATCATTTTTCTGATTGTTGTGTTTCAACAGTACAGAAAAAGAGAGTACAAATATTTTTAGATATTGGTCAATTTTAACACATGAAAATCCCTTGTATATGTAGTCAAATCTTTTCAAGTTGTTTGAATGCTTCCAATAAGTGCCAGGAACAAATGTTTACTTGGACAATAATACATTTATATACTTGGTACCTTCCTATAGAAACCTTCAGTTGATCTTTTGATAGATGCTTAGCACTTTCTATTTTTGTTTAACATCGTTAACTCTTAGAGTGAGATATAGCATCTGCTTGTAGTTAGTACTGCATAAAGACATCTTAACAATATTTGACAGCTCTCCTCAGTATTATTTCAGAGACTTTTAGATTTCAAGTGAGTCTCTCCAAAGGTGAAAGTGAACTTCCTCTCAACTGGAATCACACCAACCTGAACTGATATGTATATACATAAGTACTTCCACTTCGTGACTTCAAACAAAGCAGTAAACATTTCCAATTGTCATGCCATGGAAGGAGAGGTGGGGGAAAATGCTCTATAAAACACTGCACAATTCAACATAAAACCTCAGCTTCCAACATGATGTCACCAGTACATGTTCTGCTGTCTACTTATGAGTTGACAAGGCATTGCAGATTCTGTTATTTATGGGTTGAATAAGCAATGAGGAGAAGCTGTTCTTTACAGTGATGCTCATAAGTCATCAAGTGGCCAATTTTGATGCAAACCCAGAGAATTTCCCTAATAGTTTCTGCCATGCCCCCTTAACCTCTTTATTCCTTAGACTATAAATCATGGGGTTCAGCATGGGTGTTAAGATAGCATAGAATAAAGACATCAACTTCTCCTGAAGAACAGAGGGGCTGGAGTGGGGTTGGATGTATGTGAAAATGGCCATGCCATAGCACAGGACAACCATAGTAAGGTGAGAGGCACAAGTGTGAAAAGCTTTCCACCTTCCCTCTGTGGACTGTATCTTTAGGATGGTGGAGATGATCTGGATGTATGACAGGAGAACTAGGAAGAAAGGTGTCATAAGCAAGACAATGCTAGAAACCATGATTGCAACCTTATTAGATGAGGTATCCACACAAGCCAATCTGACCACAGCAAGGGTTTCACAGGCTATGTGATCAATATACTTATTTGTGCACATGGGCAACTGGAAGGTGATGGCAGTGTGCACAAGAGAGTTGATGAAGCCACTGACCCATGATGTGATGACCAGCCTTGTGCAGAGCCCTGCATGCATGATGACTGAATACCTCAGAGGGTCACAGACTGCCACATAGCGGTCATAGGCCATCACTGCCAGCAGTAGGAACTCAATCCCACCCAAGCCCAAGGAAAAAAATAACTGGGCTGCACAGCTCAGAAATGGAATTGCTTTGTGTGTGGCAAGAAAATGGGCCAGCAGCTGGGGGACTATGCTTGTGGCATAAGACACATCCACCAGGGACAGGTTGGTGAGAAAGAAATACATGGGAGTGTGGAGTCTGCTGTCCAGTCTGATCAGAGCAATGATGAGGAAGTTCCCCAATACTGTCACCAGGTACATCAGCAAGAACAGAATGAAGAGAGAGACTTGAGTGCCCCAGTCACTGGAAAGGCCAAGAAGGATGAATTCATGCAGCTGTGTCTCATTGTTGGTTTCCATTAAAACTATGATCTACAAAGAGTATCATTAAAAAAAAAAACACACAAGCAATCAAATAATAAGGTTTAAGTTTCCAATAATACATAATGCATATAATCTGCCAGACCTTTTAAAAATCTGGCATCATTGGTGGGGCTTAGAAAATATTCTCAACTCTAATATACTTCTTATTGGCTGTTTCAGGTATATAGGCAAATGCATTCATAATGACGACATGCCTCACAGAGGGCAGCTACAACCCAGAGATGAAGCAATGAAGTTCTGTTTGCTTTATGTCATTACTAGTTACTTTTATTCTCAGGCAAGGGGAATAGAGTATTAGAGTTTACAGTGGTCAATACAAGGAGAGATGGTTAAGATGAGAACTACAGATTAAAACTACCTCAAATGAGCTGGGCGTGGTGGCACACGCTTTTGATCCAAGCACTTGGGAGGCAGAGGCAGGTGGATTTCTGAGTTCGAGGCCAGCCTGGTCTACAAAGTGAGTTCCAGGATAGCCAGGGCACACAGAGAAACCCTGTCACAGAAAAAATAAAAACCTACCTCAAATGCATTGACTGTAATCCTCTTGATGAAATTCATGAGTAAGCTTCAAGAAACATGTCTGTGAATGGGCATGAGTTTATGGAAAGATCTGGAATCCAAGAACCTCATTTCATTAAGTTATTTTATTTTACTTAGTGGTTGTTTGATTTCTGTTTGGTGATAAGCTTTGTTTTACACACACACACACACACACACACACACACACACACACACAAGTCTTTCCAAGTATTTTAAAGCACAAATGTAACTAGTTCGTGGGAGGATATGGGTACTTTCACTGGGTGTTTTCTTCAAGGGTTGGGGGTGGAACAAGACTCTTCTTGGGGCGAATAAAGAAACAAATGTAATTTCCTTTTTTTTTCAAGTAGACACAAATTAAATTGCAATCTGTCAAAGCTTTAGTTTGTTTGATAGGTTTCAGTTTCTTAAACTCTCAGTTTTCTGGAAGGAAACACCATAATGGAGCCTCTATTTTCATATTCTCCCTTTTCTAATCTGATTCAGTTAAGAGTCTGTTATCTGAAATTGAGCTGAAAACAAAGCAAATGAGAATGTGTTAAAATGGACACTCAAGGTCAAAGATTAAATAGAAAGGACCCCTAGTGGCCAAGACAGGTATAATACAAGAACCCTGGTATAAACACTGCCAGGAAACAAAGTCTTTGCTTATTATTTATGCTCAGCAGGTGCTTTTCAGTAAAACATAATATAGCAGGCTATTAAAAATCCAGGGCAAACAGGTGACATTTTAAAGACTTATTTAGAATTGACTCAACTACTGAACATTTGTCTTTTCACTAGTGCCTTGGTTATTGGAGAGTGCAATATGAGGAAAAGTAGGATTCAGGAGAGAAAGAAAGATGGAGCATCCGAGTCATGCTAAGGTCTCTGAGCTGAAAGTAGAAAACTTCCTGTGTCAACTTTCTTACTTGGAAAATGACAAAGCAATATCTAAGCGATACATACTTAAGCTATACATGGTCTAAATATCTGTGAACAGTTTCCCTCACAGAGATCTACAACGTCTCTGAGATTGCAAGTTTAACTTATCCTAAAGAGTGTTCTCACAACTCATAATCTAGTCTTGTTCTACCATCCTTATTTTACTAATTATAGAAATTATTATCATACTGTATTTCTTTTTTCATATTGTATTTCTTATAGAAAAGTATTTTACTGAACAGTTTGCATATAATCCAATACAGTTAATTGATATATTAATTGATTTAATTATGTTTAATTTATTTAATTATGTTTATCCTATTGAGACTACTATTCACTTACCTGTACGGCTGTTGTTTGATTTTAAAAATTATTTTAATTCTTAAGTTTTTTGTTTTTGAGATAAATTTGGGGTTTTGAGTGGTTTGGCCTCCAGCTCACTATTCTCCTCCAGGTTCCCAAAGGCTAGCATGTGCCACTGACCTCAATTCAAGAGTATTTTTTGAGATAGGATCTGTAGCCACAGCTAGCCTGGAACTCCCTCTGTAGCTGAAGATGACCTTGAACCTTTGCTCTTCCTGGATCTGCCTCACAAATTTCAAGGTTGCAGATGAGTATCATTATATCTGGTCTATGTGGTTCTAGAAATCAAATCCAGGGATTAATGTATGCTAAGCAAGCACTCTAACAACTGGACTACATCTTCAGACCCCCCAAATTAATATTCCGTTAAACCCATTTTTTATGTTCTAGTGTCCCTCTTGGAAATCGGTAAAGAATACAAGATGTGCTATTTGTAGCCAAATGAAGGAGAAAAAAATGGGTTGGTCAGATAACATAAATACAACTCTCAGTAAATACTATTCCAGCATTATACTGGGCTTTCTCAAAAACTAGTTGCAATTTTTATTCTAATATCATAGTGAAGATGCAAGTGGTTTGTAATATAAACTGTGTCTAATTTTTCCAATAAGGAAACAAGATCTTAGTCTTTAGATATTAATAATTTGTAGTCTTTCTACCCTTCCTTTTTTATGAACTCGGATAACTAAGGGAAAGGTATTAGTGCTTTTATTTTATACAACAAGTAAACGCAGATATCTTAGCACAGGGGCAGATGTGTAGATGATACTCACAATGAGTGTTGAACAGCCAAGGCTGTGTGCTGTTTAGCTCAACTTTCTGTGTAGGGGCAGCTTGTCATTGTTTCCCTGTCACTGTCAAGAAAGAACTACATACACATTTGCCATAAATCTATGCCAAGTGTAACAAATGATAAAATTGTTTTTCATTTTTCTTTTGATTACATATCTTTGGTCATCGACAAGTTTCAAAGCACACCTCTCTGCAACAAGACATCGAGAAAGAAGGATATAATTTGGCAGTTAGTCTCCTTGGATATAGCACCAGGAAGGAGGAATTCTTGTTTTTTTTTTTTTTTTGGTGTTGTTGTTGTTGTTTTATAAACAGTGGTGAAACTGAGCAGTACTTGCCGTGCCTTAATAAGTAAAAATACAGTATTTTGGAAAGTGAACTTAAACTACACCTTAGAAATTCACAAAGTTGCTCTAATGGCTAAAGTGTGTGCTTGTATGGAACATTTTTTTCTTTGCTGAGCATTTAAAAATTAAATAATGTTAAATGGGAGGCTTGAGCTTTGTGAGATGAAGGTTCAGAAGATGCCACTGTGTTCAGTCATCAGTTTCTGCTGATGCTCCATAATTCATCAAGGTCCAGAAAAAAAAAAGCTGCAGCTTTACATGACAATGAGCTAAGAATACAGAGAGAGTAGGAGAGATGTTACCAGAAAAGAACAATTTTCTCAGTTAAGTTGTTATCATTGTTTAACGCTAGGGAAAATTATCTCCCTGGGATTCTCGCTTTATTCAGTAATTATTGGTTAGAGCAAACATCAAGACTCAAACGTTCTGTCAATGACATACATGCAAAAGGTGTTCAGATTCCTCAAACAGTTTTGCATGACTTAGTACCTAATTTTTTAAATTAACTTAAATCCATCAACTTCTTCAATAAATTAAATCTATTTCTTTCTCCCATGGAGACAATTGAAATTTATCATAGAATTTTGGTCTAAATGATAATGGATTAAATGTCTTTTTAAAATTTGCTTGATACATTTACTCATCCTCCTAAGTTTTCTCTTCTTTTCCCAATCTACTATCACATTATAACTTCTGAAGCTGAAAATATATGTCACCCAAAGGTCATGAGCATGAGAGAATACTAGTGTGCAAGCAGCCTTCAAACCTTGGTTAGTGTTTTATCTACTTAGAGGGGGTGAAGTGTGGCTTCAGACATTACTGCCGCTATTTTCTGAATTTGTTTTGATCTTTCATGTATGAAATGTGAACTTCTTATCATATTGTGTCATAAGCTTGATTTCTACCAGATATGGACCCCATTCTAGAATTCTTCTATTTATCTCTATATCTTTAGAGAAATTTAATGGGAAATCATGAAAGTCAATATCTTAAATCCAGTCAAACATAGTTCCAGTTGAAAATCCTCAAGCAAAGACTTGGTGTTAAAATTTGATATTTTAGAATTATAGAACCAGGCATTACTCAACATTCTGAAGTAGTTTAGTTATATCTGAATAGGTGGTCACTTACACAAGATTTTCATTTATGCCAAACTCTTTAAATCTCTGTATAATTCCCAAGAGGAAGGGGCATAATTCCAAAGAATTGTAGGACTTTCAAACATGAAAGTCATTTAGCCACCACCACCGACCATATCTAGGCTCTGATAGACATAAGACTTTGGAAGATGCATGAACACCTGAGCATCAAAACAAGGATGAGAGAGATGGTCTTTATACACTTACCAACAGGTTAGTTGAAAGTGTTCGCCCTGCTGGCAACACACAATCACCTTGTAGGCTCTGAGGAGCTCTTCTGATGGCACTGTTTGTAGTGTCTTCCTACCAGTTCTTGACTGAACTTAGATTTCCTCATTTCTGTGTTGACACAGCACTCAATTGATACGGCCAAGAAAGGATACAGTCAGGGCTTGGATCTGAAGAACTGCTTCCATTTGAAAGACTCAGACCCACATGACAGGTGTCTACCCCACATATAACATATATGTAACTATGAAAAATCATTTTGTCCTTCTGTTAGCTATCTGACTTGGGGAACTTGTGTTCTCAGCCCTCATTACACATTGACTTGATGATACCTCCTGGCTCTGTTTAGTACAAATGGCATTTTCAGTGTTCCATCCTTCAGGAATAGAACAGAGAAACAATACTTTCCACGTGCAAAGAATACATGTTCATATACTTTGAATCGGCCTCAAATTCACAATATGAAAAAAAAGGAAGGTGCACAAATTTTCCCACCACCCATGCTACAGTGACAGTGTCCTGTACTGTTGTGTTTAAGATGACTTAAAGCTAGAAAAGAAAAATATCAAAGTCCTTTCCATAAGAGAATTGGCTTGTACAATGGTTTTGGTAATGTTCCTCTGGGTTTTATTCACAGTTGGCATCCTCTTTGGAGACCTCTACAATATTAGCTGAGCCCTGGATATAGACATACCCCACAGGAACTACAGATGTTAATCTTTCATGCTGGTCATGATAAACCAGAATCTTACCCCACAGGAACTACAGATGTTAATCTTTCATGCTGGTCATGATAAACCAGAATCTTACCTTCATTTAGTTGATTTGTCAGTGGAAATTGCTCTTGGATTTACTAAAATGTTTGTCTTACCAGTGGCTGCACATGTAGTGGTTGAATAGGTAGAGAATATCTATCCCAGGCAAGTTTCTGTCATCATTACATTCAGACACAGAGAAGCTCAGGGACACTTAGGTGGGTGACATATCAAAAAATAGCTTTATACCCTGAGAGAACTAGAATTTCATATTGGCTGGGGTTTCTTTCCTAGCTTTGCTCTGATTTTGTGTGCCCGAGTTTTCATATAATCTTACTCTAAACATTATATGCCCATGTCTCAAACAGTAGGTTTTGAAACCTGTCATTGCTGACCAATTGTATCATGCTAGGTTGTGTACATCTACACTACCTTTATATTTTACTTTCCTTTTGTCAGGGGTATTGTTGGAGTAAACTATCCTCATCAAGAAAGCATCCAGAATACATTCTTACAGCTCATTCAAGAACTAACTCTGGGATGGGCAAGGAAGACCAGAAATTCAAGATTATTGCTGGCTACATAGCTAGTTGGGGGTCACCCCATCGTACATGAGACTCATTTTCAAAGGAACAAACAAAACTATCCCTAAAATATAGCTAAAATGTTCAGGTAAAGCTATTTTGAGTACAAATTCTAAATGCTAATGATTTTGACAATCAATTTCATCTTACATTTAATTTCTTTCTATTGAGGAAAAAGGAAAAATATTTGTACACCTCAGGAAAATATTTGAGATAAGAAATTTTAATGCAATTAATCACTTTTTTCTGAAAATCTAATATTCTCCTACTACATATTCATGATTGTCTATAACTATTTACAATTTTATTAACCTATGATTGCCCAAAAATATTTCCTCTTAATAGTCAAGAATTCATTTATAATATTTATGACTGCTAATGAGTAATAGTTCTCTTTCCCTAACCTCTGTTAACTATTTTTCTTTATCAGTACTAAAGTTTGTAACTGGCATATTCAAACTGTGACAATTTCCCCAAGCCTCAGTAAAACTGAGTGGTTTTACTGCATTTCCTATAATCTTGAGGATGAGAAAATTTTAGCATTTGCAGTCCATATGTCTGATCCATAGAGCCAGTAAATCAGTCACTAATAGTTCTGTTCACCTGTCTGCTCCTGTTGCACAAGCCCTCTTGATATCTGTATTTAGATTCTCCAGTGTTAGTGTCTGGCAGTATAACTTGAGTTGTAAAGGATGTTTCCTATGTGTGCACACTGGTGGACCACACTGATCAGTGCCACAGGCCTCCTGGGTTCCATGGCTTGGAAATCCCCTGAAACTTGTTTACAAAAACTACTGGAGGGAAGCTTAAAAACATCCCCAGTGGGCTCACTCAAGGCACTAATAAAATGAGGCAAAGGCTACCCTGGTGACCTGCAGTTGACAGAACCCCTCAGGAGCGTTTGGATTTGGGATGTTAATTGTCATCATTCCCAAATCTCAAAGGCAAGACTACCGCTGCCCTTTCTTTCCTGTAGGAAGGCTGTTCTTCGTCTCTATCTCTCTTAAATTCTACTGAACCTTTAATTCATTTAAGTAAATCAGCTTTGTGACATTTTTTATGTCCTCCTATAAAACAAATAGATTATCCCAGAGTGCTTGTGTTCTGTGCCTGGGTCTGATTCAAAACCAGGTGAAAAAAATCAATACTCTTCAATAACCTATGAAGGCCCCTGCTTTAGCTTCTGGAAGCACAAACCCCATTCTCTGTTCTGTCGAGGAGTATGTATTGAATACAATGTGCAGACATGATGGTGGATGATCAGTAACTGTCTCCTGGCACAATTTAAGCCCAAAATAATGGCATTGCATGAAAAGATGTAACTCTGAGTAAAGGCACAAAAATAGTCTTCTGGTTTATATAAAAAAAAAATCATGGAAAGAGAAATAATGAACCAAACTAATGTTAAAAGAAGCTATGAGGAATGGTTGAAGAGGTGGGGAAACACTTGAATGTTAAGCCTGAGCTACAATATAACTCTCTAAGCTTCCTGTAAGTTATTTCCTTTTCCATGTGATCCTACTGCCATGATACTCTTCCTCACGACCCTCCCCAAAATAATGGGCTCAAGCATTCTGGACTGAAATCTATGAACTGGAAGGCAGTATCCCAAGAGTCTTGTAACAGCATTGACAGCACTGCAATCTGACAAGGACAGAGTCTGATTCCATGTCTCAGCCAACTAAATGAAGAACATCAACGTCAGAAATAATCTTTTTTTCACTACTTTCCTTCTAGATAACATTACACACACACACACACACACACACACACACACACACACACACAACCCCACTTCTGTCTCTGTCTCTCACACACACTCACACATACACACTCTTTCTCATACACACACTTTCACATACATACCACATACACATTCACACTCTCCTACGCACACACACTCACAGACTCACAAATACACTCACAAGTTCACATACACTTTCTCACACATGCATCATTCACACACTCACATACTTCCCTAGACATGCACGCACACACACTCACCTACTTGCTCACTGCACAATTCCTTCTGTTCTCCCTACTTTAAATAGTCTCTCTTGCACAGAAAAGTGACCTGTTAAATATCTACTTAAAAATTGAATCATTTCCTTCCAGAAGCATTTATAAAAGACAAGCTACTATTGATTCATAAATTTGGCATTGCAAAAAGTAGCATTAAAGAGACAAATTGCTTGCTTTGGATAATTGTGTATATAATTTGAGTGAACTGCTTCCGGTGAAATATAGATTTTTAGAAAAGGATGAAGAAAATTTAATGTAGAAGATATTGACTTTACAGCAATGGTAACAAACAGCTAGACAACCACCTGAAAACAAAGATCATAGATTTAGACCGTGAAGAAGAGACACAACATATCTCAGAATACCTTTGGCAGATAAAATGCATGGGATATTGAAATGTAATGGAGCAGAGAATTACACACTAGTGAAATATGACCTTTGATTATACAGATTGTTTTCCCAAAAAAGGCATAAAAATTGTGATCGTAAATGAAGTGCATTTATTTGCTTTCTTCAAAATTACAACCCCTATGTTCAGCAGTTAAGAACACTGGCTTCTCTTGCAGAGGACTGGGTATGGGTTCCCTGCACCCACAGGGTGGGTCACATTTGTTAATACGTTATATCCAGGAGAACCAGTGCCTTCCTTACTAGTCTTCCTGTTTTTCAGGCAGACATCTACTGCACAAGAATATACAGACAACACACACATATAAAAAGAAATATATCTTTTTAAATTAAAGGTCTGCTTCTTGGTCCCCTCGGGAGAATAAAAAGAAATTGTATCTCATAAAATAAGTGTCCAAAGTATCTAACAAATTCTCAGAACTCAACAGCAACAAAATAACAGTGAAAGCTGAATGGGAGATTTAGTAGATGTCTCAAAGGATTACAGAGAGTTGAGTATCACAGGAAAAAAATATTCAATATTAGCATTCTTTAATCACTGCAAATAAAATCCTCAAAGAGAAGCTACTTGCCACTTATTTCTGACCTTTGAAGAGTATGAAACTGGCCTTGACAGCTGTTTTCAAAGAGGTGCTGGCGGTTGCTTGTACACTTAGCGCATACATTCTCAGTTGGTGCAACAACTTTTAAAAATAGCTCGGCACTTTTAAAGAACTTAAATATCCCTTTGCCCAACAAACTAGTCATCACTTCTTATGACAGATTTTATTTCATCCCACAGAAGTAAAAACAGTTTGCTGAATGCTTTGCAAAGTTCTTTCATTATTCTTAAATGCTAGGAGTAGTCATAATGTACTCGTAAATAGTAAATTGACAAACGTACAGGAAGTCAATGAAATGGATTATTATTCAGCAATAAAAAACAATCGCTTGGATTTGCAACATCAATATGCTATGTGCAAAATGCAATGTGATAACTTAAAGAAGACAGACTCTGAAATAAGATTCCAGTCAATATCATAAAATGTTATCCGTTAACGTACTTGGACTTGACACTAAGGATCACTCACAACAAGTTTCCTCGTCTATCGTAAATTTTCTATTATACCACACAAACTTCCTTATTTTGTAGAGATATAGAAGTAGTGTCACTATGTATCATATAGATAAAAAGTCTTAAACATTTTTACACGTTTTCGTATTTGTAATAATAGTATACGGTTATAATACTAATAAAACCATGTTTAACAGCAGGTGTTTGTTATTACTTTCTATAATTTGAATAGTATTTTGAGTAGAAGATTCTTACACAGTAAGAAATTAGTACATTTACTGAATATAATTTAAAATGTGTGATGAAGCCATGATGCTTATCTAATTTTAAACAAACTAAAGTAATATTAGATGCATTGATAATATTTAAAAATTCTGAGTTACTAAAAGTTGATTCATTTGTGAGCTGTTGGAAATCAAAGAACATCTGTTATCTGTAAATAGCACAGTGCTAGCTGGATGCATAGAGGATATTTTTAAAATGAGTATGCCCAAGCTATGATCTCATTACATAATCAAAGGTACACTAATTGCTGAAACAAACAATCCTAAAATAGCAATGACTTACTATACTGTTTTTAATGTCATTGATGAAAATTTTTCATGTAGATATTTGAAGGAGGTATGACTTTTCTGAGCAGCTCTTATCCAGTCAGTGACTTGGGAACTAGAACCTTCCACCAGCAAATACTCAGCTGCCTACACCTAAACCCTGTGCATTTTGACCACCATTAAAAGAGAGAAACACTCTCTCTTTGACCATTTTGCTTTCTCTGTTTACTCAACCCAAGACTCAGAAGATAAGATTCTATAGGTAGATAATAATAACAACTACCCACACTTTAGGCCCAAGATTTGTAGATTATAACAGGACAGAGGTGCTAAAAATGGTAAATGGGAATGGGAATGGGAGAGAAGACTTTGTGTGTAAGAAACATATGAATAACACAATGGGTATTTTTAAAATTCATTGGGAATAGTTATAAGCTTATTTTAATATATTTTTATCATTTATTAATAGATATATTGTTTATTAAATATATAAAATATCAATATTGTATTAATTAATACACTAATACATTAATAGAATAACACATATTAATGTTATATTAATAGTATAGACAAGTAAAATATATTAGTAACATTAATTTTTATTAGGTATTTTCTTTATTTACATATTAAATGTTATTCCCATTCCTCCTTTCCCTTTCAAAAACCACCTAGCCCATCCCCCTCCCCCTGCTCACCAAACCACCCACTCCTGCTTCCCTATCCTGGCATTTCTCTACACTGGGACATCAAGCCTTCACAGGACCAAGAGCCTCTCCTCCCATTGATGATGTCCAACAAGGACATACTCTACCTCATATGAGGCTTGAGCCATGAGTCCCTCCATGTGCACACTTTGGTTGGTGGTTTAGTCCCTGGGAGGTCTGGGGATACTGTTTGGTTCATATTGTTGTTCCTAGTATGAGGTTGCAAACCTTGGGTCCTTTCTCTAACTCCTCCATTGGGGACCTTGTGCTCAGGCCAATGGTTGGCTGAAAGAATCCACTTCTGTATTTGTCAGGCACTGGCAGAGTCTCTCAGGAAACAGATATATCAGGCTCCTGTCAGCAAGCACTTGTTGGCATCCACAATAGTGTCTGGATTTGGTAATTGTATATGTGATGAATCCCCAGGTGGGGCAGTCTCTGGATGCACTTTCCTTTGGTATCTGCTTCACACTTTGTCTCTGTATTTCCTCCCACAGGTATTTTGTTCCCACTTCAAAGAAGGACTGAAGTATTCACACTTTGGTCTTCCTTGATCTTGAGTTTCATGTGGTGTGTGAATAGTATCTTGGGTATTCTGAGCTTCTGGTCTAATATCCACTTACCAGTGTGTGCATACCATGTGTGTTCTTTTGTGACTCAGTTACCTCACTCAGGATGATATTTTCTAGTGCCATTCATTTGCATAAGAATTTCACAAATTGATTGTTTTTAATAGCTGAGCAGTATTCCACTGTGTAAATGTACCACATTTTCTGTATCCATTCTTCTGTTGAGGGACATCTGGGTTCCCTCAACAAGGTTGCTATGAACATAGTGGAACATTTGTTCTTACAACATGTTCGATCATCTTCTGAGTATATGTCCAGAAATGGTATAGGTGGGTCCTTAGGTGCTGTCACCTGAGTTTTTTATTTTAGCCATTCTGACTGGTGTGAGGTGGAAGCTCAGGGTTGTTTTGATTTGCATTTCCCTGATGACTAAGGATGTTGGATATTGAACATTTTGTTAAGTGCTTCTCATCCATTTGGTATTCCTCAGTTGATAATTCTTTGTTTAGCTCTGTACCCCACTTTCTAACAAGGATATTTGTTTTTCTGGAGTCTAACTTCTTGAGTCCTTCCTATACATTGGCTATTAGCCCTTTATCAGATTTAGGATTGGTAAAGATCTTTTCCCAATCTGTTGGTTCCTGTTTTCTCATATTAACAGTGTCCTTTGCCTTACAGAAGCTTTGCAATTTTATGAGGTTCCATTTGTTGATTCTTGATATTAAACTATTGGTTTTCTGTTCAGGAAATTTGTCCCTGTGCTCATGTGTTGCAGGCACTTCCCCACTTTCTCTTCTATTAGTTTCAGTGTGTCTGGTTTTATGTAGAGGTCCTTGATCCAGTTGGACTTGAGCTTGGTACAAAGTGATAAGAATGGATCAATTTTCATTCTTCTACATGATAACTGCCAGTTGAAAAAGCACCATTTGTTGAAAATGCTGTATTTTTTCCACTGGGTGGTTTTAGCTCCTTTGTCAAAGACCAAGTGACCATAGATGTGTGGGTTCATTTCTGGGTCTTCAGTTCTGTTCCATTGATCTACCTGCCTGTCACTGTACCAATATCATACTGTTTTTAATCACAATTGCTCTGTAGTACAGCTTGAGATCAGGCATGGTGATTTCACCAGAAGTTCTTTTACTGTTGAGAACAGTTTTCGCTATTTTGGGTTTTTTGTTATTCCAGATGAATTTGCAAATTGCTCTTTCTAACTCTATGAAGAATTGTGTTGGAATTTTGATGGAGATTGCATTAAATCTGTAGATTGCTTTCCACAAGATGGACATTTTTACTATATTAATCCTGTCAATTAATGAGCATGGGAGAATCTTTCCATCTTTTAAGATCTTCGATTTCTTTCTTCAAAGACTTGGAGTTCTTCTCTTACAGATCTTTCACTTCCTTAATTAGAGTAACACCAAGGTATTTTATATTATTTGTGACTATTGTGAAGGGTGTTGTTTCCCTAATTTATTTCTCAGCCCGTTTATCCTTTGTGTAGAGTCAGGCCACTGATTTGTTTAATTTTATATCCAACAACTTTGCTGAACTTTTTATGTGGCTTATGAATTCTCTGGTGGAATTTTTGGTGTCACTTATGTATACAATCATATCATCTCCAAATAGTGATATTTTGACTTCAATCTTTTCTATTTATATCCTTTTTACTTCCTTTTGTTGTTTAATTGTTCTGGCTAAGATTTTGATTACTATATTGAATAGGTAGGGAGAGAGTGGGCAGCCTTGTCTAGTCCCTGATTTTAGTGGGATTGCTTCCAGTTTCTCTCCATTTAGTTTGATGATGCCTAGTGGTACACTGTATATTGCTTTTACTATGTTGCGGTATGAGCCTTGAATTCCTCATTTTCCAAGACTTTTAACATGAATGGGTGTTTGATTTTGTCTAATGCTTTCTCAGCATCTAATGAAATGATCATGTGGGATTTTTTTTCTTTAAGTTTGTTTATGTAGTGGATTACATTGATGGAATTATGTATATTGAACTATCCCTGCATCCCTGGTATGAGGCCTACTTGATCGTGATGGATGTTAATTTTGATGTGCTCTTGAATTCGGGTTTTGAGAATTTTATTGAGTATTTTTGCATCGATATTCATAAGGGAAATTGGTCTGAAGTTCTCTTTCTTTTTGGGGGTCTTTGTGTGATTTAGGAATCAGAGTAATTGTGGCTTCATAAAATGAATTGGGTAGTGTTCCTTCTGTTTCTATATTTGTAGAATAGTTTGAAGAGTATTGGTATTAGGTCTTCTTTGAATAATATGCAACCCACACATTAGCCCTAATTAGAAAGCATTATTTAGTCCTCTATATTAATAGCAACTAATTTGTGTTAGGAATCCATTGGATATAGTGGTTTAATAGTGACACAAATGTTTTTAGAATGACTAACCATTTTACAATCGGATGTTAAGACACATTCCACATGATATAACTCATGCCTGAAACTGTTAACTGGGTCAATAGCTCATGACTGGGTAGCTCAGAGGCCCTAAAGGGGAGCTTACTATACTTATTCAGAAGAATGGATATAGATTTAAACTACACACTATTTATGTTTACAAGCAAACATTTGTGTAGTTCTCCATCTTCACTGAAAAAACCTCTTTCTGCAGTAGATGACTATCAACGCAGACACTTACAACTGGTCAAAGTGCAGAGAATAGAATATGGTGCATTGCTGTGGCCTAAATAGGTCATCTATATTAATCCCCACCCCAGGGCTAAGAAGTCTTCTCAGAAAAAGGACAAGAAAGATGGCAAGAGTCAAAGATGTGGATAAATTCTGGGAAACATTGACTTCTTGCTATAATTGAGATGTTTTACATATGTACTCACAGCCACTGTAACTCCATGAATAAGATTAAACCAGCAAAACATATACAAAACAGGCAAACAAAATCCAATCCCTTCTTGAGGAAATATTGGCAACTATTGTAGTGTACAGAGAAAAAAATAGCACTGTGTGTCTCTTGTAGAAGGATTGTTACCATCCATGAGGTTCTACTTTGTAGGGAGTGGAGTAAGTTTTGGGTGGATAAAATTGTGAGTTAATTCACACTATTGACAAGGACACAGTCATGTCAAGGAGATCAAGGCCTTGGACTCATATCAATCAGCAAAGCCATTTTCCCCCATGAGTCGGGCTCAAAAGAAATGGCAAAACTGTCCTTGGCATTGAAGTATGAGTGTTTATGGACAGTTAACCACTATATGCAAATTGACAACTACAACTTCCTCTCTCTGATGTTTACCTGCAGATATCTTCTCTAGAAAATAGCTTATCCCCACCCCTGTGTCATACCTAATAAACATGCTGAGCTTCCAGTTTGCAGGTGGTGACAGACCGCAACCTTAGCATTCCTGTACATGTGTCTCTCCTATTTTCATTTCCTTGAAGTCCCAGAGGGACAAAGGATATGAAGTACGAGACAAGGGCAGGATATAGAGAGCAAGGGAGAAGGGAAATGGAACAAGAGAGGGAAAAAGGGATACTTGCCTTGGAAGGATAAATGACTGTCTCTGGATAGAGAGGAGACAGATATTGCCCATAGAAAAATGGCAGTTTATAAAGAGAAAAAGGGAAAACTTGTGTTAAGATGAGTTGGTTTCTTTTGATTTAACATGTTAATTAGGATAACCTAAAGGAGGCTTTTGATTTCTGGACTTCAATACTTTGATAGCTGGACCTTGGTAGTGGGCCTCATGGGAAATAAGTAACCAAGTAAGGGAATAGACCTTAGTGACTAGCTTTAGAAATGTAATCTAACAGTTTAGCAAGTAAGAGGAAATAGGGGNGCACAGAAAATCCACTGAGATGAACAGGATAGTGCTATTGAAGAAGTAATTCCAGTGCTAAGAAAAGGAAATTGGGAGATATAATAATAGTATAGTTTAAAGGATTTTCAGAGACTTTGTACACTATTGCTCTACATTTGTCTTATTGAGATTTTTATTTGAGCAATAATTTTTATGAAACTGTGCTTTAAAAAAAAAAAAAACACCAAGTGACCGTTTATGGTTAATAGTCATTAGAAAACGTTTTATTTTAAGTATCTTTCTGTCGTGTTGTTAGCTTGAGTCTGCTCTGACACAGGGCATGGCTGATTGGGAAGGGGAGTTTGTCTGTGCTTATCCCACATCACTGCTGGTATGGTTGCTGAGCTGTAGTGAAGAGCTGAAACACCAACTCAGGGGTAGAAAATTACAGTCTTAGGTGTGGGAAAGCAGGAGCTGGTTAGGGGCGTCCCTGGGCCTGTGACGAGGCCAGGGTGTGGGGTTCTCAGACTCTTGGACATCCAGACACAGCTGGGAGTCTCAGAAGGTCAGAGAATGGAGGGGGAGAGCGCAGGCTGGTGACATCAGGTCATCATAGCGATCCACACTATGGGACTATGGGGTGGGGAGCAGAAAAGAGAGATCTGGCTTGTTCCAGCAGGGAGCGATTGCCCTTAGTTTGGCAGACGCAGGCTTAGTGGCGGTGGTGGGTGTGAGAGCAGAGAGGCCTTCTATGGAAGATTAGTCTGTAGCTCTCTAGGCAAAAGGCTCCTTCATGGCTCCCCACTGTGGATCTCAGTGAAAAAATCGACAGTCCATGGTTCCAAACAGTTTATTGTCATGGTGGAAAATGGGTGCATAAAACCATACCCCACTTCTCAGGCTGGGCCTGAGATTAAATACACCCAGTACCTTTCAGTGCCCATCTTTTTGAAAATTTGTATGTGGTGACTTTGTTAAAACACTGTTTCATCTTCTCACTGAAGCAACAATACTTTCCCACCTTCTACTGAGAAGGTCTTTCGCACACATGAGAGATCTGCTATTTCAAGAAATATCTTAATTTACACAAGGTTTAATCCATAGAAAAGTATAGTCTTAAAAGTCATATAAAACAAAATGAAAAAAAATATGTAATTCTAACAAAATATGTGACTGTGCTAGCCTGTCACTGTATAACCAGTGCCCTCACTATTTCTGTTTCCTAAGTTATAAAAGCTGAAAACCATCTTCACATAAAGACTTCAGACAAATTGGGGTGGGGGGCAGTGCTTAAGGGTAAACATGCCATGGAATGTAGAAAATTTACAAACATCCGTCCAAGAGAACAGTCACAGCTGGGAGGATACAGCCTCTCCCTGTGTGATAATAAAATGTAGGTATTGCATAGGTAATACCACTTTTTGATTCTAGCAGAAACAGCTTTCCTTTTGCAAATATGGTCATTGAGGTCTTGTATATCATGTGTCATAATTTTGGGATTTATCTTGCTTCTACAATTTAGAGAAAGGATTTTTAAATTTATTAATAACTAGTCTTATTCCATATTTTACATAGATACCATATATATATATATATATATATATATATATATATATATATATATATACATATGTATATATACATATACAATGAAATTGGTTGAATGATGTCTATTAATACCTGAAAGTTAAAGGTTTTAACTGTATAGTGACTGAATATATGAAAACCTTTGATTGATCCCTTTAAAGATGAAGTAAGAGCTTCATGTTCTTTCTGCAGTTGTTGATATTAACAGAAAGCCATTGGTGCTACATGTAGGTAGTTATACATCTTAAAGGATTTAACTACAGTTTCTTCCAAATGTTGACTCACTTGGTAGCTGCCTCTGATTACACAGAGTATGCATTATTTGAGTCTACAGACCTAAAAATGCATTTCCAGCCCACTGGAAACACCATAAACTTTTCTGAAAGATATTGATGTACATACTTGTAAAGAATACTTTGTGGACAAGGTAAAAGTAAAGAAGAAGTTTATGATATTAAGCAATGCAAAAAAATTGAAAGGTTAGTGTTTTTTTCAAGTTGTCATGCTGTATAAATCAAGATTGAGTAATGGTGTGATCTCAGTGACAGTGCAGGTTAGCTCCAGTGTACACTCGGCTGTGACATAAAAATAGACCCACACCTCACACCTACACTCTAGCATAGTCACTCAGCCTCCTGCATAACATCACCAGTCATGACATGCCAGCCACACCTTTATCTCCATGGCAATGACTGTCACATCTGAGTTGGGTACAGAACACAGGAGCAAAGTCTTTTTCTTCAGTAGTGTTCAAGATTCCTCAGGTTTTCAGTTTTGATGTGAACTCAGAGAATTGTCCCAGTAGTTTCTGCCAAGCTCCCTTCACTTCCTTATTTCTTAGACTGTAAATCATGGGGTTCAACATGGGTGTCAAAATTGCATAGAATAGAGAAATCAACTTTTCCTGTAGGACAGAGGGGCTGGAGTGGGGCTGTATATACGTGAAAATGGCCATGCCATAGCACAGGGCAACCACAGTGAGGTGGGAAGCACAGGTGTGGAAGGCTTTCTTTCTTCCCTCTTTGGACTGGATTTTGAGGATGGTGGAGATGATCTGGATGTAGGATAGGAGAACCAGGCAGAATGGGGTCATCAGGAGAATGATGCTTGATACCATGATAGCAACTTCATTGGCAGAGGTGTCCACACAGGCCAGTCTCACCACAGCAAGAAGCTCACAGGATATATGGTCTATGTACATGTTCGTGCACATGGGCAGTTGGAAGGTGATAGCGGTCTGCATGACTGAGTTGATGGAACCACCAACCCAAGAAACAATAGCCATCCTACTGCATAGTCCTGTATGCATTATGGCTGAGTATCTCAGTGGGTTGCACACTGCCACATAACGGTCATAGGCCATCATTGCTAATAGGACAAACTCAATCCCTCCTAAGCCCAGAGAGAAAAATAACTGGGCTGCACAGCTTAAAAATGGGATTGTCTTGTGTGTGGAAAGAAAATGTGCCAGCAGCTGGGGGACTATGCTTGTGGCATAAGACACATCCACCAGGGACAGGTTGGTGAGAAAGAAATACATGGGGGTGTGGAGTCGGCTGTCCAGTCTGATCAGAGCAATGATGAGGAAGTTCCCCAATACTGTCACCAGGTACATCAGCAAGAACAGGACGAAGAGAGAGACTTGAGTATTCCAGTCACTGGACAGGCCAAGGAGGATGAATTCATGCATCCATGTCTGGTTGTCTGTTCCCATCGAAAAATGTTAATCTACACTGAAAGTGAAACAGTTGTTCATCAAGAAGGATACAAATAATGTTTGGTTCATCTATGTAACTTTCCCATCTGCCAGTCAGGCACTTTGAATCATGATGGACCAGATCCCAGTGTGTTTTGTGCTTACTGTGCCTTAGGACAGATGAAGGCCTTCATGTGGATGTGATTTGGTATTAGAGGGATCCGCTAAAGCCTGAAGAGTATATGCTACTACCATGCTAACAAACTTACCATTTCAATAACCCATCTTCAGTTCTAGAATAAGCAGAGAATGGTCCATGATATTATGAGCAAAAAAGAATGTAACTGGACTGGTTAAGTGCATCGGTGAAATTCATTAATCTATTATACAAGGAAGATTTGGAAGAAGTAAGGACTGCAGAAAGCATTATATTATATCCAAGATATAAAGAGTTTTACTGTGCAAGAGCATGACCTTTGTTTAATGCTAAACACACACACACAAACTATTAATAGCACAAACCTATATATAAGCTCAAATGTAGCTAACATGGGATAGAAACTTTAAGTCGTGAATTGAGGAACTGAAATAGTTATATATATGAGTGTTAGTAGCAACATGACTACTATGTTGAAATAGCAAATACCATTTTCCCTCCCATTCCTTCCATGAATTCAGTAACAAGTATCTGAGGAAGTAGACTTCAATACATCTGGAGCTCACATTTGGTTTTGATCTTAAGGACTGGAGAACAGTGGGAAAAATGGCCCTTTTGATATCTTCAGCCTTTAGTTAACTTGGGGAAGGTCATTGATTTTTCTTTTCATCTTTTGAGTTTGTTGTTATTAAGAACCTACCCTTTTGGGGGTTCAAGAGATGGGACACTTTGTTGCCCTTGCAAAGGATCAGGGTTTGACTTTCAGCACCTACATACCCACAGCCATCTATAATTCCTGTTCCAGGAGATCCAGTGCCTTCTGACATCTGCAGGCACTAGGCATGACAGTCTTGTGGTGCCCATATATGCATGTATACAAAATACCTATACACATAAACTAAATGTTTTAATACCTATTAAAGACTCTATACTTTGGATATAGTTTTCATGAAATCAAGAATAGAGATGTTTAGATGATCTAAATAAAAGAAAAATATTTAAAGTCCATTCGTCATCACCCAGGCCAGAATAAAGTATGAATTTTAGTGCATGTATAGTTGGAGAGAGGTCACCATTTTGCTCTTGCTGGGTAAGAACCTTTTCAGTAAACCTCCTATGGTGTCATCTGAATGCTGAACAGAACCAAGTTTCATTTTACTTTTTAAATTGGCTCATTCTTGCTGCATGCTTGCCTATTCACTGACATTCCCTTCATCAGTACAGAGGTGGGAGCAGCTAGAGACAGGGAGAAGCTTGGTCAAAGTTAAATCTCTGAGCTGGAAGGGTGGCGCTGCCACTGTTTTAACTCTCTTACCAGACAATGAACAAAAGAAAGCAACCAGTTCCAGAAATCTCTGTGTTGTACATGGTTTACCCGTCAATGTGCCTTCAACTCCTCTAAAATATCCTTCTCCCAACCTGCCCCCCCTCCAGCTTTCGACAATTCCTCCTTTGCTGCTCAGTCCTGATCCTCCCACATGCATTTACCGTGGTGCTTTTCCAAAGTCACAATCAGCCTGTGAAAGCAACTGTCATTTTAAAAGAGACATTCCATTTAAAATTTAAATTCTAAAAATCTTTTAAAAAAAATACTTCATTATAAAAAATATTTCAGCAGGTGAGTGATAACTATGTAGTAAATCTGGCTTGAATGGGGTTCTCTTTTCCATTAATCTTACAGATTTACTCTGCCAGAAGCTGGCAGGGTACATATCACCCTTCCCATTTCAAACTGCCAAGCAAGTAGAGGGAAAGACACAGAACCAGAATGGAATACTGGCTAGTGACTGGTGCCCATTGCACTGGCCTATTACCTGAAGACCAGGCAAGTGTTTGACTCATGTGCATCTCTTGCACACCTCCAGCTCCACTACTGCGAGATCTCATTTTTAATAAGTCTCACATGCTTTGCGCCCTTGTAACTTTTCTCTAAGGCCTGGAGGAGTTTCCTTGGGCTCCTGGAGTGAATATACACATAGTCTGCATGGCTGAATGGGTCACTGGTGAAATTAAGGTTGGGAGATATGTATGCATATACAGAGTTCCTGGACTCCAGAGGTGCCAGTTCTTAGCTACACTAACTCATTTTGATTTCCTGCTCTATACTTCCTTTGGGACCTTTCTTTTCTTTCTTTCTTTCTTTCTTTCTTTCTTTCTTTCTTTCTTTCTTTCTTTCTTTCTTTCTTTCTTTCTTTCTCCTTATTGACCTCAGATTTCTTTGTTCTGGAGTAGGCATTACCTTCACTTTTCTCTCTTCTTATAGAAAATATGCATATGCAAAACTATGTTTGGGAAATGATGTTTATTATATATAGATTCTAGAATTAGCTACATCTCATGACTGGCTTCCAATTTCCAGATTCCCTTCCTATTGTTTTCTTATAAGCTGTGGAAAATTCTACTCATTAACTTACAAAAATTCAAAGTTTATGATAACCGGCAATCATTAAGTCCATAGACTTTTGTTCTCTGTTTAGTCTCCCTTTATTCTTAAGCAAATCATTTCTACCTAGTGCTCCTCTCGTGTTCAGTTTCCATTTTAATTTTCCTCTCTATTTCGGGGTAGATTCTCTAAATTCTCTTATAGGGTTGCAGTGAGCATTTCCCAAGATTGTGTGCTCAGAGCTTGTCCTCTTTTCTATTATTATTTGGAAAACGTTGATTTTACAATATTTATTATCTAACCTGTGCAGCCCAAGTCCAATTAGTTCTATGGTAGTCTCCCAGATTTTTCCCTAAAGAAGATAAAACAGTTTAATGAATATTTCCTAAATCTCTCACCAATGACTGCATTCATCTCCCTACACACTAGATTCCTTTTAAAGCTTTTTTATTTCTAATAATAATAATAAACTCCTCTCTTTTGCTACATATTATATATTTCTTTAATCCCCCACATGTTATTATGGCTGTCTCATGAAATGTATGAGTCCTTGATCAGATCCCTTATGTAATCTTTACCTAATCAAAAAGTTTCTACCGTAGAACTAATTGAACTTGGGCTTCACAGGTTAGATAATAAAGATTGTAAAATCAACATTTCCCAAATAATAACAGAAGAGAAAAGATTACAAGCTCTGAACACACAATCTTGGGAAATGCTCACACAACCCTATAAGGTTTCATGTGCTAACAGAATGTTTAAGTGGTTTTGAAATTAAATTGATAACTGACAGACTTCTGTATAATTCATAATATCTTCATATGCTATAATTTATTTTACTAACTTTATCTTGCTGCAATTTTACACAAAGGATTTTTTATTGAAAAAATGTTTCTAATGCTTGAATGCCTTCATGATAATTTGGATAATTATTTTTTATCTGCCATATTTCCAATTTGTTTCTAATTTTACTGTAGTTCAAAAATAATTAGTATATAAATATTCTTTTCATGTGTATGAGTGTATGTGTGTGTGTGTGCATGTGTGTGTGTGTGTGTGTGTGCAAAACCTACATTTCAAAAACATAAATGGAGGAACATGTTGCCTAGATAGATGTCTTAACACAGTTACAGTTAATAGCACCTTCACATTACTTTGTGCTCACCTTCTTTCTTTATTTCACTATGAATAAATGAGGGTCCATATACCAATTTCATGATATATCCCTCTGGTCAGGAAGCCAGAGCTTGGTCTTTGCAGCCACAAACAGTCTGTGAGTTCTATTGTATTCTCTAAATTTATAATTTTTCATGTGCAAAAAATGGAAGAAATATTTGCTCTATTTATTTGTATAAACAAGACCAAAAAAGCCTGTGAGTCAAGTATAATCCCATAGCTGATACTAAGAACACAATGGTGTTGAACAGTGAACATGGTGTTTTACTGAACAGTGAACATGGTGTTTATCTGTTTTATTGAGCTCTCCCTCCTACACAACTGGACTTCATGTTCTCTGTTAAGTATCTGATCAACTGCTGAAATTTTACCTGTTCGCTAGGCATGCTTCATTCTCCTGTGATAAGTAACAAAACCCTATTTTGCATTATTTGTATCGTAGTATCCACATATTCACCACTCTTCAACTAACACCCTGTTAAATATCCTTCAAGATATATTGATGTGTTAAAAAAAAAGCTTATGGATCAAAACGTAATGTTGAAACATGACCTACACCCATGCCTCACTGCCTAAGACATGATTATCATAATGGAAGGACTTTCTTCTACTGTTTTATAAATTATAGGAAGGCAGCATAGCAATTGTGGTCATAATAAATAGAACATAGTAAATAGTACAGAAGAAAAACTTTGCAACTGAGGCATAGCTTAGGAGTAAAAGCACATACTTACCATGTGTGGGTCCTGGGTTTAATCCCTGGCATGAAAAAAGAAAAGAAAGAATTCAGAGACAAAGAGAAGGGGGAGAAGGACTCTTGAAACATTTTATGAAATATTATCCCCTCTGACTTCCCTATTACAGCCCTATTCCCAAGGCTCAGGAAATATCATAGATGATGGGGAAGAGAGGTTGTAATGCCCAGAGGTTAGGAGGACTGGGACAAGACAAATGAACTCATAAATTTACAGTAGCCATAGTTCCATAAGTCCTGTACAAGATCGTACCAATCAACATTCCAGCATGACAGCTAATGGTCATTAGGGGAGGAAGAGTCAGTTTTCTTTAAGATGTGGCCCTGGTGGGTGGACCATACTCCAGTGAGTGGCCCCACAATCATAACTACATGGACAACACACATTTTATTTGTCATGTAATTGAAAGAGAAATAATTACCTATGTTTGGCCCTGGTGAAAATTACCTTTACGTGCCTTTGAGAATTATCTAGTAATTACACATGCAGTAATTTATCAAGAATTAAGTGTATGTTCTGTGACAAAGAAACAAAGACCAAAAACCAAAAGCATCCAAGATCCTTTAGATAAACTTCATTCTGTAATATAATTTAATTACATATAATTTTAAAAATTAAGCATTACTCAGTAAATCCTTTTTAATGAAGTAAATTTATTCACTGATTATATAGAAACTCGTATTTTTCTCATAATATTTTAATCTAGTTTTGAACTATAACAAGTCAAATATTGTCCTTTCACTAATTCAATCTTATATACTCACCCACCATTTCACATACAGTTTTTCTTACACACACCCCCATTTTCTGCCCTTTTATATCATCTTTATATAGTTGGAAGTATCTGTAATCTGAAATAAAAAAAGAAGAGTAAGGAATTAATTGTCACAGGCATACAAATTGATGTAAAAACCAGATTGGCATTTGTCTAGATGAAATAGGTGAAGTTTAACCTTAGATGTTCCTGCTTCCCTTGCTCTGAGTTTGTCTTCTAACATGTCATCTCTAAGCCATCTAACATTATGCAATGCTACCCATTTCTTTGTACTAAAAGGCCTTTTCTCTAAAAGGCTCCTCCTCTAGAATCACACTTTTCTCCGCTATTTTTTATTAAAAACATTAAAATAAATCAGGGTTTGATGTCCAGTTACACATATTTCTATGCTAAAGATGGAAAATTGGTTACATTTTCTATTAACAGTTGGTGTTTTAAGGTCATGAATTCAGGGAACTTAGGCTCCTATTCCCACAGACTCCCTACATCTCTACAGAAGGACATTTTATTCCAAATAACAATAGAATATGTGAAAGTAAGATCCACATTATGTTTTGCCTAGCACATATTCCTCAGATCTGGCCTCCAGTATAAAAGATACATCAAAGGATATGTGATCAGCTGAATATCAGATCAAACATGAGAAAGATGACACATAGAAATTCATCAAACAGCAGAAACTCTCACTCAACTTGTGCTACACAGTCATCACATGTGAGTCTGGGGATGCCCTATGATGCTTCTGTTCATATTGCTTTCTAAGCACCTTTAAATGGCATTTAGTATTTTTTGGTGCCAACACTGCACAAACACCTGTAGCCAGAGGTGTGTGTGATCATTTCTGGGTCTTCAATTCTATTCCATTGATCTACCTGTATGTTGCTATACCAGTACCATGCAGTTTTTATCACAATTGCTCAGTAGTACAGCTTAATGTCAGGCATGGTGATTCCCCCAGAGTTCTTTTATTGTTGAGAATAGTTTTTGTTATCCTAGGTTTTTTATTGTTCCAGATGATTTTGCAAATTGCCCTTTCTATCTCAGTGAAGAATTGAGTTGGAATTTTGATGAGAATTGCATTGAATCTGTAGATTGCTTTCCGCAGGATAACCATTTTGACTATATTAATCCTGCCAATCCATGAGCATGGGAGATCTTTCCATCTTCTGAGATCTTCAATTTCTTTCTTCAGAGACTTGAAGTTCTTATCATACAGATTTTTCACTTCCTTAGGTACAGTCATACCAAGGTATTTTATATTATTTGCGACTATTGTGAAGGGGGTTGTTTCCCTAATTTCTTTCTCACCCCATTTATCCTTTGTGTAGAGAAAGGCCATTGATTTGTTTGAGTTAATTTTATATCCAGCTACTGCACTGAAGCTGTTTATCAGGTTTAGGGGTTCTCTGGTGGAAATTTTGGAGTCCCTTATAAATACTATCATATCATCTGCAAAGAGTGATATTTTAAATTCTTCCGTTCCAATTTGAATCACCTTGATCTCCTTTTGTTGTCGAATAGCTCTGGCTATGACTTCAAGTACTATATTGAATAGGTAGTGAGAAAGTGGGCACCTTGTCTAGTCCCTGATTTTAGTGGGATTGCTTTGAGTTTCTCTCCATTTAGATTTATGTTGGCTACTAGTTTGCTGTATATTGCTTTTATTATGTTTAGGTATGGGCCTTGAATTCCTGATCTTTCCAAGACTTTTACCATGAAGGGTGTTGGATTTTTTCAAATGCTTTCTCTGCATCTAATGAGATGATCATGTAGTTTTTGTCTTTGAGTTTGTTTATATAGTGGATTACATTGATGGATTTCCATATATTCAACCATCCCTGCATTCCTGGGATAAAGATGATGGATGATCGCCTTGATGTGTTCTTGGATTCAGTTTGTGAGGATTTTATTGAGTATTTTTGCATCGATATTCGTAAGGGAAATTGGTCTGAAGTTCTCTTTCTTAGTTGGATCTTTGTGTGGTTTAGGTATCAGAGTAATTGTGGCTTCACAGAATGAATTGGGTAGAGTACCTTCTGTTTCTCTTTTGTGGAAAACTTTGAGGAGAGTTAAAATTAGGTCTTCTTTGAAGGTCTGATAGAACTATGCATTAAACCCATTAGGTCCTGGGCTGTTTTTTGGTTGGGAGACTATTGATGATTGCTTCTATTTCTGTTCAGATTGTTAATGTAATCCTCATTTAACTTTTGTACCTGGTATCTGTCCAGGAAGTTGTCCATTTCACCCAGGTTTTCCAGTTTTGTTGAGTATAGCCTTTTGTAGTAGGATCTGATGATGTTTTAGATTTCTTCAGGTTCTGTTGTTATGCCTCCTTTTTCATTTCTGATTTTGTTAATTAGGATACTGTCCCTCTGCCCTCTAGTTAGTCTGGCTAAGGGTTTATCTATCTTGTTGATTTTCTCAAAGAACCAGCTCCTGGTTTGGTTAATTCTTTGAATAGTTCTTTTTGTTTCCACATGTTTCATTTCAGCCCTGACTTTGATTATTTCCTGCCATCTATGCCTCTTGGGTGAATTTGCTTCCTTTAGTTCTAGAGCTTCTAGGTGTGCTGTCAGGCTGCTAGTGTATGTTCTCTCTAGTTTCTTTTTTGGAGACATCAGGGCTATTAGTTTTCCTCTTAGGACTGCCTTCATTGTATCCCATAAGTTTGGGTATGTTGTGGCTTCATTTTCATTAACCTCTAGAAAGTCTTTAATTTCATTCTTTATTTCATCTTTGACCAAGGAATCATGGAGTAGGGGGTTGTTCAGTTTCCATGTGAATATTGGATTTCTATTATTTATGTTGTTATTGAAGATCAGCCCTAGTCGATGGTGGTCAGATAGGATGCATGGGATAATTTCAATATTTTTGTATCTAATGAGACCTGTTTTGTGACCAATTATATGGTCAATTTTGGAACAGGTACCATGTGGCGCTGAGAAAAAGGTATATCCTTTTGTTTTAGGATAAAATGTTCTGTAGATATCTATTAAATCCATTTGTTTCATAACTTCTGTTAGTGTCCATGTGTCTCTGTGTAGTTTCTGTTTCCAGGATCTGTCCATTGGTGAGAGTGTGGTGTTGAAGTCTCCCACTATTATTGTATGAGGTACAATGTGTGCTTTGAACTTTACTACAGTTTCTTAATGAATGTGGCTGCCCTTGTATTAGGAGCATAGATATTCAGTATTGAAAGTTCATCTTGGTTGATTTTACCTTTGATGAGAATGAAATGCCCCTCCTTGTCTTTTTTATTGATAACTTTTTTGGAAGTCAATTTTATCCTATATTAGAATGGCTACTCCATCTTGTTTCTTCAGACCATTTGCTTCGAAAATTGTTTTCCAGCCTTTCACTCTAAAGTAGTGTCTTTTTCCCTGAGATGGATTTCCTGTAAGCAGCAAAATGTTGGGTCCTGTTTGTGTAGCCAGTCTATTAGTCTATCTCTTTTTATTGGGGAATTGAGCCCACTGATGTTACGAGAAATTAAAGAAAAGTCATTGTTGCTTTTTGTTATTTTTGTTGTTAAAGTTGGGAATCTGTTCTTGTAGCTGTCTTCTTTTAGGTTTGTTGAAGGATTACTTTCTTGCTTTTTCTACTGTGTAGTGTCCATCCTTGTGTTGGTGTCTTCCCTTTATTATCCTTTGAAGGGCTGGATTCATGGAAAGATATTTTGTGAATTTGGTTTTATAATTGAATACTTTCATTTCCCCATCTATCATTATTGAGAGTTTTGCTGGGTATAGCAGCCTGGGCTGGCATTTGTGTTCTCTTAGGGTCTGTATGACATCTCTCCAGGATCTTCTGACTTTCATAGTCTCTGGTGAGAAGTCTGGTGTAATTCTAATATGTCTGCCTTTATATGTTACTTGACCTTTTTCCCTTACTGCTTTTAATATCCTATCTTTATTTAGTGCATTTGTTGTTCTGATTATTATGTGTCAGGAGGAATTTCTTTTCTGATTCCGTCTATTTGGAGTTCTGTAGACTTCTTGTATGTTCATTGGCATCTCTTTCTTTAGGTTTGGGAAGTTTTCTTCTATTATTTTGTTGGAGATATTTGCTGGACCTTTAAATTGAAAATCTTCATTCTCATCTACTCCTATTATCTGTAGTTTTGGTCTTCTCATTGTGTCCTGGATTTCCTGGATGTTTTGAGTTAGGATCTTTTTACATTTTGCATTTTCTTTGATTGTTGTGACCATGTTTTCTATTGAATCTTCTGTACCTGAGATTCTCTCTTCCATCTCTTGTATTCTGTTGCTGATACTCACATGTATATTCCTGATTTCTTTCCTAGAGTATCTATGTCCAAAGTTGTGTCACTTTGGGTTTTCTTTATTGTTACTACATCCGTTTTTTTAAGTCTTGAATAGTTTTGTTCAATTCTGTTGCCTGTTTGGTTGTTTTTTCCTGTAGTTCTTTAAGTGATTTTTGTGATCCCTCTTTAAGGACTTTTACCTCTTTAGCAGTGTTCTCCTGTCTTTCTTTAAGTGAGTTATTAAAATCCTTCTTCATGTCCTCTACCAGCATCATGAGATATGATTTTAAATCCGAATCTTGCTTTTCGGGTGTGTTGGGGTATCCAGGACTGGCTGAGGTGGGACTGCTGGGTTCTATTGATGGTGAGTGGTCTTGGTTTCTGTTATTACTATTCTTATGTTTGCCTTTTGCCATCTGGTAATCTCTGGAGTTGGTTGTCATTGTTGTCTCTGGTTGGAGCTTGTTCCTCCTGTGATTCTGTTGGCCTCTGTCAGCCATCCTGGGAGTCCAGCTCTCTCCTGAGTCTCAGTGGTCAGAGTAATCTCTGCAGGCAAGCTCTCCTCTTGCAGGGAAGGTGCACAGAGTCTGATGTTCAGACCTGCCTCTTGGCTAAAGATGAAGGCCCAATACAGGCCCTCTCGCAGAAGATGTGTTGCTTCTTCAGCCTGTAAGGTCACCTGCACAGACTGGCCTCTGAGGGACCCAGGACCCAAGTTGGCTCCCTCATGAGCTCCAGCAGGCAAAGCTATTTGGGTGTCCCTTGGGCGGACACCTCTCTTCTGGTGGGGAAGGTGCCCGAAAGTCTGGTGCCTGATACTGGGTCTGTCCCAGAAACTAGGTTGCTTCTGCCTGTCCCAGAAGCTGTGTTGCTTCTGTAGTCTGCTCACTCACTCTTCACAGTCTGCGAGCTGACCTGCACAGACTGATTTCTGAGGGATCTGGACCCAAGATGGTTTCCTCACCTGCTTCTGCAGGCAAAGCCCTCCCGGGAAGACACCTCTCCTCGGGCAGGGAAGGTGCCCGGATGTCTGGGGCCTGAAACAGGGTCTGTCCCAGAAGCTGTGTCCTTCTGCAGTCTGCACTCTCACCTGTGCAGACTGATCTCTCTACTTCTTAGTTTTCAATATATATCCCCTTAATGTCCTTTAATTGTCATATATCTCTAGCTAAAACTTCAAGAATTATATTGAATAGGTATGGAGAAAATGGACAACCTCATCTTAATCTCGACTTTTAGTGGAACTGTTTTGAGTTTCTTTCCATTAAATTTGATGTTGGCTATAGGCTCGCTGTAAATTGCTTTCATTATATCAAAGTATACTGTCCCTTTATTAAGTCCCTTGTATTCCTAATATTTGGGGGATTTTTATCACAAAGTGGTATTGGATTTTGTCAAAGGCTTTTTAAATTTTTATTTATGTGCTTTGGTGTTTTATCTACATGTATATCTGTGTGAGGGTGCCAGATCCTCTGGAACTGGAGTAGCAGACAGGTGTCATGTGGGTGCTTGGAATTGCAGCCAATGTTCTCTGTGTTCTGCTCTGCTCAAAACAGCTTTCTCTTGCTATTCTAAAATCTCTCTAGATAACTTATCTCTTGCAGATCAAAAGCCCAGGTTTTTTTTTTATTTTACATATTGATTCATTCATTACCCCAGGTTCCCTTTTGATTATCCCATGAAACAGCATTCAATGATCCTTGCTCCTTGGTTCTGTGAAAAAGAACAGTAAACAAAAACCATTACTTTGTAAGCATAAACAAAAATTTAGCTGAGTGGGACATTGCTTTGTGATCACCGCTCATTCCTTTAGATCTGTACAGCTCCTTCTATAGTTCATATTGCATCCTTATATTTTACATAGTTGAGAAATTACATATTTTCAAACTGGTGTTTTCAGTATTCTTTCCCACAGCCTTAAAGGCTGTCCTGAAGGTCACAGCATCCTACCATTTTGCTGAGACATAGACATGCCCTCATCTCCCAGATTAGTGCTGTCTCCAATTATCATGGATTCATTAACTTTGCAGAGAGAAAATTCCTTGAAGGAGAAATGTGAAAATATGTACACTATTATACACACACGCCTTTCACCCACCACAACCATTAACACTTGAGGAGGCCCACACTCTACTGGCTCTGTTATAGGGGAAGGAACTATGTCATGTTTTCCATTACACATGGCCAAACAGGAGTTGGAAAATGATTTTCATATGATGGATTATTCTTATATCTCTGGAAAGTTTCCTTAGATTCTGTTTACATGAATTTTACTGAGTATTTTTTGCATCTATATTCATGATAGAAACTGCTTTGTAATGCTCTTTTTTGTTGAGTTGTTACATAATGATGTTATGATTTTGATGTCAGCATACCTGTGTCCTCATAAAAGCATTGGAGAATGTTCCTTTTGTTTCTATTTTGTGGAATAATTTAGTGAGTATTGATGTTAACTTTTCTTTGAAATTCTGCTAGGTTTCTGTATTGAAATTGTCTGGCCCTTGACTTGTTTTGGTTGAGAGATTTTAATGACTGATTTTATTTCCTTAGGTTTCATAGGTCTATTTAAATTGTGTATCTGATCTTGAATTAATTTTGGTAAATGGTATCTATTGTGAAATGTATTTATTTCTTTTAGATTTTCAAATTTGGTGGGGTATTTTCAAATGTGTTGCTAAAGTATATCCTTAGGATTCTCTGGATTTCCTCTGTGTCTCTTCTTATGCACCCCTGTGGTTTCTGATTTAATTAATTTAGATATTCTCTCTTTCTGTCTTTTAGTTTAGAAAAGGGTTTATCTATCCTGTTTATCTTCTCAAAGAATCACCTCCCTGTTTCATTGATTCTTTGTAATGCTCACTTTCTTTCTATTTTGTTGATTTTAGCCTTCATTTTGATTATTTCCTGCCATCTATACCTCTTGGGTATTCTTACTGTTTTTTTCTTCTAGAAATTTCAGGTGTACTATTAAGTTGCTAGTACGGGATCTCTCAAATTTTTTATATAGGCATTTAGTGCTGTGAACTTTCCTTTTATCACTCTTTTTATAGTATCCCATAAGTTTGAGTATGTTGTATATTTATTGTCACTAAATTATTAAAGTCTCTGCAGCCTCCTTGCATCCCAGTATCTGTGTGTGAGGAACAATTTGTGATTTAAGTAGTAGTAGTGTTTTTTTTTTTAAAGGTGGGTCCGCTGTGTTTGGGAAATTGATGTTAAGAATTGAAATGTCAATCTTGGATCTGCCCTCCGCTCCCTAGGTAATCACTCTGCTTGCCTCCTGGGGGGTCAGGGCGGCACGCTGCTGCTACCACCAGGATAACCAGCCACAGAGACCTGCTACTACCAAAAATTACCAAACCAGACAATACCAGAGACAACCAGATGACTGAAAGTAAGCACAAGAACAAAATCAACAAAAGCCAGTGCAATATAGAACCATCAGAATCCCGATCTCCTACTACAGCAAAGCCTGGATATCCTAACAGACTCAAATCTGATCTTATGAAGATGATACAGGGCTTTAAAGAGGAAATAAATAACTCTTTTAAAGAAATACAAGAAAACACAAATCAAATAGAACAAGACCTTTAAAGAAGAAACAAATAAATATAAAGAAATATAGGAGCTGGCCCCACTATCATCAGCTGCAGTACTCAGGAGAGCAGGCCTCACATCTCATCCAGGAAGCACAGCAGAACTGGCCCTGGTTACAGGGGTTGTGGGTGAGCCAGCCCTTTAGGTGTGAGCATGAGAGAGCTGGCCCCTGCAACTTGTCTACTGTGGTTTGGATTGGACAAGGGAGAGATGCCCTCATCCACTCACCCTTCCTCACCTATGGCAGGCAGGAGAGATGGCCCTGAGTTGCTGAGATGAGGAGAACTGGCCTTGCTCCTCACTGCAACACTTGGGAGGACAAGCCTTGCACCTGGCCTAGGCAGCACAATAGGCCCTGTTGGGTGAGCACCAGTGAGCTGGCTCCTGTGGCATGAAAGCTGGAGAACTGGTTCTGTCCCTTGCTAGCTGCAATATTGGATGAGATAGCCAGGGTCCTGCTGTGGAGCTCATCCTGGTGTTATGGGTGTGGGAGAGCTGGTCGGCTTATCAGCTCAGCTACCACCCAGGCCCAACTCCAGGGCTTTGAGTAGGCCCGCTCCAACACCTGCCTCATCTATGATCTGATGAAAGAGTCAGTTTTGCTGTTCCAAAGCTTAATGTTCTCTATGACACAGGACAACAAGAAGATATCTTGAGAGGAGTTACAGTGAGGATCCAGTATTGATAATGTAGCAGGAGCCAGAGGCCTCAAACCAGACCAAAGACTCCTTGCTTTGATCATTTCCAAGTAAAGAAGTGAGGACAAAAAGGTATGTTGAGGGACACACTGTCACTCATACAACAGCTTCCACAATGAGGTGTTTTTTGTTTTGTTTGGTTTTGTTTTGTTTTGCTTTGTTTTGTTTTGTTTCTTTTGTGATGGTTTGCAAAAGAACAGAAAGATGAGGGGTATTGTGGTAAATGATGTAAAATTCACAAATAATAAATTTTTAAAAGTCTTTAAATAGGAAAAGAAAGAAAAAAAGAAATATAGGAAAATACAATGAAAATGATGAAAGAAGTCTGTGCTAGACTTGAACATAGAAATAGAATCAACATAGAATACACAAATATAGACTACCCAGGAGCTGGGAAACACAGGGAAGAAAACAGAAACTACAGGCACAAGCATCACAGAGTATAAGAGTTTAAAGAAAGAATCTTAAGCACAGAAGATACAATAGAAGAAATTGATACATCGGTCAAAGGAAATGCCAAATCCAAAAAATTTCTAACACCAGGGGAATTTGGGAAGCTATAAAAAGAGCAAGCCTGAGAGTAATAGGAGTAGAAGAAGAAGGCCTAGAAAATATTTCCAACAAAATCATAGAAGAAAATATCCCTAACTTAAAGAAAGAGATGCCTATAAATGTATATGAAGCTTACAGAACACCACATAGATTGGGCCAGAAAAGAAAATCCTCCTGTCACATAATTATCAAAACACTAAATGCAAAGAACAACAAATATAAAAAGTGGAAAGGGAAAAAAGGCCAAGTAACATGTACAGGCAGCCCTATCAGAATTACACCTGACTTCTCAACAGAGACTCTAAAAGCCAGAAGAGCCAAGACAGATGTCTTACAGATCCCAAGTGATATCAGCCCAGATTACCATACCTAGAAAAACTCACAATCATCATAGATGAATAAAGCAAGATATTCCATAACAAAACTAAATTTAAACAATATCTTTCTACTAGTCCAGCCCTTCAGAGGTTACACCAATACGAGGAAAATAAGTACATCCGAGAAAACACAAGAAACTAATCATCTCACGGCAAAACCAAAAAGGAGAGAAACACACACACCAACACATACAGACACAAACACACTAATACCACCCACATCAAAATAAGAGAAACCAACAACCACTGGTCGTTAATATCTCTCCACATCACTGGAATCAATTCACCAATAAAAAACACATAAGCTAGTTGAATGGATGCATAAACAGGATCCATCATCCTGCTGCATATAAGAAATTACGTCAGCAACAATGACAGACATTATCTCAGAGTAAAGTTCTAGAAAAAGTTTCCTAGCAAACAAACCCAAAAAATACTTCATACTCATCAAAGGAAAAATCCACCAAGATAACGTCTCAATTCTGAACATCTATGCCATAAATGCAATGGCACCCACATCCGTAAAAGAAACATTACTAAAGCATAAATCACACATCAAAATTCACACATTAATAGTAGGGGACAGGATCTAACACGGTGGCACCGAACCTGAGCCAAGTGAAGAGCCCTAGGAAATTAAGGTTCCTGCAAAGATCATTGGCGATTGCAGCTGCTGCACAGAGATTCTGGGAAGCACTCCGCTTCTGAACCTCTAGCGTGGTGGGGCCTAAAGAGACCCACTGGAGGAGCTAGAGAAAGTATCCAAGGAGCTGAAGGGGTCTCTAACCCTACAGGGTGAAGAACAATATGAACTAACCAGTACCCCCAGAGCTCATGTCTCTAACTGCATATGTAGCAGAAGATGGCCTAGTGGGCCATCATTGGGAACAGAGGCCCCTTGGTCATGCAAACTTTATATGCCCCAGTACAGGGGAATTCCAGGGCCAAGATGTGGGAGTGTGTGCGTAGGGTAGCAGGGCAGGGGATGGGGGAGGGTATAGGGGACTTTCGGGTTAGCATTTGAAATGTAAATGAAGAAAATATCTAATAAAAATTGGGGGGGGGAGAGGTGGGCAAGGCAGGTTGTGGCCTGAAGACCATGGTGAGCAGGAATATGGATGGGCTCTACAGCCTACACCGCATGTTTGACATCGTGGGCACCACCTAACACACAGAGATTGGCATGCTTTCCTTCCTTCTTGTTGATGTTATTGATATCCATGAACGTGGACTCATCTGAAATACACGTGACTTATTGGCACTTGAGCGCCTGGGTCGCTGTGTTGAGAGTAACTTTCGCCAGTTGCTGCAGCTGCTGTGTATCATCACTCGCCATGACTTGCTACCCTACATTACTCTCAGTAAGAGACTAGCTGTGTGCCCTGATCTTGTAGACAAATATCTGGAGGAAACATCAATTCGCTCTGTGACCCCCTTAGTGATCCAGACCGAGGCCTCCCCAGAACCTCACAGTGCCTCCCCACTATCCTGTGACCCCACTTCGGATTCTCAAATGTGCAGTAAGCGGCCAGCCTGAGGAAAAACCACACTTGAGAGCCAGCAAAAACGCTGGAAGTCAGTGACACCAGACCCGAAGGAAAAACAGACATGCGACATCAGGCTGCAAGTTCGGCCGGAATACTGCCAGCATAAGACTGCTCTACAAGGCTATGTCTTCTCCAATAAGCAGGACCCACTTGGGGGCCAGTTTGAGTGCTTTAACCAGGCCAACACTATCCTCAAGTCCCGGGACCTGGACTCCGTCATCTATGATATCGAGTTCTCTGAGCTCACCTACCTCGACGCATTCTGGAGAGACTACATTTTTAGAGGCACTGAAAGGTGTCTTCATAACAGACTCTCAAGCAAGCTGTGGGCCCTGAAGCATCAAGCTGCTGGTGAATGAGGATGAGGAGGACTATGAGCTGGGCCAACAGAAAGGCCTGAGGAACTTGACGCTGCAAGCATTACCCTCACCTTTCTCCTCACCTTTCTGCAGACTGTTCGCCCCATCATCCCTGGAGCTGGCATACTGTTTGGGGGTTTATTCTCTACCCTTTCCAACCAATCACACCACCTGTTTTTTTGTTTTGTTTTGTTTTGACAAAGGAAGGTGGAAGTGGTATCCCTGCCCTCCCTGTACCCATGTGCCTGAGCTTCCCCGTTTCCACTTACCCTAACATGTGCTTACAGCCACCTTACCACTGAGCCATAAGACAAGAGTCTCTGGAACACAGCCTTTGTAAGGGACTGAACACTGCTTTCATGTGCGTTGAAGGGTAATCAATATTATGGCTTTATGAGGGCTCATAAATTAGGTCTTAATAGAACAAAGGGCTGTGAGTAAAGGTGCTATGTGGAGGGTGGGACTCTAAAGTGTATTTTGGAAATTAATTACCACCTTCTTCCAAATTAAAAAAAAAAAAAACCAAAAACAGAGAAACTGTGGCCCTTTGCACGTTCTCCTGGCCTCAGGTGCTGTTCCTCTTTGCCTTTCCTTCATGCCACAGCTGGAAACGGCTGTCTGGTATGGATCCCTCCTTTCCCCTTGTCAAATGTTCAGCAGACTTACAGAGGACTGGACCAGCCTAATTACCCTCCCAACTGTGATGTGTATGTGAGCATCAGTACACAGGATGGGTGGAATAGAGGCTGCTAGTTAGAGCACACTTTCTCTGAAGAGGAGGAGGGGACCAGGGGTGTGATATTTTCCTTCCCTTTTCCAGTGAAAATAATAAATTCTTACCCCACCCCCAAGGCCCTTTCCCTTTGCTTCCTTCTGGCTTGAGAGAAAATGGGGTATTTAGTATCAACCCCTCCTTCTGTTCCTCTACCCTCCCTTCTCCCATCCTTTGAGCATAGGGCTAGTGCATGCACTGAGCATTGCGCTTTCTTAGGTAGGGAAGCATGTTTGAGGCAAGAGGCTGAGAAGTGAAGCCTAGTCAAGCAGGTACAATTCCACCTCCCCTTCCAGCCCCCAAAAGAGATGTCCAGACATTATGATTTTTTTTTCAATGCCAGTGCTCTCAGCCCTCAGTGTAACTTCATTTTTCATGAAATAAGTAGTGACTATATATAAAAAAAAAGTAGTAGGAGACTTAATCACCCCATTTTCACCAATGTACAGGTCATGGAAACAGAAATTAAACAGAGAAAAAACACTGAAACAGATGTTATGAACCAAATGGTCCTAACAGATATCTACAGAACCTTTCACCTTTCACCCAAACACAAAAGAATATACCTTCTTCCCAGCAATCCAGCAATCTCAAAGAACCTTTCCCAAAACTGACCATTTTAACTATTCTTTTCAAAGTCTATTTTTAATGACAGTTCTTAAATGCTTTAACCTCCCTTGAAACTGAACAACTCAATGACTACTGGGTCAAATGAGAAATAGAAAAAATTCAGACATATCATACTCAGACTTTAAGAACACAATGAAAGCTGTGCAAAGAGGAAAGGTCATAGCACTGAGTGCCTTCATAAACAAATTGTAGCAATCTCATACTATAACATACCTGAAAGATCTAGAAGAAATTTTCACACCAAAGAGGAATAGACAGCAGGAAATAACTAAACTCAGGGCTGAAATAAATCAATTAGAAACAAAGATAATAATACAAAGAATCAATAAAACAAGAGCTGGCTCTTTGAGAAAATCAAAAAGATAGACAAATGCTTAGCCAAACTAACTAAAAGGCAGAGAGGCAGTATCTAAATTAACAAAATCAGAAATGAAAACATGGATAAAACAACAGAAACTGAGGAAATTTAAAAAAAAATCATTAGATCTTACTTCAAAAGCCTATACTCCACAAAATTGAAAAAGCTAAATGAAGTGGATGATTTTCTAGATAGATATCATTTACCAAACTTAAATTAAGATCAGGTAAACTATCTAAACAGTCTTATAACCCCTAAGGTAATAGTCATTAAGAGTCTCCCAACCAAAAAGACATGGGCCAGATAGTTTTTGCCAGTGAAAGACCCACAACGTGAGGACTTCTCCACGTTCTGACTCTGGAGAGGTGACACCTCAAATCACTCACAGGAAACGGTCTTGATGCCAGCTGCAAGAGGACTTTTATTTCAAGAACGCTCTCATGCCCACAGACAGTCATATACCACGCAGGGGTAGAGGACTGTGGTACACCAAGTACCTGGGAGAGAGGGTATTTAAAGGAAAAAAACACAAAGAAAGGAGAGGATAAGACCACAAAGAATGGGGAAGCTGAGTAAACATCATAAGAATAGGGGTTACAGGCTATCTTTGGCAAACATTCTTCATCCCTTACACAATGAGTCAGGCACCTGGGTGGGTCAAGATTGTCGTGAGCCAGTTCTTGGAATTAGGTGGGTCACCCAGTGGTCATCAGTTTCTGAGGCTGAAGGCGTAAGAACAAAGCACTCCATGCTGGGCTTTGTTTCTAGGGGTCTAAGAAACAAATTGAGTTGGGGTCTTACACCAGATTTTCAAAGAGGACCTAATACTAACACTCCTCAAACTATTCCATAAAGCAGAACAGAAGGAACACTGCGAAATGCTTTTTATGAGGCCATAGTCACCCTGACACCCAAACCACACGGAGACTTAACAAAGAAAGAAAATTTCACAGCAACTTCTTCTATAAACAATGATGCAAAAATACTCCATAAAATGCTTACAAACTGAATTCAAGGACACATCAAAGGCATCAACCACCATAAGAAAGTAGGATTCATCCCAGTGATGCAAGAAAATCCAGTGATTCAATATACAAAAATCCACCAAAGTAATCAACCATATCAACAAACTGAAAGGAAAAAAAATCACGTGATTATCTCATTAGACGCTGAAAAAGCCTTTGACAACTCCTTCATGCTAAGATTCTCTCTTCCATCTCTTGTACTGTTTTGGTGATGCTTGCCTCTGTAGTTCTTGTTTGCATTCCTAAATTTGTTATGTCCAGAATTCCTTTGGCTAGTGTTTCCTTATTGGTCCTATCTCCCTTTTTCGGTTTTGAGCAGTTTTATTTATTTCCTTTAACTGTTTATGTTTCCTTGGCTTTCCTTAAGAGATTTATTAATTTCCTCTAATAGTTTCTGCTTTTTTAAAGGGATTTAGTCATTCCTCTATAAGGACCTCTATCATCTTCATATAGTTGGTTTAAATTTTTTTCTTCTCTTTCAGCCCCATTGGCATATTCAGAAATTATTGTGGCAGGATCATTGATCTCTTGGTAGAGAAATATAGCCCTAGTTATTATTGATTGTATTTCTTAATTTACATTTCAATGCTATCCCGAAAGTTCTCCCCCCTTCCCCCGCCCTGCTGCCCCGCCCACCCACTCCCACTTCTTGGCCCTAGCAGTCCCCTGTATTGGGACATATAAAGATTGCAATACCAAGGGGCCTCTCCTCAATGCTTGTGCCTAGGCATCTGGAATTGGGGTGATTCTAAGTCTAAGTGATGATTTCTGGGTTTGTTTTTGTTGGGTTAGTGGTTTGTTTGTTTGTTTTTCTTGATTTTATTGTGGCATTCAAATCTACTGGGAAAGATAAAAAACTTGGACTCATACAAATTTAGATTAAATGATGTTATTCTTATGGCTGGCAGAAGGATGGCAGCCTTTGAGTGAAACAACATATTATGGCAAAGAGGACTAAAGGAAGGGTTTGTTAAGGTGAACATAAAAGGTATACACAATTACAATTGTCTATGGGATTCATAGCTGGACACGAATTGTTTTACTTCCTTCAGTTGTTTCTCTTTCCTGATGTATAGCAATAGAAGGACCAATTCATTATAGTCCCACAGAAACAAACAAGTTTACAAAATCAGAAAGCAGGAACATCATTAATTTATTCTTATCTATTAGGTCACTGGGATCTAATAGGCATTCCAAGATAAAGGTAAATGACCTTAAGGGATGCCTGGTACCATATTAAGTTTCTTTAGTCATCACAGTAGAATAATTATACAGGTCTGAACACTCTGGAAGAAAAAAATCATTAATTGACTAGGATAGAACAGCCAGTAACATAGTCATCAGTTTAGGCCTGGCTGTCAAATCCCCAGTTTCTGCTTCCCCTCTGAATTTTCAGAGTGTGTTGCCTGTTTTACTTGCCAGCTTGGCTGGTGTGTTCATGGGGAATGCTTGTTGGTGTTGGAGGTTAGAGGAAGGGGAGGCTGGGGGAGGTGATCTTTTAGAGTGCTAGGGCTGACCCCAAAGGTTGGTTCTGGGGGAATAGAGAGAGTGGATAATGTCAGCAGACTGCCTACATGGTCATTAGGCAGGCATGACCTGTGGTTGAGTGTTGAGTGTTTTGAGATGTGATACAATGACCAGGAGGGGAGGAGAGGCCACATGGAGATGGTCAGTGGGATTCACAGGAAACACAGATGGGGATAGGTAGGGGAGTCTATTGCTGGTGTTCTGTTGCAGAGCTAAGGGCAGCCTTGAAGATTGAGTCTGGGGGGNAAAAAAAAATGCATAGTGAAATTTGCAGATAAATCATCCTGAGTGAGGTAACCCAGACTCAGAAAGATAAATATGGTCTGTATTCACTTATATGTGTCTGTTAGCCATTAAATAATGATAATCAACCTACAATCTATAGACTCAGAGAGGTTAGGTACAGAGGAAGCGACTGGGAGTGGAGACAAATGCATTTCCCAGGGAGAGGGAAGAAGAATAGATTTTATGAGTAGACTGGGAAACAGTTAGGAATGGAAACAAGAATATCAAGTGGGGAGGCAAGGGGATATGGAGTTGAGATTGAGGGAGGATATGGAAGGTAAAGACACCTAGAATTTCAGGGCATTCGAGGGATGCTATGGAAACCTGGTGCAGTGGGAAGTTCCTATAATTATATGAAAGCCATTCTAATGAGTTATCCCAATAATTAGGGAGGCAGAGTCCCAAGTGGTCATCTCTTCTCACTCAATGAGACTTTCAATACCAGGTCAGGGTTATATTCAGTTGTTGGCTAAGAGTATCCCATGGAAATTCCCAAACAACTCAGGCTGTGTCAGCACTATGAGTTATTCTCAGCAAACTAAGAGCAAAACCCTGTTGCTGAGGACAGCACCCTAAGAACTCATTCAATTGGGAAGTAGTTGAGCTAATGCCTACATGGCACCTTTACCCCTATGTTCTAGTGTCTTTGCTAAAGTAAGGTACTCTGCATGCTATCAAAGGAGAAATACAAACATCAACCCAGCCACAAAAACTTTGACCTACAATCTACCTTTCCTACAAGATATGCTAGAGCAATGGTAGCACAGAAATTGTTAGAGTGCCCAACCAATGTCTGATTTGACTTAAGGCCCACTCCACAAGATGAAACCCATAGCCAACATTGATTGGGTGACCAAGAACCAGAGACTACATAGCTCAGAGACCTAAGGTAAACAAAACACTACTGGTCAAAAACTACAAACAAAATGTGCTTGAATAATATTCTGTTCTACTCATAGATCAGTGCCTTATACAGTCATCATTAAAGAAGCTTCCTCCTACAGTAGATGGGAGCAGAGGCAGAGACACCACAGCCAGTTATTATCCAGCAGAGGAGAGAGAGAGACAGAGACAGAGAGAGACAGAGAGACAGAGAAAGACAGAGAGACAGAGAGACAGACAGAGAGAGAGAGAGAGAGAGAGAGAGAGAGAGAGAGAGAGAGATTTCTTGGGCTATACAACTCCAAATGGGGTATTTCCATTACACACCTACTTTCAGAATTCAGTGAACCCCATGGAAGGAGAGACAGAATTAGTGAATTAGTGTAAGAGACAGTGGGGATAGAAGACACCAGGAAAACAGGGCCTTTGAATCAAATGACAGCAGCTCAAATAAACTCACAGAGACTAAAGCAACAAGCACAGGACTAACACAGATCTCTGCCAGGTCCTCTGCATCTATATTATAGCTTTCATCTTGTAACTTTATGGACCTCCTGAGTATGTGAAGAAATGGGTCTTGTGTCTGCTTTGGGGGCTCTTTTCCTTCTGTTTGGTTGCCTTGTCCAGGCTTGATGTGACGGTTTTTGTTTTATCTTATGTTTTATTTTGTCATGTTTGATTGTTAATCTCTTATAGCCTAGTCTTTTCTAAGAGACAGAAAAGGAATGGATCTAAGGAGACTGGAGGTATGAAGGAACTTGGAGGGAGACAAAAGTGCAATTGGGATATATTTTATGGGAAAAAATCTATTTTCAATATTAAAAATCCAAACTCGAACATGGTGAGACTGGAGCCCCATTAATATGTTATGGATATAATTCTTGGTCCATCTGAGGATGGCACCCTACGGTTAAATAATAACATACAAAAAGATTTTTTTTCAAGGGAATTCATGTATTTTTTGAAACACTCCCTGAAGTCTTGATTGCATTTGGCGTCCTCACTAGAGGACTCTTAATTCTCAACTGAATCAAATAAAGTCTAAATGCAGATCCACAGCATATGATGTAAAGCACCCAAACAACCAATAATTTTCTTTCAGGTCCCTTTCATAAACTGGTAAAATATTCCATAGCCTTACCTCCACATAGAATATGAGCTGTCAATGGAAATCAGCAAACTCCAATTACTGTTCCATTTCACATCTTAGGTATTATGCAACTCTGATTAATCCACTTATGCTTTCCTATCTATTATGTAAATGAAAATAAAAATACTCTATGAGCACACTTTTAAGAAATTGAGATATGCAACTTTAAAGCAACTAACAATCTATCCTGTTTGAAGATGCAATATATTTATAAAATAATCCTCATAAATATCCATCAGTGTATCTAAGGAAAAGTTTCATACATCTGGATTTCTTATGTAAGGTTATTCCCTATGATAATGCCAAATTGATCCTAGAGATAAAAGGAGAAATGGACAAATTCCACTATCTCCCATCATCCTCTTCTACTAACTTGTCTTGGGCTCTTTCTTATTTCCTATAGTCCTTCTAAAGCCTAGAATTGACGAATCTATTTCACCATCAGCAACAATAACAAAAAAGAAAAATAAAAGAGTGTGCTGAGTCCCTATCTCCTGGAAATCAGAATGTTTACACATGAATGAGAAGATTATTATTATTATTATCATTATTATTATTTTGGTTTTTCTAGACAGGGTTTCTCTGTATAGCCCTGGCTGTCCTGGAACTCACTTTGTAGACCAGGCTGACCTCGAACTTAGAAATCCTCCTGCCTCTGCCTCCTGAGTGGAGAAGATTTTATTAATCTTAGTTCGTGTTTCTAATATCAAGTTTCTTAAATATGGTCTTTGTTTCTCCAAAGGCTTGTGAACTCCATGAGATGGAACCCCTACCCAAAACTGCTTGAGTGGCCAAGAACCTAAGACTAGATATCCCAGAAACCTGAGGTAAAACCAAAAATTACTGTTTTACACACACACACACACACACACACACACACACACACACACACACACACAAATGTAGCAATAAAATTGTTCCTAATGACATTCTGCTACACTCATAAATCAGTGCCTTGCTCAGCCACCATCAAAGAAGCTTTTTCCTACAGCAGATGATAGTAAATACAGAGACCCACAGCCAGACATTATTCAGAGAATGAGAGACCTTGGAACACTGAGCCTGAAATCCCTCCTCTCAGAGTTCAGGGAACCCTACAGAAGAGGATACTGAAAAAATAAAAGAACAAGAGAGAATGGAGGACGCCAAGAAAGCAAGGGTCTCTAAACCAACGTTATCAGTACACATACAAATGCCCAGAGACTGAGGCAGCAACAGCAGGACCCGCATGGGTCTGCACTAGATGGGACCCTAGGGATGAAAGGAGAAAGGGACACAAGCCCCCATCCCTAGCCCAAAACTACAACTAATTCATAACCACTTGCAAATGAAAATTTAGTTTTCTCAAATGGAGTCTCATGAGGGAAACAAACTACTCCTTTTGTTTCTTTTTTTATTGTTGGGATGGTGACACTGACAAACTACTCTTAAGGATAGGTTAGATGGTAATAAGTAGATGGTAAACAGAAAATGAACTTAACAGCATTGTTGGAGATTCCTCATTTCACAATGTTGTGTTGGGACTTTTTAAAATTATTATTTATAAATTTTTGTTTTATTTTTAATCTATGTTTTCTTATTTTTTAACCCTATAGATCATGTGTGTATGTGTGTTTGTGTGTGTGTGTGTGTGTGTGTGTGTGTGTGTGTGTGTGTGTGTATAAAATATTTTTTAATGGAATTCCCAAGTGTGCAAATGAATGTGTCTCGGTTTCTTATTCTTGGTCTCTTTTTTGTTTGTTTGTTTGTTTGTTTGTTTGTTTTGTTCAATTCAGATGTATTACTTTTTGTTTTATTTTATTTTATGTATTTTATTTTTATCCATTAGAAGCCTGTTTGTTTTATACTTTTTTCAGAATATGAAATTTTATTATTGTGTTTCCATCATCAAAATTTGATTCTGGTCTTTCCTTCTTGCCTTTCTATGGGGCCAAAAGAGACACATTGTCTACTTTAACAAGCTTAAAGTGGACTCTGGGAATATTATCTACAGCATGACCTTTTTGACCAAATCTGGCCACCATAACTTTATTTTTTTTTCCTCAGTGATGTTTAAGCAGACATTATTGTGCACGAACATTGTGATCTTTTGGCATTCTGGATGAGACACACCTTGATACATTTCCTGACAGCAGAATTTGGATGTTTGGATTCAACCCTTACTTTTCCCACCACTATTCTCTTTGCATAAGAAGTACCTCCAAAAGGATTAATCTTCAGGGATGTGCCCAAGTGGGCTTTTTTGTGTTGTTTATCATCCCACATTTAGTCTCATTGGTGACTGCCGAGCTTTCTGGCTGCATAGAGAACAAAACATGTTTTCATCTTGCTATGCCATGGTCCCATGCACTGTGGGGCTGTGGGTGAGGGGGAAAGAGAGGAGTGGGAGAGAGCCCACATCCCACCAGAGTTCTGGTGCTCTGGGCAGGCAGACAGGGAGGACTGCACAAGCTTTCCATGTGGCCCCAGTTGGGCTTCTGGCTGTGTTAAGCCACTGACCCCACACGGTGGGTGGTGGACAAGGGGCAGCCCCAGGTACCAGGTTCTCAGCCTCTGGCATCCCACACTGGATATAGCAGAGGAGCTGAGAACAGAATAGGGGCCCCTGGGGTGGCACTTGGCCCCAGG